>CM053560.1:15609483-15738004 GCA_028646485.1 Cryptoprocta ferox
CCCGGCCCTCGGCAGATATATATGGGGAGACAGGCGAGTTTTTCCTCCCTTAGAGATGGTTCTAGGTGCGTTTTCCGTCTCTCTTTCTCTTCCCCTGGTCTCTCCGGGGCACAGCGCGCTCTCCCTTTGTTGGGCTCAGGGGCTCCTTCCCCTGCACCACCGGGACCGCCCGTCCCCTAATTTCCCAGATCACAGTCACTCACTCAGGCATCTTTGAGGTTGTCTTCTTTCTGGCGTCTGTTTCTTCTTTCCCCCACTTGCAAATCCAAGTTTTATCCCTTCAGTCCTTCTCAGTTCAATCCATACGTGCGTGCTCGGATTACAGAGCTCCCTGCTCTTCCGCCATCTTGTCCTCTCATTTACCTTCTTTTAAATGTTAGGTTTTCTAGCATTATATATGCTTGTGTATGTGTGTAAACAAACAAATTTATTTGCTGTGCAGTAGTATTTAACCAAAAAGCATTGTCATTAGTGGAGTTTTGTTTTATCCGTTTCCTGTATATTTGCATTTTATTTTTCCTTCTACTAATCCCTCTTTTTCTTTTTCTTTGGTAGTTTGGTGGGCTTCCTATTTCCCCTTGGGTGACTATGGAAACTTACAAAATTCATATTTGAAAACTGATTCTGTGTAAACGAAGTATTAATCTTGGACACTACAGCAGCAATTTGGGTAATCTGTATTTCCCAATTAATGTACACATATACTTCCTTTTCCATTATAAATATATAAAACTATTTAATAAAAAACAAAAATCTTACAATAAGCAGAAGAAGACAGACAGGGAAAAGGATATGAAAAACCCTTGAGGCAAGAAGTGGCTAATCACATTCATATATTTTTTTAAAATACAGCACTGTATTACTGTCCTGATGAACCAACATGAAGGTGGAAGAAGATGAAGTTGTAGAGTCGGTACATGGCTATGGCATGTAAGACTTTTAAGACACAGGAAGGAGCTTTAACTTTATTCTAAATTACAGTGTAAAATAGCTGTAAGAAAAATTATTGACATGAAAATGCATTTTTTCCAAAGTGAAAAATTAGAAGGCAAAAAGAAAAGAATTGGCTAGTCCAACAACAAGGCTTTTGTCATAACCCAAGTAAGTAGTAATATTGATTTGCACTAGAATGGTGGCTGAGAAGGAGAGAATTCTTATGGGCTGGATGTGGAGAGTGATAGTTGAAAACAAACAAATGATGATGACAATATTCCTGCTACTGTTGCATTTACTGTGTATTTTCTCTAGGTAGAGCACTGAGCAAAACACTTTTAATAATGTCCTTAATTTAGACCTTACAATAACCTCCACAGATAGGTATTAATAATTATTATCTTACTTTGTAGGTTGCTATGGACTGAATGCTTGTGTTTTCTCAAAATGAATATGTTGAAGCCTTTTTCCCCAATGTGATGGTCTTTAAAGCTGGGGCCTGTAGGAGGCAAATTGCTGAGAGAGTGGAACCCACATAAATGGGTTTCTTTTAAGAAGAAACATAAGAAAAATAATAATGATCTCTCTCTCTCTCTCTCTCTCTCTTTCTTTCTTTCTCTCTCTCTCTCTCCCCAATTGGAGGACAAAGCAAGATGACAGTCATTGGAAAATCAGGAAAAAGGCCTTCACTAGAATTTCACCACAATGACACCAAGAGCTTGAACTTCCTAGTCACTAGAACTATGTAAAATGAATATCTGTTGTGGAACCCAGCCAGTCTATGGTAATTTGTTAATGCAACCCAAACTGATTAAAGTGCAGATGAGGAAACTAATTCAGAGGAGTGTAGAAAATTACCCAAAGCCACGATTGTATAATGCTTATGGCCCCCCAAAATTGGCATATTGACACCTAACCCCAAATGTGATGTTTAGAAGTGGGAGACATTAAACGCATTTGTATATTCACATGACAAAGAGAGATAGTAATAATGTAGTACCAACTAACCAGTTGTTATTTGTTAAGGCTAAAGTCTGTCTTGCAGTATGGTGGGTGACTCGAAAAACAGGCCAGTTCCAGGCAAAGCAAACACTGTATTATTCTTTTTTTTTTTTTTTTTACAAATGAAGATCCTGAGATTGAGCTGGGACCTTTAACAGGTCAATTGTCACCCAGAAAGTAAGGAATGGATGCATAATGATGGTGAATATAAATTAAGGACCAGTGTCAGGCAATGACAGACCTCTATCCAATCCTTCTGGTGTCTCCTTAGCTTTCTATACTCTACTTGATTTGTGTAGGCTTAAAGAACATTGAATAACTGCTAACTACAAGTCCTCTGCCAAGTTAAAATTTCATTTACTGCCAAACAAAAGATCAGGCCCAAAGATAATAAAGATGAAGATATACTACAGACTACATATTTTGAGTGACTGCTTTATAAACTTATTATGTACGTATAACTAAAATTTCCAAATCTGGCCCCAATTGCACATAAGTCCTTAATGCCTCATCTATTACATTCTGTTGTGATAAAAAATCTTTATATTTTCTTCTCATCCTCTACATCCAGACTTTTAGGATAAAGAGCTTCCTAAGCAGAAGAAATGCCACATTACCTCAGGTACTTCTCTGCACCCTAAAAAGAAAGGAAAAAAGAGGACAGGAAAGGAAAGAAAACAAAAGAAATTAAAAGATCTAAAGCCATTGCCATCCTTGGCTGTTATCACACAGCTATTTTTAAAAGTTATTTTGTAGAGCTGGCAAAGAAGGAATGAAGATGGTAAACAAATACAGCTAATCTCAATTTCTCCACAAAAAAAGCTTAAAAAGAAATCTCACTTTATCGGCTTTCAAAATTAAAAGGTCATCTTTTTCATAATCTTAGAACTAGGCTCTTTTCAATCCATCTCTCCACATGACAAGAAATTTTGCTTCTATGATTTTAAAAATAGTAGGATTCCTTTAGCTCTGGTTGCTTTTAGTAGACCATTTTTGCTTTGTGCAATGTAGACTTTATGTGGTCCTATAAATAACTGAAGGGAAGGAGGCAAAGGATTCTTCCCAGTTCCTCTATTACATGAATCACCAGCAAGAAGTGTTGTCTTCCAGTAGGAAGGGCATCAATAGATTGTACATATATAGTTCTGCTTTTGTAGGCAGGTTTCTTAAGGTTCTGGTTGAAGAAGTGAGAAATCCAGTGGCAAAGGCATCCTTCAGATGATGCTGATTTGATCAAAACTCAAAAGCACTGTCTATATTGAAAGAAAAGCAAATTTTCCCTGGCTAAGGTTTCAAGTTCAATTTCTATATAGTAATCACCCCTTATCTTTGGGAGTATGTTTCAAGATTGCCAGTGGAAGCCTGAAACTTGGAAGAGTACTGAACCCTATATACACTACATTGTTTTTTTCCCTATACATACATACCTGGGATAAAGTTCAATTTATAAACAAACTAGGCACAAAGATTAACGATAACCAATAATAAAATATAACAGTTATAATAATACACTGTAATAAAGGTTATGTGAATATGCCTCTTTCTCAAAAATTCTATTGTACTGTAGTCACCCTTCTTCATCTTGTGTATGATGTGAGATGATAAAATAAAGGCTGGCGGGATAAGATGAAGTAAGGTGAATGCTGTAGACATTATGATGCAGCATTAGGCTACTACTGCCCTGACCATATATCAGAAGAGGACCATCCCCTTCCAGACTGCAGTTGACCTCATAAAGTGAAACCATGGATATGGGGCAGCTACCAGAGTCCAAACATGGTTGTGAGTAGCTCTCAAGGATGCTTTGGAGAGGTTCAAACCTTTGAATCCTTGCTGTTAACTCCTACTTTCCTTGTAGAGATGGCAGGGCTCACACTTGTTTTTTTTTTGTTTTCTTTTTGTTTTTTCTTAAATTAATTAATTAATTTATTTATTTATTTTATAGGGGAGGATGGGGAGAGAGAGAATCTCAAGCACTGACGGCGCAGGGCCTTACATGGAGCTCGATCCCAGGAACCAAGAGATCATGAACAGAGCTGAAACCAAGAGTCAGTTGCTTAACCAACTGAGCCACCCAGGCACCCACAGCTCTCACTTGTTTTAAACTGGAAACCCAAACCAGGTCAAATTTCACAACTGAACCAATAAGAAATCAAACATTTTCAAAGTATTGTGGGACTATTGATGTCTAACTTAAGAACCAAACCTGAGATTTTTTTTTAATTTTAAGAAAGAATTTGACTCTCAAGCCCATAGAGAAATCATGTTGGTGGCATAATAATAACAAAAGGATGGATTTCAAGTCTCTGGATGTATACCGTCCTTAACAGATTATTCACATTTCTGTTTTGTCCAAACTTAGAGAGCCTAGCTAAAATAATAAGGTCCAGAAACAGGTGATTTTGTTCATGATATACCTATATTTTGCTAAAAATTGCATAAGAAGAAGAAACAAAACTACTCTGAGGTACATTCGTGCAATCATCTCTATTATAAATGAAGAATTGTGCGGTAGTAGCTCAAAACACAAATTTAATTCTACAAATATCACTTTGCATATGTTTCTAGGAGATATTTTTATATATATTTAAAACTTAAGTTTTTTGCATCCAATAACCATTTTTATACTTATTTATTTCCATTATTTTCCAAAAAATGTGAGAATTTCTGCAACTTTATTATGAAAATATTAATAAGCCTGTTGCTAACTATCTTATTTCTTTCTCTCCTTCCATCTCAGAGAATTGGTTATGCAGGATATTAAAAGACAAAGAAAAAAAAAGAGAGAGAAGGAGAAAAGTGGGGTTGCCAGTAGATAGTCAGATTATAATTCATTAGCTCACATTTTGATAGAATCTATAAATGATTTGTTGGTGAATTTAGCTTGGAAAAAGGAATGACCCTTATTCTTTGCCTCTACTTATATCTGTTCATACATGTTTTATGACAAAGTAGAAGCCTGGTATATTTAATGTGCTCACAAAGAAATATTCTTTGTCCTTTTCCAGGTCTTTTCAAGATTTAATATTCCCTTTGTGTAGAAATTAAAGCTGGTTGAGATGAAGTAGAAACAGAACTATATCTCCAGAATTTTATATCCCACATACAGTTCTAAAAGGTACATTGAACAGCTCCCCTAGATCAAATGATAGCACGTTTTTAGCTCACAAATGCATTCCTACTGGCTATTGGAGAGATATTTTAATGGGTTGGGTAACTCTCTTCTCATTGTCATTTCTTATAGATATGTAAAGACCCTGAGGGCAAAAAAAACCTCTAAGACATTTGCATGTGCATGATCATGAAATAAAAAGTGATAAAACCAAGAAAAAGATTTTATTTCCTGGAAAAGTCAATGATTCAATGCTAATACAGTTAGAAATGGTACATAACTTATTACAGATGTTTAAAATGCAAGCAATTCAAGGAGACGCCTCTACAAAAGAATCTACTCCAAGAATTCATCAGGAAAGTGGCCCCTGTACTGTTTGATATCTGATAACTGAGGCTTGCTCTCATTTCAATTATAAAAATAAAGTGAAATAAAATACCTAGAAAACACACACACAGATGTACAGACACGCTCATGCAAACACACAGACATGTACCAAACAACCTACTTCCATGTGATAGACATTCTCTGAAATAGAGTTCTTTAAATAAACCGAACTTGTTCCAAGCCCAGTGTAGGCAAAGTTGCTAAGGGACAGTGATTCTAGCAGGAAAATAAAATGCACTCCGGTTCTGAGATGCATTAGCACATTCACACCACCAGAAACCTGTCAGGAAATTTCCTTCTCACAGACCAGAGTCATTTCTGTAGAGTGGGGATTTAATGCTGATACACAGAAAGGAAACATGGGTAACTTTACTGTTTAATATTTACATCGATAATTGATATTTTTGACAATTACTTGAATTATAACAAATCTGTCTCAGGAACAATTTTCCAGTGACCTCAGGATATAAATATGTGTGCTGGTCTTGGAGGAAATTTCTGACTCCCGTTCACCTTGTAAGGCATGCCAATCAATACTCAGTCTCTCTCACAGATTTCATGCTGCTATTCAATGGGCAGTTAACCTCATAAATCTGATCACGGATCTCGAATGAACATGAATGTAAAAAGGACAGACTGTAATCTGCATCCCTTATGAAAACTTAATATATAAAGAGGGCAAGCGCATGATCTCTGGTGCTCAACTGCTACCCCCTTAGACTGCAGTGAGGTTTTGATGTCCCCCCAGCAGTGTTCAATTTATCCATCTGCACTTGGTAGACGGAACCAGGTGCTGATTTGTCACACTTTTATTGGGCTGAATGATGGCTATCAGTGTCTTGGTTTGAATTTTAGCGGCTGAATCTTGTTTTGTGGATATCCTTACAGACAATTTATAAAACCCTTCTGCCATGGCAGAGTCTATTTTCAAGGAGGCAGGTGTTCAATGGATCTTTGTTTATTTGCACACTCATGCTTTAATGCACCCTGCTTCCTTTCTGTGAGCAACGGTTCCTGGTTGTTCTTCTCCGTCTTTCAAATTCTTCCTCACATTTTCAAACCCAGTGATAAAGTCACTTCTGAGAAACGTCTCTGATTCTCTCAGGCTGAATTAGCTGCTCCCTATCCTCTATGTTTTCTTTCCACTGTCACACTTTTAGTTTAGCACAAACTATATTTTATGAAATATAGGAGCAGGAGCAAATGTTTTGGAGTTAGAGTTTGATTTCAATCTAGCTCATCCATCCATCAGCTACTAAATCTTCTGACGCAATTTTTTAACCTATCATTCTCAGTTTCCTTGTCTTAAATAGGAAAAATGAGATTAATTTACTTTGCCTTTTATTGGTATTATTTTGGTAGAAGCACGTTTTCTTTTATTTTTTTTATTGCATTTGGGTCCAACACATAATAGGTCCTCATGCATTATCCTTTTTATCTCTTCCAGTCTCAGTATAACCCTAGTATTATTCTAATTGCCAGGGATACACACTGACTACAGCCAGTAAGAACTCTTGACCTCCTATTGCTTTTATTCCAGTAGAGGGTGTTAAAAATAATGAAGCAAATAAATACACATGATTGGTTAGACAATGAGTACGCTCAAGAAGATAATGTAGGCTAAGATAGAGAAAGCTTTCAGCCATGGGTGTGGAGAGCCGTGAGCCTAACGGAGCAAATCTGGCTACTTGTGTTTGATCTGAGACAATAAAGAGCTAAAGGGCTATTGGAAAATGTGAAGAAATAATGTTGTAGGGAGATGCTAGAGCAAATGCAAAGGCCCAGAGTGGGAATCTTTGAGGAGTATTTGAGGGGTGTCTTGGGAGGGATGTTGGCTGGAGTCCACTGAGCTAGCAGGAAGGTATTTCGAGGTGAGGACCTTGAAGCAGGAGGCAAAAGTCATGCTCCAGGGACCTTGCCTAAAGCAGAAGCCACTGAGGAACTGAGCTTTGAAGGGAATCCAAAGTGATACCAGAGCTTGTATTGTTACCTTGTGAGATGTCCCAAGTCACCAGGATTTGATTTATGAACCAAAAATTTGCCCTTAAAGTTCTAGAAATTATCTAGTGTCTTCTAACAGTAAAAAGATCATCAAAAAAGGAATCTACCTCACAAATTGACTTTGCTATAGAGTTCATTCTTGTAGCGCTACCCTGGAGAGATGCTATCCGGGGGTTAATGTTCAAATTGTAGCTGCTTGCTCATCATGTGACCTTGGGCAAATGACTTGACCTCTCCAAACTTCAGTTCTTTCATCTATAAAAGGGAAAGAATGATAGTACGTGTCTCATATGGCATCTACAAGTATTAAGTGGTACCGTCTAGGGAAAGAACACGACTAAGTGGCTGCCACATGATGGTCCTCGGATTGGACTAAGCCACGCATGATATTTATTATTAGCTAACAAACTTGCAGTGAATGCGAATACTGTTTACTGGCAGGAAACAATATTTTATACTTCTGTCCTTCACTGAGGCCTCAACTTTAATCTAACTACCTTCTGGGCTATTCCACTATATTCTGGGCAAACACTTATCCTAATCTGTATTACCATACCTCACTTGCTTATGTATGTGCCTGTTTCCTAGCCACCCCACAGCCAGACAGTTAACTGCATGTGATTGAGGAGATTATTCATTATATTATTTACTATATCCAAACAACCCTGGTTTAGAGCAAGCATATAATTCTTCTTTGTTAAATTGCTCCCTGAATGTGCAAAAAAGTGTGATCGAGCTAGCTTATTATCCCCTCACAAAAACACAATTAGAGTGTATGCTGGAGGCAGTCAAATTTGTTATTAATGGAAAGAATTTCATTCTCACTGCCATAGTTGTTCCAGGGATGAAATCAGCGGTCTGCATAGGAGTGAATGTTCAAGTTTGCATTGGATGACCACTTGTCTATGATATCCCAGAGGTGACCCAAGTATAATGGATATAGTTTAATAAGTTTTTTTAAAAGTTACTTCCAACCCTGGGATTATTTTATTCAAATGTTTCTAGGACAGCATGTACTAATTAAAGGACTGGATTTAGAAGATGGGGATAGTATGACCTGTGGTGATAACAGATTAGTGGTATAGTTCATGTTCGCCAAAGCAAAATTATCCCCTATAATTTTCTGCCATGTGAGGTCTTGTAATTCTCTTTGAGAACTGGTTTGTACTGCATTTCAAGGCTTCTTTTATTCAGATTTTGAACGTGCTGTGAGTTCAGTGAGTACGTGACAAAACCTATTTAATAAATGCTATTTTTCAATTCGCTTGGTAATAACCGAGTCAAAGAAAAATAGGATAACATCATTACCATTGACCATTTCAGCAACGGAAAGCAGAAAAACAAAGCCTATTGACTGACAGACAGTTACAGAGCAAGGCAATGATAAAATGATTGAAACATCTGTCATTATCCTTCCAGCTCCTTGCTCTATCAAATCAATGAAACGATAGTTTCTGGGTGCCATGTTTATATTTGGAGAAGCATGCACATGACGTCGCTTGATGTTAGCTTCTACAAATATTATTAGAAAATAACCAGCTGTGTTTGGAATCTGATGAAGCTATTTATTATTTTAAATTCCTGGAAGGAAGGAGAGATGCTTGCATGTTTTGTCTGTGTGTTACGACCTCACTAAAACACATCATGTGTATATATCAAAACTCCATAAGCAAGGGAAATTTTTTCCAATTTCAAATCTTGATGAGCTTTTAGTTTTTTTACTTATTACTGAAAGCATCCTATTTGCTTAACACAACCCGAGGTATTTCTAAAACATTACCTCAGCAGAGTTTGTTAATGCATTCTTTTATGTCTGGCCACCTTTTAAACACTCAGTTTACACTTACTTTCCCCTGGTTAACTTCATCTCACAGATAGGAAAACTTTGTCCCAAAAAGTAGTAAAAAGAATCTCACTGTTTAAGCAATTAACTGATATACACAGTATATTTAAGGCTATGTTTAAGACACTCTGTCTAAGGTATTACAGAAATAATTTTCTGGTAATTAAAATGTCTTTCTTTCATTAGCTTACTCAGCTAGCACTGCATAGTAAACCTTATTTACAGAGAGGCACCTAATTACATTCATTTCTGCTCGTTTCTTTACGGTTGTTAATGCATTATATAGGGTCCGGCAGACTGTTCTAGCTCAGCTTTCTGCCGAAGTTCTTAAATTTTTCTTATCTCTTACTAAGTTTTATTGGTGAGCAAGTACATAAATGTGGAATACCCATTTCAATACCCCGAAGGTATTTTCCAGATGCGTCTAATTACATTTTTTTCTTCATATATTAAATAAATAAATTATATTGCCACAAAATGCTCACTTTACTTAGGCATCTAATAGAACATTTTAGTAAAACTTGGATATAATATCTAATGAAAACCTGGATAGGAAATAGTGGGAGCTAATCTTTCTTCTGTACTTATTTTCATCAGGTCTTATTGGGTGTTATTTTATTTAATCTTCAAAACAGCTTTAAGGAGGAAGATATTGTACACAATGTAATAGGTAAAGAAGAAAATCAAAGAGCAGAAATGACTTGTCCAATTGTGCATCTGGTAAGTTTCAAAGGTGAGATTTTGATCTGGCTTGGGCTACCTTGAAATGTGTGCCCTTGTATTGCTTTATACTATCCTTATTCTGCAGGAATTATCGTTTTGGACAGGCAGTTCAAATTAAATAAAATCTAGAGAAATCACCTCTATAATCATGACCACCAAGAAGGAAGGCCATTTAGAGAAATCTCTATGGGGAAAAAAAGAGAAGCAAAATACTACTTATGAAAGAGGGTTTAAAAGTCAATTAAAATTAAAACTAAAGCAATTAATTTCCTTTCAGACTGAGAAATCAATCCTAGAGTTTGAAACAAATGGATTGAGTTTAAAATCACTGGAAAATAGCTACTGATTCTTATTATTATCTATATTAATTGTTGGGATGAATTGAGGTGTGCTATTGACTATTATTCCAAGAAAACTAAGATTTGAATACACCACGAGGGTTCTCAACACCCATTTAAAAGATGATCATTCGACATCTCTGCCTTTGGGAAAAGCAACAAATAAATCTTGAATGTTTTTGTTCATTTATAAGTTGAAGCATGTTTCCCGAATGTTAAAAATTGATGCAAATGTTAAGATTTCAATGGAAAATAAGATTCACAAGAAAGCTTATTGAAAAAAAAATAGTATTGAGTTTCTGGTTCTTTAAAGTGCATAGGTAGAAATTATCAAGGCTCTGAGTTAAAGAGCCCAGAGGGATGTGTCATAAAGTGTAACAATTATGACTAACTGAACTATAGACTCATTAAGTGATATCAAAGTAATGTTTATATCTTATAATGGAGGGACATTATTTCCCAAACTGCCCTTCATAACATGTGGTCCCTACAGTACCTAAAATTCCTCCATCAAAATAGTATGACTCTTCCCTGGAGTCTTCTTTTAAGATATTTATAGTCCAACAATGGAGATTACATTTTAGATGACATCCTTTCTTGTCAGGATATCCCTGGCCAATGTAGGTAGAAAATAAAGTATTTTGTAATGAGAGACTGAAGCTGTCAATAGCAAGTTTTGTCTACTTCTCCATTGTATTTAGACCCAGTCTCAAATTTAGCTGGAACTCACATCCATGGGTTCAGCGTTACAGTCTTTCCAATATTTTGAAATATAAATTTACATTTATTTTTTTAATGGTTGCTTATTTTCAAGAGAGAAAGAGAAACAGAGTACAAGCAGGGGAGGAGCAGAGAGAGGGGGAGACAGAATCCAAAGCAGGCTCCAGGCTCTGTGTTGTCAGCACAGAGCCTGACATGGGGCTTGAACCCACGAACCGTGAGATCATGACCTGAGCTGAAGTCAGATGCTTAACCAACTAAGCCACCCAGGAGCCCCTAGATTTACATTTTAAAACTTCCCATGAATCAGCCAGTAGTCCTTAATTCAAAGTATAATTGAATTTCTATTCCTTGTCAATCAATATTAAATCATCTCACAGGTTTCCCTTCAATGATATCTTGTCTCTCAGTGGATACCACTTACGTTTTATCTCGTTGTTAATGTCACCGATATTCTTCTTTTCTTGGTTCTGTTCAACAAACTTCCATTTATCATCTACTATAAGCCAGACTATATCTAAGTGCTGGGATCACAAAGATGGATTTATCTTTTTTGTCAAAGTTCTTCTGACTTTAAGATGTTTACATGTGTGGGTCACCTGGGTGGCTCAGTCAGTTAAGCTTCCGACTTCGGCTCAGGTCATGATCTCATAGTTCATGAGTTCAAGCCCTGCATCGGCTCTGTGCTGAGAGCTTGGAGCCTGCTTTGGATTCTGTCTCTGTCTCTCTCTGCCCCATCCCTTGCTCACTCTCTCTCTCTCTCTCTCTCTCAAAACTAAATCATCATTAAAAAAAGAAAAAAAAATTACAGGTGTAAGAGAAGGACAAAAAAGTGGCACAAAGTCATGGTGACTTTGTATGACTATCCCTTAAGATTGAGATGCATATAAACTTTTTTTTTTTTTAATTTTAGAGGGTATGGAATGCAGTGGGGGAAACTTGTATTAAAAAATTACAATTTAAAATAGCAAATGTTTTCACACTTTTAAGATAGTTTCTGTCTCCTTGGAGGTGAATTTATCTGGAGAAAATGATGAGGTTCAGGGCAGGCCATCCCGGACTGTGCCACTTTGGTATGTGGATTGTTTCCAACTGGAGGCAATCAAGGTCCACCAGATTCAAGAAGAGCTTTTTACCTCTCCCTTAAGTGCTTAAAATAATTTACATAGGGAAGACAGCCATCACCAGAGATAACTTTTTACAAGGCTTATAAACAAGGCAGGGCCAACACCTGTTTACAAAACATTTGCTCTTTCCATCTTCCTGTGAATTGTCTTCCTTCCCCTTTAAGTCTTAGACTCCCACCCACTTCTCCTAAGCTCAGAATGGCATCTAAGTTTCAATTGTCTGGATTTCAGGGAGTCTCATATCTTTGTGGTTGCTGTAGGAATGAAACTAAATGGTTTTTTTCATCCTGTTAATCTGTTTTAGGCTAATTTAGTTATTAGACCAGCCAAAAAACCTAAAAGGGAAAGAGGGAAAAGAGTTCTCCCTTACGAAAGCAACAGGTATCTTTGTTTTGCAAAACAAAAACAAAAACAAAAACAAAAACAAAAAACAGAACAACCAAAAACACACAACAACAAAAAAAGAAATATTATGTGAGTGGCAACCAGTTACTCACCATTGCACTCCTGGAATACCTAAGCCATCCTTTGCCTTATGCAGATATCTTAAGTTTACAAATGGATTGTTCTGTATGGTAAATCAAACTGGATGTGTCTTCCAGCAAAAGAAAATAAGTGCAATTTTTTTCATGTCTCCTTGGGGAGAAATATTACATTTTCCTGTTTGATTTAGAACACCTTTCTTATCTTCGTAAATTTTGGATTTTTCTTGTAGATTTGTATGTGGCCTTTTTTGAGCCGTCGTTTGTAAATGAGAAGCTGCACAGGTAGAATCTTGGGGAAATGGTGAGTATGAATAAATAATATTGTAATTAATTAGTAAATAGATAATATATATTAATATAACTACTATTGTATATACATATTCTTTATTTCAGCCATGAAAAGGACCAAGAGTGGGTGAACACTGAGGTCAGATTATTGTGTTCTGATGTGATTATGTCCTTCAGTCCAGAGGGTAATATCCCAATAGTATGAGTGGGAGTTGGGTTTCTGCTGAAGGAAATGGCATTTCTCATAGTCAATAAACGGGGCAAGAGTTCAAACATGGAATAGGGGATCAGGAAAGAAAAATTGAGGAGTAGAATAAAGTACAAGGTGGGGAACACACTCTTGCGATTGTGGCCATTCGAGGTTCAGTAAAGCCCAAATGTTCACATGATGGTGATGATGCCCATGTTGTGGATAAAAAGATTCAGAAATTCAGTCATTAAAAAAAAACAAATTTCTAGACCTATCAAGAAATGACTGACTTCTGGGGCACCTGGGTGGCTGAGTCAGTTAAGTGTCTGACTTCGGCTCAGGTCATGATCTCAAGGTTCCTGAGTTCGAGCCCCGTGTTGGGTTTATACTGACACCCTGGAGCCTGGAGCCTGCTTCGGATTTTGTGTCTTCCTCTCTCTCCGCCCCTCTCCCACTCACGCTCTGTCTCTCTCTCAAAAATAAATAAACACATACAAAATTAAGAAAAGAAAAAGAAATGACTGAATTCTGACTGACAAATGACATGGTGGTACCACCATTGAACAATTAAGAGCTTCATTGATTGTAGTGATTATAGCGAAATCACTATTTTATGCAATTATGAATGCATAGAGTTTTAATGTCTATAAAATGCCTCAGTTTCTAGAGTTGCCCCCTATGTGCTATGTTGGTGTCACCAATACACGCTTCTGCTACAAAATAAACAAGTCACCCAGAGATTTTGTGCCTCGTCCAAGTCCCACTAGGGGGCAGCAGGACTTTATCTAACCCATAGGAAAGCCAAGGTATTCTCTAAGGTTCCCAAAGTCATACTAGGAGTGACATTATAAAGGTGTAGTAATTAGTTTTCACTGGCATTCCTTTTACCAACATGGATACCATTTTTAACTTGTCTTTTAGAAGACTACAATCAAAAATAAGACTTACTGAAAAAAGACATAATGAGATTGAGAAAATGTTGACTTTTAAAAAAGGGGGGAAAATGATGATAGGAGATATCTACATAAAACTCAATGCTTTGGGACATCCCAAATTCTGCTGAAGAAGCTGTATTTTAATACTTTTGTCTTGTCCTGGGTTATAAAAGCAGCCACTGCTGTATCAATCCAATATTTCTTTCTTTTTTTCCTACCTTTATTTATTTTGAGAGAGACACAAAAAGTACTAGCAGAGGAGGAACAGAGAGGGAGAGAGAGCATCCTCTCCACTCACAGCTCTGAGTGTGATGTGGGGCTCAAACTCGCGAACAGTGAGATCATGACCTGAGCTGAACTCAAGAGGCAGACACTTTACCGACTGAGCCACCAGGTGCCTCAGTCCAATATTTCTATATGAACTATGTTCTAGGCCGTTTCCATAATTTTCTAATGATTTGGTTTTCGGAACTCAAAGTCTTAAATATGTAATTTATACAGAAAATGTTAATTTGTTAATTATTACTTAATTAAAGAAAGTGTTGGGTAGTAACTCCATATCTTTTCAGGCACCAAACCCTGTTTTTCTCCCTAAACAAACCCCCAATTCCCTTCCCCCTCTCATTGCTACTCCTTAAATTTAAGACTGCCACCTCTCCCCTGTGTTATTTCTAAAGCCTCTTAATTTTTCTCCCTACTCCTGGGGCTTCCCTCTTCTAACTCGAGCACTCTTTGCTGCTAGGGTTATTAATCATTGAATCTGATCATGGCCCTGTCTGCTAGGTACACTTGCTCTTAGTCAGCAAGGTTCCCTTGCTCTTCCTGTCTCAAAATCTCACTGTCTTCAGCTCATGTTTTATCTGTCTGTACTGATGCCCTAAGGGAGATCATATTGTCCGTTGAATATAAAGGCCATATAAATGCTTCTGACTCTTTTCAGTCCCTGAGTTGTCATATCTAACTGGTCAGTTTCCAAATCCATTTGAATGTTGAGTAAGCATCTCAAAGTTAACAGGTCCAAAATAGATCTCTTGATTTCCCAAGCTTCCACCAAGCAATTTTTCTGATCTTCTCCATATCCATAAAAGACATCATCCCGCTTAAGTTTTCATGCTAATCTATGCCTCTCTCTGCTCAACAATCCATATTGTGTTCCTTACCAAGTGCTGTCAGTCTGCCTCCAAAATATTTCCAGAAATCTATCCACCCTCTTAATGCTCACCACCATCCATGCACTTCCTGTAATGTTCTTTTATACCAGGCTGTGATTGCCTCCTAACCCCATCTTTGCTACATTCTGACTCTATAACTCAATTCACACAGAAGGCAAGTGATTTTTTTTTTTTAAATCAAATGTGTCATTCTTCTGGCCAAGACTCTCTCATGGTTTCCTATTGGAAAAATGATAAAATTCAGGTTTCTGGCTAAGGTCTCTAAGGCTCTTTGTGATGTGAACTTCTTTCTGACCTTATTTCTTATCACTCTCCTACTGATTCCCTTGACTCTCCCCATGCCCATCTTCCTTCCAGTCCTTATGCAATCAGTTTTCCTACTTTGGGGTCACGGATTTGCTCTTCTGCTGACTCAAAAACTTTTCCCCAGATCTTTCCATGACTTGCACATTCTTGTCCACACTCTCTAAACTAGAATCTCCTGGGATAGTTATGTTATATTGGGAATCCTCAGAAGAAAATGATCCCTGGTATTCACACACTTTTGTAGTCACCGCCCCAGGAATTGGGCTATCCCTAGGGCCCAGTTTAATCAATAGAACAAATAGAAGTAACACTCTACTGTCTCTGGGTACAAGTCTTAAGTAATCCCAAGAGCTTCTACTTTTGTGTTTATTTAAGCCCTGAGCCACCATGTCAGAAATCTGGCCACACTGCTGAGAAGAATGTGTGGAGCAACTCCATGAGGACATCAGGCACACAGACTTTGTGGAGAAACCAATAGAAAGGGAGTGAAGCGCCACCATCCAGTGGAGCCCAGCCCACAGCTAATCAGCCTCCTGAACGCAGTCATATGATATCTCCTGCAGCGACAGCAGAACCACACACCCCAGTTCATATTAATGAAACATGAGCAAATAAAATGCTTTTTGTTTGTTTCAGTCTTCTAAATTTTGGGGTTGCTTGTTAGATAGCAATAGATCATTGATAAAATCCTCTTTAGTTACTGTGCCTTCTCCTGATTTATTTTTTCAATACCTTGCACCAGTATTTGACATAATATTGTGTGTGTGTGTGTGTGTGTGTGTTTATTTGTTTGTTTCTATTACCTCCAATATATCATGAGCTCCAAGATAGCAGATGATGTTTTGTTCACATTTGTACCCCCAGCATGTTACTAAATGAAGCAATTAATCAATCAGTCTCTCTTATGAAGTTGAATTGCCTTATCTTGCTGTCTGAGGAAGTATTACTGTCTTCCCTCCAACAAGGCCATGCTTTAAAGAAGGTGAGCCTTAGCCAAGGTTGTATAAATACTCAGTTCCTTCTTAGAAATAAAACTAATGAATCAATTGTTGAAGTCATAAATTCATAGAAGTTAGAAATGTGAGGAACATGAGAAAAAAATCCAGTTTGGTGTGTTTTTGTTCGTATGGCTATAGAGCTCTTCAGGATATGAAATCTTCCAAGTAATGCCAAAATAAAAACCAGTAAAAGTAGATCGACTCTGCAGACGGAACATGTTCTTTATCTTTCCTCAAGGCATCTTCAGGAGCACTTCTTCAAAGCCCTAAAGTGCCAAAGAAAAAAATCATAGTAGGAAAGCCACGGATCTCTTTTCAAACATGACTTTGGTAAATGAGGAGAAAGGAACAAGGAAGTGATACGACTGCTGAACAAAACAGAGCTGATGAAGGCTAGAATACACACAATTTAATTTAATCCACTTTGGTAATGGTAATTCTCAAGAGCATTCCTCCTGGCAGGATTTGTTTTATGAGTGGAAGACAGATTCGAACCATCAATTTAAAGTAGAGTTAATTAAACTAATGAGAGAGCATCTAATTGAGATTACTAGGATTTAACCAACTGATACACAAACTAGCTTAACCTGCGTGTGACATATGATCTGTCCTACTATCAGACAGATGTTTAAATATGTATCCGTTAATCCTCATGAAAGAGTCATTTAGCGTGGGCCAAGAACATAAAAAAGAAAACTGAAAAATAGCACCATTCTTCAACTGGTGTATCCAGAAATAGCCATAGATATTGTCAAAAGATACACGTGCATAATGACCAATTGTAGACTAAAAAATAGTAGAAGAGAAGAAATATCAGCACAAGGTATTTTTCACTATGCTTTACATTTTACTACGGCTTTCAATTTTTTTTTATAATTTCCAGAAAACCAAATTTCATTTAAAAAGCCTTTTACCACTATATCATAATTTTTATGTTTTAACCTGAATAGAATGTATAATTTTGTTAAAAACACTTTTTTTTTGAAATTATGTATATTTAAAATAACTTAAAAATTCCTTCACCTGAATTTCCAAGTTCTGGTATTTTAGAGAGCAGTGATAGTTACTTTTTCTTGATTATTTGATTTGGACCAGAAATTAAACATATGGAGAATCTTGGTGGATCTTCTGTTTCGTTTGATCAAATGACACTACGGTTTTGCCCATCTTCACATAGTTAAATAAGTGGCAAAGCCAGCTTTGATCTCATGCCTGGGTTTAAATCCCAGTCTATTTTTACTAAACAAATCTATAACTTTGAACTTGATAGACCATGAAAATATTTTATTTCATTGTTTCACTTTTCATATGAGAAACTTCCATCTAAAGAGACTAAATTATTTATCTAATCTAAATAAGAATATGTAAGCCAGACGTGGGAGGAGAATTCAGCTAATTTCTTTCAAATATTGAAAGTTTTTTATCCATTCATGTAAGATAGATAGATAGATAGATAGATATGGATTTAAATATGCATAAATCTTGATATACTCCCTGAAGGAAAGCTAGTTCTTCTGATTGGATTCTCCCCTCTTGTCTTCATTTAGTTAATTCATTCTTTCTTTAGAATCTAAAGTTTAGACCTCATCTCAAGTAGCAGTTCATCTGGATATTTGCCCCAGTGCTGTTTGGCAAAGATAATTTCCCCATTATATCCGTTCTTAGTTATCTCTTTGTTTACACATAACATCATTTCAGTTTTCATTTATTTGTGTGATTATTTGATTAGTGTCTTTTGCCAATAGAATGTAAAATCTTGAATGAATGCATTTGTTTACAATTATATCAGTATTCCCAAAGACCAGTCAAATGCCTAGTTCTTAGGAGCAGCTCAGTTAATTCTAAACAGTTAAATAAAGGATTTCACAAAAATGCAAAATAAGTCATTTTTCTAGTAAAACTACCCCGATAAATATGTTATATTACATTGTTAATTGTTTTAGAAAATCTTGGATTTGAGCACCCCTCTATCTCAAGTACTCTGCTAAAGACATTACTGACAGCAGAACTGTGCTGGTTACCCATTAAGAGGAGACCAAGTGAGTTAGGCGGTACCTGCAAAGGTAGATGTGTTAGACAAGAGATCCAGAGACAATGTTGGCATTCCGGAACCAAGGTTCCCTGAGAGACCAGGGACTTCCGTGAGCAGAATTTGAGATGTACAGATTAAAGTAGAAAGTTTAGCCCATGAGTCTGTTTTCAGACTCAGGTTAGATATCTGGCACCCAAGCATCAAGACAGACACTGATTAGCCAACCTGAGCCCAAACCGGGTCACTGCTATTTCTCCAATTTTGTTTCATAAATATGAGGAGGTATTTTTCATTGCCACACTAAGAGAGAGGTGTTCCTGGCAATGGGTTTGGGCTAAGGATGCCGAATGTCTTGAAAAGGCACAAGGCGATTCTGTACAATAACGGATTTGCTTGCCCTATGTCTCAAGAGCACCCCCTTGGACAAATGCTATCAGTTAGCAAACTCCTTGACAACAGGGTTTATATTCTGTTCCTCTGGGCGTTTCAGCAGCAAGCACAGTGCTTGACCTACAGTGAATGTATATTGGAAATGGACTTCAGTTACTTCCCAATGAGCTGGATAGGAATATAGCAATGCATAAATGTATGACTTTATATTGATTCAATGGTAGAGAGAATAGACGCTATTTCTGTCGGAGCAGAAATAGAAAAAGGGCAGCCCATTCTCAGTTGTCAAAAAAAAAAAAAAAAAAGTGATCAGAATTGATAAGTCACAGAGCGCAGAGTGGTGACCTCAATCAGAAATCAACAATAAAACAAGATATGGAGTTAGCATTTACTATCAGTGCCTTACTAACTACCTAGCCTGAAAGCGAATTCAGCGCGCTGCCACAGAAGGCAGCAAAGTCGCAGAAAAACGGAGAAAATGCAATGTGTGTTTACCGGTAACGTTTGCGGAAAGGGGTGGGGAATTGGAAATGGTGGCAAGAAAGGAAAGCTTCATTATACGAGAAAAGCACCTGCCCGTGGTTTTAAAAAACCCACAAAACCAACCACGGCCCTCTGTGATGGAGACATTCTTTGTGTCAGTCTCGGTGCAACCGTTCTGAAGCAGCAAGGGTAATCGTATCGATTTTGAAGGAATGTCTGGTTAATTTTTCACAAGGCGTAGATCCCTCGAAAATCAATAGCTTTCTGCTGTATCTTTATTCTTCAGAATAAACTGTGTCTGTCGGAGAAACTTGATTCTTAAGCTCAATTGGATTCATAAAACATTCACAGACACATAGTACAAAAGAAATGTAAGCTTTCCCTAGGAGTGGTAAGTATTTAACCTCAACGTAGGACAAAGGCTACTTCCCTTTTGATATATTCTTGTCCTTGACAGGCATTAGTAGGGACCATGATTTCTATTATGCAAATATTTCCCTTCCCCAAAGAAAAGAAACTTCAATAGAAGATACGAAGTACAGGTCTGGAAAGCAGAGTCTAGGCAAGTTTTTTGTTTTTTTAAATCTAGAATTATGGGGTAGATGTTAGAAATGTAGGGGCGCCTGGGTGGCTCAGTGGGTTAAGCTTCCGGCTTAGGTTCAGCTCATGATCTCACAGTTCGTGGGTTCGAGCCCCGCGTCGGGCTCTGTGCTGACAGCTAGCTCAGAGCCTGGAGCCTGCTTCAGATTCTGTATATCCCTCTCTCTCTGACCCTCCCCTGTTCACGCTGTCTCTCTCTGTCTCTCAAAAATAAATAAAAAACTTAAAAAAAATAAAAAAAGAAATGTATTCATTTTATTTATTACGTTTATTCCCTCAGATGAGCGTGCAGTATTAAATATTTTTAGGAGAAATAAAAATATGCTTTGTGAACAGCATAAAAATGTTACCCAGTAACACAACTTAAGGAAATAACGGAGTGATCCCTGATCTCTCATTTGCATTTACACATGGAGATGGTAATGCCCAGAGAGGTTAAGTGTTCTTCCTTAGGTCACACAGTAAGTGTCTCATTCATTAAATTGGAAATGCCACTTTGAAAAGAAGTCAATGAACGCTCCCAGGGAATGTGCAAGGTTGAAACTGTGATAATGTCTAGGTTGGAATAAACACACAAAGCAGGAACTCAGATAATAAAAACAGGAAAGGGAAGATAAAATTGAAAATTCAAAAAAATGTGTTTGCAATACTAGAAAAGCTTCCCACACTTGACTTCATATCATTGATGAATCATTACCTATAAATCAGTTACAAGGTTTGAGATATAACACCAGTCATTGTTGTTTACGTTATTTGTATGTTATGGTTTTTTAAGCCTCTGGCATACAAAAATCCAACACAACTTTAAACATCTACAATAAAACATGCATAGGCTATTTATTGGTAAGGTGTCATTCCAAAAGATATAGAAAGACAATTCAATGATTAAATAAACCACACATTTTCTGGGGACCTGAACACTTAGGTTCTGGCAGCCCCTCCTACGCCTTTTGCTCTTACCTCAGTCCCATGAGTGTGAGTGTGAAGGTGAGTACATGTGTGTGAGAGAGCACATGGGAGTGTGTGCACACATATGCTTGTATGTGGTTAGAAGTATCTCAAAGAATTTATGGTTTGGGGGCACCTGGATGGCTCAGTCAGTTAAGTGTCTGCCTTTGATTTCAGCTCAGGTCATGATCACAAGGTTTGTGAGTCTGAGCCCCACATTGGGCTATCTGCTGTCACCGCAGAGCCCACATCGGATCCTCGGTCCCCCTCCTCTCTCTGCCCCTCCCCTACTCCCTCTCTCTGTTTTTCTCTCCCTCTCAAAAAAATAATAAACATTAAAAAAATTAAAAATAAAAAAAGAAGTATCTCAAAGAACAGAAATACTTAGGATCATGTCAAACGATGCGTTAAAAAATAAATTTTGTTTGGATCTCTTAGTTCCCTTGGTTTAATTACTATCTCTTTAAAAAAATTTTTAATGTTTACTTATTTTTGGGAGAGAGAGACAGAGTACAAGCAGGGAAGGGGCAGAGAGAGAGGCAGACACAGAATCTGAAGCAGTCTCCAGGCTCTGAGCTGTCAGCACAGAGCCTGATGCGGGGCTCGAACCCACAAACTGTGAGATCATGACCCGAGCTGAAGTCGGATGCTTAACTGACTGAGCCACCCAGCAATGTTTTATTGCTATCGTAAGGACAAGAAATAACAAACGTTACTGAAACCAGCTATGCAGTATGCTGGAAATTCTCTGTCTCATTAAACAAAGATAGCCTTTCCTTTTTAGTCTGAAACATGATAAAAAACAAACGGGATTGCTTCTTCCCCTTGACAACTGGTCAGCGTTCCCCAATCTGAGGGCTACTTTAAGAATGGCATTAAGTTTCTATCCCAGTTGTTCAGGCAGCTACAAGGTAAACATGGAAAGCAAGCCCTGCCTAGCTTCTGATGCATATCAGAGTCAGCTATAAAATCTATCTTCATCTAATTCTAAAGAAGATGACTTTAATCTAGAACCAGATTGAGATTTTATTCTTGATCTGATCCAATAAAAAAAAATCAGATGTGCCTTCATGAATATTTGAATGGAAGCTTATGATCTCAACCACTTGGAGTTCTAATATATTTAAAGTACGTTAGTTATTTTAGCTACACAGAGACACCAGAAAATACCCAAAGTGTGTGGGAGTATTAACTTCTATTTCTTGTGTTTAGGATGATTATCTAGGTAACCCTTAATGAAAAAGAAAAATTGTCTCTTTTAACTCTCTTTCCCTTTGTGGCTCTTTTTACATAACCCATGTTTCAATATCCCAAGTGAGTGTGCGGTGGGAAGGCAGTAACTTTTCTTATGATCTGGTTTAAAATGCATTAGAGGGGCACCTGGGTGGCTCAGTAGGTTGAGTGGCCCACTCTTGGTTTAGGCTCAGGTCATGATCTCCCAGTCTTGTGGGTTGGAACCCCGCATCGGGCTCTGTGGTGGCAGCGCAGAGCCCAATTGGAATTCTCGTTCTCTGTTCTCCCTACCCCTCCCCTACTTGGGCTGTCTCAGTCTCTCTCAAAATAAATCAGTAAACAAAACAGTAAAAATATAAAATAAAGTTCATTAGAGTGTAGATTTGTCTGTACTTCCACTTTTTTAAAATTATTATTGAAGTATAGTTGACATACAATGTTACATCAGTTTCAGGTGTAAAACACAGTGATTGACAGATCTATACATTATGCTATGTTCACCACAAGCGTAGCTACCCTCTGTCACCGCACAGTGCTACTGTGATGTATTTGATTTTTTTTAATGTTTATTTACTTTTGAAAGAGAGAGAGACAGAGTGTGAACAGGGGAGGAGAAGAGAGAGAGAGACGGAGACACAGAATCCAAAGCAGGCTTCAAGTTCCGAGCTGTCAGCACGGAGCCCGACGTGGTGCTCGAACTCAGAAACCATGAGATCATGACCTGAGCCGAAGTCGGATGCTTAACCCACTGAGTCACCCCCAGGTGCCCCGTATTTGACTACATTCCCTATGATGAACACTTCATCCCCATGACACATTCATTCCATAACCGGAAGCCTGTGTCCATCTTTCTCTCTTTAACTGACAGAAATGCAAAATGTCATTTCAGAGACTTCTCTGTTATAATGTCTAAATCTCTTATTATTTTTATTGTTGATTGCATGTCTGGAAAGCCCTCATTCCTCTGTCCAATATTTCTAAATATCTCTCAGTGGCTGATCATTCCTCTGTCATTTCTCTGTGTTGATTGGCACTGCCACAGTCTCTTGTGATTCTCAGTTCTTCTGTAACCCAGTCATTTCATGATGTGTCACATGCTGCACAACAGAGAAGGCATTATTGGATGATCTGGTGGTTAGTGGGAACCAGGGGTTTCCAGGGTGCACCTGAGCTCTAAGTGCCCCATTAGTACAAAAGTTCCGGGGCTTTGAAGTATGCTCCGGAGCTGAGATACAGCTGTTAACCAGTGTATGATAACCATCATGGAATCGTGGGTACTGCACCAGATCCAGAAACCCTTTGTTTCTTTTCTTTTTTTTAATTTTATTTTAGCATTTATTTATTATTGAGAAGCAGAGAGATACAGGGGAGGGGCAGAGAGAAGGGGAGACACAGAATCGGAAGCAGGCTCCAGACTCTGAGCTGTCAGCACAGAGCCTGATGCGGAGCTCGAACCCACAAACTGCGAGATCATGACCTGAGCTGAATTCGAATGCTTACCCACCTGAGCCACCCAGGCGCCCCAGAAACCCTTTTGTTTCTTGAAAGTACTATATTATATTCGCTAGAATATTTGAAGCTAGTTGCTGCCATAGACAAACCCCTGAAATTTTAGTGGCTCAACACCATATTGGTTTATTCTTGCTCATGTCTCAGCCTGATGTAGGTCAAGCTGTCCTCTTCCATCTTGAAACTGCACCATCTGGGACATGCACTAGGGTAATGGAGAAGACACATGCATTCACCCCCTTACCTGTGTTGATCTGGAATAACACGTGTCAATTTGGCTCCTAGTTCCCTGACCTTTAATTATCGCATGACTGCACTGTTACTTGAAAGGAAATTGCAAAATGTAGAATTCTTACCTATTTGTTGAGTACTGAAGTCTTCTGCCGTATATATGGATTTGAGCTAGAACATAATCTGGATTTGTTTTTGATTGAAGGATTCTCCCAGTCCCAACCACAACCAGACAGCAACAGACTCTCGTTGGTCTCATAAGATGTAATTTAGAATGAGCTTAAGCATATGTTGAACATCTGATGATAAAATATAGAACAGCCAGTTGTCAACTTGTGTAACATCCAATTGTCTCAAAAGCACGAGAGGCTGAGCATTACATTAGTCTATACAGGTAAGAACCCTTGCTAACAGAGGAGAGGCTTTAGTTCAAACGTGACTTTGCTAATTTGATTGTTTCATTGCACTTCAGTGTCCTTATCTGAAAAATACAACTCACATCAAAGCACTTATTGTGACTTGCTTCACAGAGATTTTTGAGGAGTAAATGAAATCAAAGAGTTGACCAAACTTTGGAAAATGTAAACTGCTAGATAAATATAAAATACTATATTTTGATGGCACTAGGAGCATTCTTTAACTTAGCCTTTATTGTTTATATAATCTTGACGAAAGTAAAAAGAATGGTATTTGCTAAAGCTATGGGTTAGATATCAAATACTTTAATGATAAAATTCAGTATGTTTTTATGAAGAGTGGACAATTCTCAGTTTCTAATTCATGTTCTGTTGTGTAAAAAAAGACTAAAATAAGTGTGATCATTCATAATCAAACTTCTAATTTTGAAAACTAGCTAGTTAAAAGTGATTTTTGTACTCCTACAAACATATTTTCTGTACATAATCATGTTTGTAAGAAAATAGATCATTTTTACAAGACTGTTCATGTTGGGGAAAGAAACCTTTTAAAATTCATCAGTCATTAAAATAATTTATTTCATTACAAGTGAATTTATATAGCTATCTTCTGATAATAAATTCTTTCCCACTGTGGTATATCTTCTTCTTTTTCTAATAGCATACACAGGAAAGGTAAAGCCAATATTATAAGGATCAGAATACATCAAAAAAAAAAATCCCTCACTCCATTTAGAATGCCTGAGCTGCTGTTGAGTTTTTTATTTTTTTCTTCTCTTTTGTCACTTCTGCAAATTCAAGAAGAGGTCTAAAATCATTCTTCACTACACACTTAATTCCTCATGAAAATACAAAATCTTCAGTCAGTACTTGAAAGAAGAGCCAGGCACTGAAGTCTCAGACAGAAAACAATCTTGCTCTGCTCTTGGAGTAACAGTTTTGCCTTCCAAATGCACTTTTACTGCTAAGATCCTAAAGCCTCCATGCTGAGGCTCTTCTCAGGCTAATAATTATTGCCTCCGATATAGCTACATACGGGATATAGGACAACTCTTCGAGCAATTCTCTTATAGGTATGGGTTGGTTTTTAATGCTTTAGTGGAGTCCTGGATAGTTTGTACGAACCCTTACTAATCTCTGACATTTACATCCAACCAGGCTTTCTTCCACAGCGTGACTTTGGGTCAATAAGCAGGGCAAGATGATGGGTGCCTAATATAATATTTTAACTATCTTGAATTTGATAGCCACGAAATCACTCCTCTTTTCCACGAGAAACCAAGGGAACAATAGATTTGTGTCTCCATCCCATACTCACTCCACAGCAGGGTCACCTTGCACTGGGTATTTTGCTTACTTGAATTTACAGATGGCCATCCTGGCATTCCACTGATGCACAGACCCAGTTTTAAGGGGATGTACGGGGAGTTCACTTACTTGGAGCCAGAGGAGATTTTGAAAATGAGGTGTCACATTCTTGTTGATTATGGTGGTGGTCTTTGCCTTCTCAGAAACACTTCCTTTAACGAGCACAGCATTAAGTGGAAAGAATTTAAAGCTCAGGTTTCTTCGTCTTTATCCATATTTGGATTGGCAAAGCAAATATTTTGTCACTTAAGCTCTAACGCAGCCTTTCCAGATATACTTGGCAGAAGAAAACGATCTTATCAAGAATGTTAGCGACTCTTCTTTCAGTCAGAGCAAAGCCTTATGTTAATAAATATGCTTTCTCCATTAAAAGATCAGTGGATGTGGAAGATTAGAAAAGGCCACAGAACTTTTGCTGCACAACCGACTGTGGTCCACGCGCTGTTCCCTGAAGTCTAGGAAGGGCATGTGGTTTCTTTAACCAAAAATATATGGTAGAAATGATGAGACAGTCTCCAGGCTGAGGATTAAGAATCTTCTCTTCCACTTCCTTTTTCTTGAACCATTTATTTGGGGACTCAGATATTGTGATATAAGAAGTCTTTCTACCTTTCTGGAGACAGCATGTGGGAAGGGTCTGAGACTACGAAGAGGAAAGGAGACTCGGTTAAACCCAGCCTTCCCAGCCATCCTCCCAGCCCAGACATTTGGAATGTGAGCAAAGCTGTGTTGGACCCTCCAGACCAATACAGATCTCTGTTGAACACCACTAAGTATGAGACTCCGACACCTGGAAAAGAAGAATTGCCCCACTGAGCCTTGCACACATTCCAGATCTATTAACTCGTAATATATAGTAAAATGGCTGTTCTTTTTTAAAAAAAATTTTAATGTGTATTTATTTTTGAGAGAGAGACAGACAGAGCATGAGCGGGGGCAGGGCAGAGACAGATGGAGACACAGAATCAGAAGCAGGCTCCAGGCTCTGAGCTGTCTGCACAGAGCCCGATGTGGGGTTCGAACTCAGGAACTGTGAGATCATGACCTGAGCCAAAGTCGAACGCTCAACCGACTGAGCCACCCAGGTACCCTGAACTAAGTTTGGGGAGAATTTGCTCTCTAATAATTGGTAACTTAACAGCATGAACAACGGATAACATGACTTTACTTTCTTGGAATCTCTGGCGTTCAGTCTGGCATACGTTGGGAGATTCGGAGTTACTTTTTGAGTGCATATTTAAATAGAAGATAAAGAAATAGATTCTTAAATCATGGAAAGATGCAGATAAGCATGAGGATTTGACTCATTTGTTAAATCATTGGATGAAATATGTGATTAAACCATCTCAGTACCAGAGTTTGGCCAATAAGGAGGTTTGAGATATAGAAACATTCATTTTCTTTTCTAAGGCTGGCGCATAAGGCATATCATCAAAAATTATCCTTAACAAATTTTAAAATGCATGTAGTAAAATGGAATATGTGGTTTTGTGCATTCCAAAAGGAGTTGGATTAAATTTACATACTATTTGAAAAGTGTATTTGTTTAAACTAGTAAATTCCATTTTTTGCAATGAAATGGCTCAAACATAAAATACATGGAAATTAAGACTAAAACAACAGTAGATTTGTGTTCCCCATCCTCTACCAATTTAGAGCAGAGCCACCATGAACAGTTACTCCAGATTTAAACTGTACAACCCTAGATGGCGCCATTCATGTACACAAAGATATGAATGATTTGTCTAGGATTTATGCAGTGCACAGCCTACACAACTGGACACTGTCTTCCTTCTCAAGAGAATCGTTTCATTGAGTATGATGGAAGAAAGTCTTCAATTATTTGTTTCTTCTTTCTCTTTCCAAAAATACCTCCAGCCACCTTCCGCTTTTATTTTTTGTTTGTGGTATTTTTAACAAAAACCATTTAGTTACTTATGCACAGTATGTTGCTTCACTTAGGGGAGCAGAGCACTTAGGGGAGCAATTAAAAGGCTATGAGAAAATACTGCTAAGATTCAATACTTCCAAGAGCGTTAATGAAATAATTATTGAAAGCAACTACAATCGGGCTTTACATTGGGAAAGCTTTGCCGGAGTCACCAATAACCCCCTAACTGCCACTTTGGATGGTCCCTTTGCAGTCCTCATCTTACACGAGCTCTCATTTGGAGACAATATTCCATTTCCTTCTCTTTGTACTACTGTACCGTCTCCTGGTGTTCCTCCTTCGTGACTACTCTCATCCTTTACTACGCCAGTTCCTCAACTGTCTCCCGTCTTTGAATAAAACAGGAATGAGTCCTTGATCTCCTCGCATTTAATTTCATGGCTTTAAATACTGCTTGTGTATCTCAAGTTTATCTCCATTCATATCTGTTCTCTGAACTCCAGACTCATGCACAGAAAGTTGTCTACTTGACTTCTCCACTTAATTGTCTGATGAATATCTCAAACTCCCCGTGTTCAAAACTAAATTTTTGATATCCCCATGTTCCCAAAACAACTCTTCTTGAATTTAATAGGCATTTCATTTTTTAATTTATTAAATTTTAATTTATATATTTTTTTTGAGAAAGAGAGAAAGCACATGTGTGATGTGTGCGTGTGGGGGAGAGGCAGAGAGAGAAAGAGAATCTTAAGCAGACTCCACACTCAGCATGGAGCCTGACGTGTGGCTCCATCCCATGACCATGAGATCATGATCTGAGCAGAAATCAAAAGTCAGATGCTTAACCGACTGAGCCACCTGAGGCTATAACTCAACTTCTAGCCATCCCTGACACCTCTTTTTCTCCCTCTTCATGTTGCATTCATAACAAATTCAACTTGCTCTCCTGCAGAGCATATCTGAACTCCCGCAACTTCTCATTACCTCCATTGCAACCATCACACGGTCCATCCACTGACTGGAGTATTGCTTTCACCCCCTGACTGCTCGCCTGGCTACCCAAGTGATTCGGTTAAGTCCAATTATGTAAACCTTCTGTTCAAAATCTCTGATGGCTTCTTATGTCTAATAATCTTCCCATCTTGTGTTCTATCCTAGACACGTCGCCCCCCCTTTGCATTTCCTGGCCCAAATGTGTTGCTGTGTGAGTGCATTCACACCTATTTTTCTGTTCTTTGGAATCTTCACAGAATCTGCACGGCTCCCACCTCTCTTCTTCAGGTCACTGTTCAAAGTTCCCTTCCATGAGGCCCTCAATGATCATTCCATTTAAAATCCAACCATCACCTCATCCCTGCTCTCCTGCTATTCCTTACCCTAATTGATTTATGCAATAATATTTCACCTTCTAATAAACAATGTTTTATCTCCAACACCTAGAATAGAACTTGGCACATGGTACTGTACTTCTATACTTTCTGCACCTACTTATTAAGTTAATGAATGAAAAAGATAGGGTGGTTGGGCTCTAGGATGCCAGAAAAGGTAATCAAAGGAAAGAGACTGAGTAGTGCAATGTCCAAAGGCAGTGGTCAGAAATTAAAAGCAAGTATTAAATCAAGTAGTATGGGAACATGTGTGCATATCAATAAAATTGATACCCAACACTATTTTAAGGTTTTTTTCTCCATTGATTCCTACAGGATAAAAGGGATCTTCTTCAGAATTCTTTATAGATGAGAATGGGTGATTTTAGACACTTAAGTTGAGATGTTCCGTACTAAGAAATCTTCTCATAGAAGAACAGTTAGATACACAGAGATAACATTCTATAAGGTAAGAATCTTGATCTCCAGTCAGAAACTATCTGAGATTTGTTCACATCTATTGATCAATTATGTATTGAAACCCTAATATGCATCTGGCACAGTGTTAGGAATTGGGATATTTTATGGTGAACCATCATTCTCGAAAGCTGAGCCAGGAGGAAAAGACACATAAATCGGTGAAATAAAACACGAGTGCTATGACATATGGAAAGTATTGTGGGGACACAAAGAGTGGATGGCTGGAGTAGACAGAGAAGGATTCATGGGGGAGATGATAATTGTGCTGAGTCTTGAAGGATGCGTAGGAGTTCTTCAACTGGAGACATGTGGGAGCTCATGAGGGAACAGGAATCTGCATGTACATAAACACAGAGAAGTTGCAGGTATATCTATTTGGGAACAGGGAACAGTTTCCTTTCCCTCCTCCATGGTGACTCCTTAATTTAAATACTTGAGCCTCTAATATTTATCAGGAACTGGTATCATCGTAGACATGATCTAAGAAGCTGGTAAACTGTTATAATAACATAATATAACCCTGCCCTAAAAAAAGCATATAGTCTAACGGAAAGGCAAATGCAGAGCATTATTATCCAGTGTGCTGATTACTGAAAAGAAGATACACGCAGACATTTCGGGAACAGCAATAAGAGCCAAGCTTACCGGAGGATATTATCCCTGAGCCGAATAGATGTCTTCCAAATGAGAGTGGTGTGCATGTATGTGTGTCCGTGTGTGTGCATGCTTGTGTGAAGAACACAGGGAGTCCAAAAATAAATAAACGTTAAAAAATGTTTTTGAAAAGGGACCCCCGGGTGGGTCAGTTGGTTGAGCGTCCAACTTCAGCTCAGGTCATGATTCCACAGTTCGTGAGTTCGAGCTCCACGCCAGGTTTTGTGCTGACAGTGCAGAGCCTGCTTGAGATCCTCTGTCTCCCTCTCTCTGTGCCCTCCCCTGTTTGCACTCCGTCTTGAAAATAAATAAACATTAAACAAATTAAAAAACAAAAACACAGCACGTGTATGACAAAGATCCACAGCTGAGAGTAAGCAAGTTTGAGACACCTCACTTGGTCTAGCTTGCATCAACGGCAAAAAAGGAGGAAAAGCTGGGGGGAGGTGAGTAAACACGAAACAGCAAAATTCGAATTCTAGGATGTCTTCCCTCCCAAACACTTACCAGGGTATCTTTCTGTTTACGGGAATCGTGGAGATGTCATAGGTAAGAAACTGTCAGGGCCCGATGTACTGGTTGGACAGTCTCTCCAGACAAGAGAAACTGATTTGGAGAGAGTGGGTAACTGGGTTTCGGATAACAAGGAAGTAGTAAGTTAAGGGCTGAAATGTTTCTAATGTATCTATCTGGAAAGTGTTTGGTGGTAAATTGGGAAGGCTTGTAATCTATTTCCTATAGGAAATGCAAAATGATGTTAGGTTTTATACAGAGCTAGGGTCATAAAATGATCAGCCATTCCAGAAAGATAAATCTAGGAGGATGTGTCTGTTGCCGGTAGAGTCTCTATCAGGGGGCTGGGCTGACAAGTGTCAGTGGGAAACTCAGTGGAGGCATCAGCAGTGAGATGAGCAGGTAGAAAAGATCATCACTGCTGTGCTGTCGCACAAGTAATGATACATTATTGTGGCTTTGGGACGAAAACAGGAGACATCCCAACACAATTGTTCAAATTTCTTGTAACATTAAAAGTGACTCCAAACCTAACCCAGTTCTTAAGGATCACATCATTTGTTGTTGTTTTTTGTTTGTTTAATAACAGAAATAAGAGATGAAATTTTTAAAAAAATAATAGAAGAAATTCATGATGGAGAAAATAAATACAAAGATAAGGCTGCATTGAAACCTCGACCATAAAATTGGAAGAAATGGAAATGATTTTGAGACTGCTGTGAGTCTGGAAAACAAAAGGTGTTTCTGTGATAGAATTTTACAGAATTTCATCTAAAATAAAATTGAGAAGGAAACCAAGTCCCCGAGTTGTCCTTCTGGCCCCTTACAATGGCGTTCAGTGGATACATCGCCATCCAAGGTCTATCGCTCTGGAGACATGGTGCAGAATTTGCAAACGTGTCAGTCAGAAAGTTAACAGCAGGCAGGGCTGGTGGGCATGGGTTGGCAGTGACATTGCTAAGACGTTTGCGAGCATTAAGTGCAAGATGAGAGGAAGCCCAAGTCGCTAGGTGACACTGCCAGCTCAGGGATCGATCTTAGCCACCAGGAATGCTATGCCTGACAGCTGCACTCAGGGGATAACCCAGTGTTGGAAAGTCAGAGAGTTCCAAAGAAAGAGACCTTAAAGCTGGGCGAATGGGGTCAGGAAGAAAGTCACTAAAGCATAGAAATAAACAACCCAAAGTTGTTCACCACAAAACACAGTACAAACAGTTGTGTTTGTATTTTCTTTATGAAAGAAACTGTCAGCCATTAACCCATGAATTTTTCTTTGAATGGTTATGATATGGGAGAAGCCAGAAAGGCAAGGAAAATGACATTTATTAACAATAAATGTCATGGGGCACCTGCGTGGCTCAGTCAGTTAAGTGCCCGACTTCAGCTCAGGTCATGATCTCACGGGTTGGTGAGTTTGAGCCCCACGTCGGGCTCTATGCTGACAGCTTGGAGACTGGAGCTGCTTCAGGCAGGCTCTCTCTGCCCCTCTCTCTCCTCCTCTCCCCTGCTCATGCTCTTCTCTCTTTCTCTATCAAGAATAAATAAACATTAAAGTTGAAAAAAATAATAAATGTCCAGACTGAATGTATGAGGACAGGAATCCTATGGAACTGTTTTTGATTCAAATCTCTGATACTTGGCACAACTTTGGACAAATCAATAACTGCATTGCCTCAGTGCTCTCATCTTGAAATGCGGAAAAATGTCCCTAAGTATGAATTGCTATGTAAAAGTGTACAAGGTGCCTGAGAGTCAGATAGGGAGCACATGGTCAAACACTGTTAAGGCAAAGAGAAAAAAAACTTCTCTGTCCTCAATGCAAATAGAAGAGAGTGGTGATTATCAGAAAGAAAGGAGATTGATGAAGAAAAAGTCAGAGATGATTTATTTTTCATGATAAGGCACCTTCTGCTCAACACTAAAGCATTACTAGATACCCCTAGGGTAGACTTTTGGTTATAAAACTAATTTATTACAATGGCTCATCTCCTTCAATGGTAATTATTGAATGAATATAAAAAAATCAATGCCTTGTAGAATTAACACAATGGACCTAATTATTAATAATTTTTACAAAGACAACAAATATTCTTATTATTGTATTATTATTATTACATATGTAATGGTGATTCATGCAATCACACAGAATGCTTTTAAAGCACTATTATTATATTTTTCTGAAGTAAGTAACATATATACAGTATTATATAGGTATGGACGCTTGAAACTTAACATCATTATAATTGACCATTTCTTAAAGATTATCTTAGAGCGACTGGGTAGCTCAGTCCGTTGAGCCACCAGCTCTTGATTTTGGCTCAGGTCATGATCCCAGGATCATGGGATCGAGCCCCATGTCAGGCTCAGTGTTGAGAGTGGAGCCTGCTTAAGATTCTCTCTCTCTCTAAAAGATATTTAAAAAACAAATTTAAAGATTATCTTAATTCATCTATCTCATTTTATTCTTTGTTTATGCTTAAATCTTGTGTAAAATAATTTTAATTGCTCCTAATTTGTGTTTTGAAAAATAAGGATAATTTTTTATAAATGCTGTGGGTATATTTAGGTGACCTTTGTGGATTTGGTTTTAGAAATGGTCAAACTGAGGCTCAAATTAGAATGACTTCTTATCTGGAAAACAGGAAGTATGAGATGAAAATAGACACACGTAGTTTTGAACCGTGAAGCAAATATGACTACAAGTCTCTCATTCCTTCTCTCTATATAATACTTACCTAGCTACATACATGTGTGTGTGTGTGTGTGTGTGTGTGTGTGTGTGTGTGTGTGATTATACCCCTCAGGCCATTGTCAAAGCCTACGGAGTCATGTAAACCATAACCTCCCGAAGATTTCTGGACAGAACATGTACCTAACTACATGTTAGGTAGTATTTTTCATAATATGGGTAAATAGGTTTCTAAAATATTTTTTTAATGTTTATTTTTTTATTTTGAGAGAGAGAGAGAGAGAGAGAGAGAGAGTAAGCACGAGTGGGGGAAGGAAAGAAAGAGACAAAGACCCAGAATCTGAAGCAGGCTCCAGGCACTGAGCTGTCAGCACAGAGCCCATGTGGGGCTCAAACCCAGAGCCATGAGACCATGACCTGAGCTGAAGTTGGATGCTTAACCGACTGAGCCACCAGGCACCCCAGTAATCTAGGTTTCCATGAAGAATGCACCAGGGCTGTGAAACCCTGAAAAGGGTTTTAGCACCAGCTCACACAGGTGAAGGATTAAGTGATGACATCGCTACACAATTTTAATCTCTATCTTTATCTTTTTTTAAACACCTGCCTTCTTTTCTCTTTTATTCCAGGCCTTCGGTCACATACCGCTCTTCTGAGGCACATGGATTAATTCTCAATTCTTTTGTACACAATTTGCCTTCAGTCCAGATGAAATTAAGGTTCTCTTTAGAGCCCTTGAATGGTATTAAACAACCTGTGCCTGCATTGTGAATTCCAAAAGCATCTAGAACTTTGGGTAAGAGAGAGTATTTACAAGTTTCCTATTGATTTCCCAAGCTGGAATTCATTTCAAGCGCTAATATAAAATTGAGCTCAATTTCAGGAGGATGAATAAAGTTGAATTAGCTCTGATATTACATAGTAAATGAAGAAAATTTTAAAGCCTGTGATTTTCTATGCCTATTTCAAAACGTGCTTCTACAAATAATAGCCAGATGAATTATATTGAAGAGACAAAGAAAAGTATAGTCAACAGTTAATATTTGGTAGCAAACTTGATCCATTCATATTGTTGAAGATAATAACCTCAAAAGATACATATTAACTTTGAGATTTTTGTTTCTCATTCTGAAGTCACATTCAGTGCTCTTAGAAGTATTTTCCTAAATGAAGAATGCTCTCAAATTTAAGTAAGGAAAGAATTAAGAAGCAGGTAATTTGAAACAGACCAAATGAGAAGAGTCAGTTGTATAAAACTGTTCAAGAGTCCGTATCTTGAGCACATCAATGTTTCCAAGTTTAATCAGCTAACCTGGGACAAAGTCATGGAGACCAACATTCACTCTTACATATTTGAACAGAGGTAAGAATTTTGCTTGAATACCTGACTCAAAAAAGCTGTAGTCACTACTTTGAAACTACTGTCACTGCTTTCCTAGGTTATATATATTTTGGATGGCTTAGAGGAAGGTTGAAAATTTGATTACTTGACTAGGTGAAATATAAATAGAAAAACATGGCACCAAGTTTGCTATTCTTAACATGGTTCTGTGAGAGATATCACTTAATGACATACGACTTTCAAATATTTCTTGCAGACTGATGCATTCAAGCTTTGTTTTCATGACAAATCCAGGACATGAAGTATAGCACTCAGGGAATGATAAACTTCATGATGCTGAAGTCTCCTGGATCACTGAAAAGCATCCTTGGGGTCCAAACAAAGCCATGCAATCATGAACCTTGGTTGTAATTAAATCCCGGATGGCACATTTTAACTGCATTTATCATGTAAAATATTCTTATGATTCATTGCAAATTGTCTTTGATTTATAGATGGGTTCTTTCTTCTGGTACTGTTCATTGACTTTGCACTTAATAGTGTCATAAAATGTTCACCAAGACATGCTAATATTCCATCTGGAATACCTTAGTTGATTGCACAAGCCTTTATAATACATGTATAAAATTCAACACGGTGAGTCCATTCCCAATGAATAAGCATCAGAGTAGGGCCACCATGAAATGCATCAATAGTTATTACTCACTTCCATTATTTTCTTAACTTTCAGTTAAGAAACAGTGCATGTGACAATAAAATTTCTCACTTCTATTTATGCATACATTTTCATCTCAAGTCATGAGAGGTAGCTTTACTTTTTACACAACATAATAGCCAGTTGACTTTCTTCTGTGAAGTGAAAAAAGAAAATACCACCTTTGCAGCTCAGCCTATGTGAGATTAGAAATAATGATCATAGAGGCTAAATATAGAATTATTGTTCTCTACTCTAATCAACTTGACATGTTTCCCTTGACCCTTCACATCTGCTCTTAGATATTTATATATACTTAATATAAGTGTATGGAAATTGCACTGAGTGATAAAATATTTACCCTGGGTTATGAACACATATGTCTTCAAGTAGCATACCATGTTAAGAATAACAACATACAGATAAAAGGTTTAGCATTATGACACTGACAGTTTTAATAAAATGGCAGTGCGACTGTAATTTAAGGAGCAGGCACTTGAGAAAATGACCCTGGATATTGCTATTATTTTACTAACCTAAAATAAAATCTAAACCTATATGGTGTGCTAAAGAACAAAAATCCAACTGAGTAAATTTCAAGATCTAATTGGCTTTGCTATGTGATTCATGAGTCCATAGCTTCTCATCTAGCAATAGAGGGGGGCCCCAAGGAGCTATACAAAAAAGGAAGGTTTTTGTAGGAAGGAAGGTGGGGCAAAAAGTTATAAACAAAACAAACATTGTTTCAGACAAGGTCACCTTCCCTTAGGGGGAAGAGCTGGGGGTCTTACTTTGCAGACTGCCTCATCTTCCTTTGGGAAATAGAGAGGGCCCATGTGACAGATTATCTCATTGGTGTTAATCAAAAACTTCCTGACTGACCGGTGAAGACATTTCTAGGGGAGGTTAAAAACTGCAATTAGTTAAGTTTTAAGCCCCAGTTCGATGACTTGGGCTAAGTAAGGCCATTTTGGACTTGTGATTTTTTTTTAAACAGGTGAAACATTTTCACTGGAATAAGCTTAACGCATATATTCTAGGTAGTGCTAAATGTAATTATGTTTCAATGGGCTTTTTGAGTTCTGATATGTCCCAAATCTCTGCAGTCACAAAACACATTATCATGAAATTCTAGCATACAGAAAATATATTTAGGGAAAAAATTATTTTATGCCAAGTGAAAAAATAAAGAAGAGTATACACAACAAAGTAATCAATATTGGTCTTATTATATGAATACGCAATAGAGATCACTTTAGCAGACATTGCCATTTTCAAGGAGGGAACACCTTTTATTCTCCTCATTGGCTTCAAAACCTTTACCTCAATGTCTAAAGCTGCCTGTAAGTGAAATAGATGAACTGCTTTCATTAAGTACAGAACCACCAGCTTGACATTTTCAGGTTGAATCCATGGGAAATAACTACATTTTAACATTCCCAATTTATTATGTCAGGTTTATAACCGTTACAAGATCATCTTAGCATTATAAAGTTTAGAAACAGCAAAAAAAAAAAGCTATCCTCAAGTACTCTATTCTACATAATGCAAAAACATTTCCTTTTTACTCTACATCACTCAACAGTCCAATTATTTTTTCAGTGAACACCTTCTTTACCACTGCCCTCACATTAATGTACCTCAGAGTATCAGCTTCGTCAATTGATGCTGCTTTGTTTTTTTTTTGTGTTTTTTTTTTTTCTTTTTAATTTGTGCTTAGGTATTTCTTTGCTTCGATATTCCTATAGATAAGTGAACTTCGGAGTTGCATCGCCCAAGTCACATCTGCTCCCTGGATATCTGCTCTGAGTTTCAGGCCTATTGGACACATCACTCTTTATTCGGATTGTCGTAGCTTTAAGATTCCATATTGTATATGACTAAAACCATCTTTTTTCCTCTCAGCACTAACCCTGCTCCAACTTTCATGTTTTCTGTATCAGGAAATGGTACCATCACCTTCCCAGGGCCCAAGTCATCCTCAACCTACACCTATCACATCCGCTTACATCCTTCATGACCGCTGCTCCTACATCCTACCTTTTACATTCCTGATATTTCCTGTATTTATCTTCTATCCATCACAGCACTGCTAATTTCTTAGTTAAGACTCTTACTCTTGCAGTTTCACAACAATATCCTATATGTTCTCTCTGCTTCCATCATTGCCTCTCTTACATCCATTTTTAAGTCTTCCGCCCTAGTAAACTTTAAAATCAGTAGCTGGCCATGAGCCAAATTCAGCCAGTGACTTGTTTCGGTAAATAAGATTTCACTGCAACACAGCTTTTTCATTTGTTTATATCTTATATATGCTGCCTGTATGCTGCAAAGAAAGTTAAGCAGATCCAAGGAGGCTAAAGTATTTACTGTCTACTTTTTACAGAACAATTTTGCTAATGCCTGTCCAATATCAAATAGTTCCTCCGCTTAAATGCTTTCAATGGTCTTCCACTGTCCCCAGGATGGAAGGACCACACCAGTCTTCAGGCTCATCTCTCAACACTACCTGATGTAAATTGATGTCCCAACCATACCACACCAACCAGTCCTTTACTCAGAGCCTACAGTCACCATTATGAATTTGGCAAACTACCTCTCGTCTTACACGGCTTGATATCAGTATTTCTTTTTGTGGACAATTTTCCTTGATCCTGGAAGTCTGAAGTATATACCCTTTAATACACAGACCCAGAACTTTCTGCACTTACCTCCATCAAAGCCCATAAATGCTGCAATCTATTTACCTATTACTTTTGCCTCCCAGTTAAACTGTCTCTCAAACAACTAACTGTGTGCAGTTCAAAGCAAGAATTCACCGTTGTTTGCTAAATGAATGAATAAATGTTATTTGTCTTTCCATTCTTAAACCTTCTCTGTACTAAATTCTAATAATACTTATTTTGAAAGTGTCTTAGTTTCGTGCGTTGAAAACACACCGTTACCATATAAAGATGTAGATCTGCTCTGTGGCTGTTAAGCAAATGCATTAACAAATAATATTGCATAATATTTTAGAAATGTCTAAAAGTTTATAAAGTGGTTTCCCTTATATTTTCTTACTGAATTGATTCTTAGAAACAGCACCATGGTGCCAACCCTTTGTAGTCATTCAAATGCAACATCCAGTTTTGTGGAGTGATTAAAAATGACTCAGAAAATTGATATACAATTCTTAGAACACATGAACTCAGGGCATGGATTATAATCAAAATACATTGTAATGAAAGTTAGTTTTCAATTCAGTAGCATCAGATTTTCTTATTTGCTGGAAATTGATCCCAGGTCCATTTTCTTTTAGTTCTACCACTAATTCAATCTCCTACTGTTCTTAGATAATATTTTATTCTTCTGTTTGAAGGCAGGAAAGCCATTGTTTTGCTCTATTATTTTCCTTGAATACTAAAGCCTATCAGTACATTTTTCTCTAAGATCTGACTCTCTGGAAATAAAAACTTTGTTCTACCTTTGAGAAGATACATTTTACTTTTTAATTTTTCCTCTTGATCTAGATAGGAGATGGTATTTGCATTCAGCTGAAAATCACATAAAGATATTTGCTTTTGATGACTATCTAATAATGTCTACTTGTGAACATTAATTTAAATAAATTTGAGTTCTGGACATATTGTTATGAACACAATGTAGGTTTTTATCATACTAGACCACTGGTTTGTAAAATTTGGAAGATGGGGCACCTGGATGGCTCAGTCAGTTAAGCGTCAGATTCTTCTCAGGTTGTGAGATGGAGCCCGGATTTGGGATCCATGCTTAGGTGTGTAGCATGCTTGGGATTCTCTCTCTCTCTCTCTCTCTCTCTCCCTCTCCCTCTCTCTCAAAAATAAATAAATAAACATTATTTTAATTTGGAGGATGTGAGGATCATCACCTTATAAGCTTTTTAGAAATGCTGATTTCAGTACCCCAACACCAAATATTCTGATCACTACTTCCAATGTTGAGTCTTTAATGTTTAACAAGGACTACAGTAACTCTGATGAAGATGGTCCAGGGTCACACTTTGAGAAGCATAGTATAAAACCAAGGTTTTGCTGAAAACACATCATGTATTTTCATTGAACTACATTTACAATGCATATGTGACATTATTTGAATTTCTCACCTCAGAAAATCAGCACAACTGGCCTCCAACAAAGGGAAAGAGATAAATAAAGCGGGCACCAAGGACAGTGAGCCTTATCAAAAAGAGAGCTAAATAATTCAGTGGAGGCTGATTCTTCACCCACATCCCACCAGATACAAACAAGAGTCTTATGTGCTGTGAATACTGACAACCTGGAGTCAGTTCCTACTCTTCCCATGCTAACTTTAATGTACATTTATCTTTTTTACATCTTGGTTCTGATATGTTTCCAATACACAAATAATTTATACTCATTATAGACCAAAAAAAGAAAAGAAAGAAAATTCAAATAAATTAATAAAACAACAAGTCACTTAAAATCAATCCATCCAAAGCTAGCAACTCATACATTTTATTTGTTTTCTGGTGTGCATCTACTCATTGAAATTACCTGGAAAAAAAAAAAAAGGTTAATAGATTATCCCTGTCCCTATGGGGAATATCCCTTTTTGCAATATCAGTCTGTGGCTTTAGCAAAGAATTGTCTAGATGGAAGTGATGATGTGTCGATGTAAACTAGTTTAAGCTTAAGAAAATCACTGCATCATGAAACAGGGACATTTATGGTATGAAACTTGCTTCAAGAACAGTGGATCCAAGTCCTCCAAGATATCCATATCTGGCTCTCTCTACCACCCTCTGTTGGTAGAGAAAGTGCTTTTCATTGGCTTGAATCCCAGGCCAACTCCTTCACTGCAGACCTAATTCCGCTTGCATGTTTCAGAGACAATCATGGGATGGAGCACACTCTCATGATTACTGCCTATGATGTTTATTGAAGATATTGACGCACTGTCTCGAGTATAGTTACTAAGCTAGTTGAATGGAAGACTGCAATGGCTACCAGCACCTCGCAACCTCAGTGAACAAAAAGCAGAACAAAAGAGGGCCAGAAAAATGGAGAGCGGGATGTGGTTATCCTGGAGGCCACCGTAGCTGAGGCAAGTTTCATACCATGACTTCACCTGTTTTATGATCCTGTAAATTTCCTTCTAATGAAATCTATTTTGACATATTGCTTCACTTCCATCCAAAAAGGTCATTACTAATACATACGGTTGGTCCTCATTATTCATGGATTCTGTATTTGCAAATTTATCTACTTGCTGAAACTTATTTTTGACCCTGGAATCAGTACTCATGGTGCTTTCTTGGTCATTTGTGGACTAACCAAGAACTAAGAAAAATTTCTCACCTTATGTGAATGTTTCTAGCTGAAGTCAAACAAGGTGATGTTTGGTCTTCTTGTTTCAGCTCTCAGGCTGTAAACAAGTGTCCTTTTCATGGTTTAGTTATTGTCATTTTTGTGCTTTTTGCGGATGATTTCTTTATTTAAAATAACCCCCAAGCATCTTGCTGAAGTACTTCCCAGCATTCCTAAGTGCAAGAAGGTTGTGATATACGCCTCATAGAGAAAAATACATGTGTTATAAAAGCTTTGTTCAGGCATAAATTATAGCATGGGTGGCTGTTGAGCCTGATTAATGAATGAACAATACATATTAAATAAGGGATCCTTAAACAGAAACATACATAAAAGAAGGTTGTATATGGAGGCTAATGAAAATCTTGTGGCCATGGTCTTGCAGGAACCTATCCCCATATTTCTCCTAGGAGAAGTTCTGTATTCAATAATTCAACATTTGTGGTGACTTTATATAGAACATAGTTTCTGTGAATAATAAGAATTGAGTGCATATATAAGATACTAAATCTTATGTTTTGAAATCTTTTATTTTATGTAATACTATAATATTAATACTTACAGATAATACTGTATTACTTAACATCGTATAAAAAGACTGAGTGGTTGTATGTGCTTGTACATATGCACATGTGTTTGTGAACATGTTTCTTGTGAGTTATTGTATTAGGAGCCCAGTATGCATTTGTCAGTTTGTTCTTGCACAGTTCCTGCTTAGTGACACTCAGTTGTGTCTGTTAGATAGCTTTACGTTGGCTTATTGATTAGTAAGTGATTTTATACATAAACAAATGAATTCTCTTTTATTTATTCTTTTTTCAAATGTTTTTTAAAATTATTTTAAGAGAGAGAGAGAGAGAGAGAGAGAGAGAGCAAGCAGGGGAGGGGCAGAGAGAGAGAGACACACACACACAGAATCTGAAGTAGGCTCCAGGCTCTGAGCTGTTAGCACAGAGCCCAACGCCGGGCTCGAACTCACAAATCATGAGATCTTGAACCTGAGCTGAAGTGCAACATTTACCAACTGAGCCATCCTGTCACCCCATCAAACTAATTATTTGTCATACAAGGTGTAAATAATTTTTTGAGTTACTTATTTGCCCTCTAACATGGCTTATATTTTCCTGACATTAAATAATTTTTGAATACATGTGCAATCAAATACATCAATGTTTACCTTTACTTCTACCTTTGAGGCTTTGTTTAGAAAGCATTTTACCATTCTTCACATTTCTGCTCTGTTTTTAATACTTATTGCTTTTTTCCAGAGCTATTATTAATGTACATTTTCTTATGCATTTTCTTCTGCATCAATGGGATTTGGAGAGAGAGAGAAGGTTAATTCATGTGCTTAGCTGTGCCTCTTTGAGGGCAAGTCCCAACACTATTTCTCTTTTAACTTATGAGATGGTGAATAATGTTACAGTTTCCTCATTACTGAAACATTATTGCATTTCTGGAATATTTTCAAAGTCATCATGATATTAGTTTAATATCATGCTGGATTCAATTTGCTAATTTGTTTTAGGAATTTTACATCTATATTCAAGTAAAACAGGTACACATAAACACTCACTAAGACTTTGTTGGGCAGTGTTTGCAGAGCCCTGCAATTTTCTATTCCTTCATTTTTCGGAGGATATTGTCCATAATGTTGTCTAGATCGGGCACTGTTTTAGGACAGTCTTTATATATGTATATATAATTATCTCTCAAATAGGGCTCTCTGAATTAATTTTTGTATACATTTTAAGATTTTCTTTGAAAATTAAACATTGTATTAATATTAATGCTGATTAGCATTACGGAGAGTTACCTTTCACATGTAATTTTTAACAACTTAGATAATAGCTCAATTTTTATTCATAGCTATTTTTTTAAGTTCACTTATTGATTTTGAAAGTGGCAAAAGTGTGCATGCATGTGCGAGCAGAAGAGGGGTAGAGAGAGAGGGAGAGAGAGAATCCCAAGCAGGCTCCATGCTGTCATTGGGGAGCACAATGCAAGGCTCGATCTCATGAACCATGAGATCATGACCTGAGCCAAAATCAAGAGTTGAATGATGCTTAACTGACCGAGCCCCTCAACCACCCCTGTTCATAGTTGTTTTAAAAATTATTTCTAGATGTATACATTATTAATACCAATGCCATATGATTTAATAGCCATTTGTTTAACACATGTGCCAGAGTATTTAAGCACTTAATATTAAATTGTTTAATTCTCCCTACAAGCCTTTGAGATAATTCTCTTATTGTTCCCATTTGCCAGATGAATAAAAATGAGACACAGAGAGGTTAAGTAATTTAGCTAAACTCACACAGCTAGGAAATAGAAGAGCCAGGAGTAAAACAAAGTTGTTTGTCTCTCGAGTGTTTTATGTTTTAACCACTCCACTATGTTAAAAGGAGGAACACTTTTAAGAGGGATAATGCTATAAAAGCTTCCCTACATATATGAAAGGGTCTTCTTTAAACTCCTTTCAGAAAGAGTGCTGTTTACCTATATTTCTGAATGACAGCTGTCTTGCTATTTGCTCAAACAGTATTTATTCCCAAGTGATAAAAATTCCACAGTGATGAAAAAATTAAAAGAAAACAAAAGCACAGGAAGAAAAGAATGAAATGGGGAAGCAGCATCACTTAAATAGAGAAAATCGCTTATGTTGGTAACACCCTAAGCAGCAGCAGTTAGGAGCCCAGTGACCTTAAGTGCCACAGAGCCATTAAAAGTAATGAGGTGTGAGCTCAAGCCAATGACTGATAAAAAGGCAATGTCTTCTCAGGGGCTCAAGCTGTAACATCCAACATTAATGTATTAGTATCAGTAGATGAAACATGATGAATGCTAAATCTCATTTGCATAATGGATGAAGCTTGGGAAGCAGTTCCAGATGGTTGATGAGCACCTTGAGCCAAAAGGAGAATTTTTTTAAAAGATGTAATAGACAAAGGTCTAGCATATTAAGACATAAGTAACTAAAAAAAAATAGGACATATGTAAGAGACTATGGATTGCTGGATGATGTACTTCTCTTAAGTTTGAAATAAAATGAAGGAAGACTTTGCTAGAGAACCCAGATATGCCATCCAATGGTCTTGTCTGGATTGATGAGCTTCATCTCTCAAATCATCCCCATTGCCTAAGAAAATAGCTAATTAATTGGTTGTGTAAACTTAGAGTAAACGTATTCAAATCTCGATGCAGATGTCCAAATGGCTTATTTGACTGTATTTTGTGCAATTTCTCAATTGTGCCAGTATTTGAATGAAAATCATACAGAGTATTCAATTTACTAGACACAGTCTGGTTTGTGGGGAAAGAAATCCCTTCTTGAAGTAAATGCGACTTGATTATTTCTTATACAAGTTTCTCTCTAAGCAGATGGAATTATCCAACATCAATTGTGCATGTGTGCATGTGTGTGTGTGTGGTGTGTATGTGTGATGTGTTAGTTCTTGAGGCATCTCATTATGATAGTCATGACTTTTCTCTTTATTGAAATATCAATACAGGCCTCTCTCCCAGATACTGAAAGTTTGGTTCTAGACCACCACAATAAAGCAAATATTGTAACAAAGCAAGTTATTTGATATGTTTTTTTAGTTTTCCAGTGCACATAAAAGTTATGTTTATACCATATCATAGTTTATTAAGCGTGCAATAGCATTGTGTCTAAAATAACCATGTTCATGTCTTAATTAAAAAATACTTTTTGCTAAAAAGTGCCAACCATCATCTGAGCTTTCAGTGAGTCATGGTCACCTATCAAAGATCACCATAAAAAATCCAATAATAATAATAGAGAAGCTTAAAATAATGCAAGAAATACCAAAATGTGACATTGAGGCAAGAAGTAAGCAAATGCTGCTGGGAGAAGGGTGCCAGTAGACTTGCCTGAAACAAGTTTGCTTCACTTTGTAAAGGACTAAGTCCTTGGAAGCTCAATAAAGCAAAGTGCAATAGATCAAGTTGTCCCTGTCCTACAAATACATATTGTTTAGGTGTAATATATGCAAGTTCTGAGGTTACCACCAGACAAAATATAAGGTGTATAGCATTCCCAGACTGTCTCTAGGCTGGGGACCCTGTCTACTGTGGGCAGATCTATCCCTACCACCTACTCACCTCTGCCTTCTACCCTTAAACAATGGAAGGCCATATCAAATAATACCCTCTTTGCCTTCAGATGTTTGCCTCACCTGGTCCATCTCAGTCAATTCATGACATTTTGATCCCCATACCTACCTAAATTCAGTTTGAATCTTTTCATATTTCCTTCTTCGTTTCTCTTTAAAGCAAATTATATTATTCTCAGTTTCTCGCTACTAGCGTGAATATACCTTTCTTTTAGAATTCAAGCTTTTGTGGCATTTTACAATCTATCCCCCTCATCTCACAAATAAAGAAAGGAAGAACACCTTGATCTTAAAAATAACTATTCTAGCTTTTAATCCACCTGATTTCAGTCTCCCTCATTTGTGGATGATTGTTTCATAATTTGATGGTCTTTCTGCTATGACATGACCTTGCTGATTTTGGTCATTTCTCACCTGGGTTGTCCTTTGTGGTAATCAGCCTCACTTTTCTAGAGCCCCTCTGTGTGCTTGACTAAAGTGATTCATTTGTTCCAAATTAGTAATAAGTCAGGTAACATAAATCTAGTTACCTGTTTTAGCTCAAGGAATGAAATAAAACAATTGCAAGAAATTTTAGGCACATGGTCACTCCATGTGGCAAACCAGGTCTTGAGTAATCTTTAGTGTGATGCTATAAAGACTCCTGGGAATAGGAGTCCATTTCTTTACATGTTATTTCAACATTGAGAAAATACTCTGGTCAGACATATATTTGAATATTCAACTGAGCAGATTATAGATTGAAATTTATTTCATAACACACCTATAACTCATTCCTTAACTGATATAATAATACTTTGTATCCAGATCCTGTGTTATTGAAGCCTCTGTCCTCTGCCTTCAGTATGTGTCACAAGAATGCTACCAATTCATAGAGTGTCCTCTGCAGCCACATTACTTTTGTCACTTCAGCTGCCATAATGCTGCACCCGGAGACTGAGTGATCTGCCTGGATCACATTGCTCACTAGTTTCAGACCAGGGACCAGCACTCATATCATCTACTCTAAAGCCAATGACTTTTCCACACTCATCTCATGAAGTTTTTGTGGAAGCCACCACCTGTGACCTAGCACCACACCGCGGGAGTGGAAGTGTGGAAGTCAACAGCTACAGGACTGGTGGAATTCTTCAGATGGTGGATGCACAAACAGGGTGAATACAAATAATGGGAGTTTTCCTCATGCTATTGTTAAGAGAACGCGCTAAATTAAAACTGGCAGCAGGGAGCCTGGGTGGCTCAGTCAGTTGAGCAGCTGACTTCAGCTCAGGTCATGATGTCATGGTTTGTGGGTTCGAGCCCCGTGTCAGGCTCTGTGCTGACTACTCAGATCCTGGAGCCTGCTTTGGATTCAGTTTCCTTCTCTCTCTGCCCCTCCCCCACTCACTCTCTGTCTCTTTCTCTCAAAAATAAATAAACATTTTAAAAAATCTTTCAAAAAAACTGGTGGAGAATTCTAAGCATGTAGTTAGTTAAACATTTGAAAAAAAGTTACATAATCGTTTTTACCAATTACTGTTTATGAAAAAAAAACCACTTCTGTTTGTTTCCTCTTAATTCTACATTTTGACTTTTGACACCTGGTGTGTAGCTTTTTCCACACACCAGGCAATTCTGTGACACCAGCTGGGTGTTTTACAATTCAAGTTAATTCTGACATCGCCTACCTGGAGATAGTAACAGATTCCACCGGTTAAGGGCTCAGGCTCATGAGAATGCTTCTAACTTCAGACTCTAATTGCAAGTGCAGGTTGTTACCTGTCTCTGACCGACTGGCTATAGATTGGCGGTTGCCATGATCCCTGCTTAGGCTTGATTGTTTTGCTAGAATGGCTCACAGAACTCAGGAAAACAATGTATTTACCAGATTACCAGTTTATTACGAAGGACCTTAAAATATACAGATAAAAAGCCAGATGAAAGGATGCATAGGGCAGGGTGTGGAAGAGTGCTAAGCAGAGATTTTACCTTCTTGAGTTTGGGACACACCATCCTTATATCACATGGATGCATTCTTGTTTACCAACCCAGAAGCTCTACAAACTCCATCCTTTTTTGAGTTTTATGGAAGCTTCATTACGTAGGCATGGCTGATCAAATCACTGACCATTGGCAATTGGGTCCGTTTCCATCACTTTTCCCTCCAGTGAGACCGAGAATGGGTGGAACATTTCAACAGTCTGACAATAAGGTTGATACTTCTGGCAACCTATCCCTATTTTTAAGGGCTTTCCAAAAGTTACTTCATTAACATAAGCTGAAGTGTGGTTGAAAGGGACTTGTTATGAATAACAAAATACATCCACTTCACCTTGATCACTCAAGAATTTTCAGCCACTCAAAACAAAACTGAATATTAGAAAAGATGCCACTACAGCTCTTATATAGGAAGTTACAAGGGTTTTAGGAGCTATGTGACACAAACTTGGGATGAAGACCAAAATATGTATTTGTTATTATATCAAAACATTACACTGATGAATACTGGATTAAAATAAATCTTGTTTTTAGAATAAGGCAATATATAAAAAATTTGGCATGGAATTTATAATTCCTGACCTTATGATTCTTGATATTCTTTTATTTTTAAGTTTATTTATTGATTATTGGTGGGGCGTGGAGGAGCAGAGAGAAAGGGAGAGAGAGAATCCCAAGCAGGCTCCGTGCTGTCAGTGCGTAGTCTGATGTGGGGCTCAATCTCATGAACCATTAGGTCATGACCTGAGCTGAAATGAAGAGTTGGATGCTTACCTGACTGAGCCACCCAGGTGCTCTGTGATTCTTGATATTCTAAAGGAAATTATATAATATATACAATTATAATATATATAATATATATATGATATGTAATAGTACCCCTTCATCTGTAAGGGATATATTCCAACACCTTCCAGTGGTGTCTGAAACCCCGGATAGTACTTAATTTTATATGTATTATGTTTTTTCCTATACATACATATCTATGATAAAGTATAATTTGTAATCAGGCACAGGAAGAGACTAACAATAGTACAAGTTATGTCAATGTAGGCTTAAATGTATCTTCTTGTACTGTACTTGCTCTTCTTGTGATATGATAGAGGGTGATCAAATGCCCACATGATGAGAGGAAGTGAGGGGAATGACATAGGCACTGTGACATAACGTTAGGCTGCTATTGACCTTCTGAAGATACATCCAAAGGGGAATCTTCTGCATCCCAACCACAGTTGACTTCAGGTAACTGAAACCTGAGTGAAACTACAGACAAGGCAGGACGCTGTGTGCTTATTCTAGATCTTTCCTTCTTGATGATAATTTGCCTCTTTTTTCCTTGTAGCATTTTTGTTTTAAAAAAGACATACATAAATATTAAACAGCAATAATAAAGTAACCCTATCTAAAGGTAACTATTTGGTAATCTGTATAGTGATAGTTTTCTTCTTATGGGAATGTTTTTAAATGTTTTATTTATTTTTGAGAGAGAGAGAGAGTGTAAGCAGCAGAGGTCGGAAAGAGAGGGGAACAGAGGATCCTAAGTAGGCTCTGCACTGACAGCAGAGACTGATGTGGGGCTCAAACCCATGAACCATGAGATCATGACCTGAGCCGAAGTCAAACGCTTAACCAACTGAGCCACGCAGGTGCCCCATTATGGGAAATGTTTTAATACTATATTGAGAGTCACATACCCTGCTTTGACTTTTCGCTATGGCCCCACACTGATGTTTCTCAAGATATTATTGGTGAAGCACAGGAATTAATATGCATTGTTTGAATAAAGTTATTCATGCAATAATAAGTCATGGTCAAGTATGATAAAATGATGAGCTGGGTCAGGTTTGACTGGTATTTTCACTGTAAAACTTCTAATAATTTTGTACACTAATGTGCAGACTGCTTATGCATCAGAAAGAGGCAAAGTGTTTCTTTAACATTAATTATATATGAGTGTGTACACACACACATACACATTTATTTCTTTACAATTTCTTTAAACAAGATCCTTATGCTCCAAGATGATGTAAACAGCCCAGAGCACAAAAATAGCTGCAGTAAGTTCTGCTAATGAAAATGCTGTGGCAGAACACAGAAACTAGGTTCCACATAAATAAAATCGAGTGTCCAAATTCTAAGGTTAAAGATAAAGTTTATTGTTTAATTGTATGGTTGTGTGGCTGTCAGTGAATTTGGGATGATAATTGATCTTACTTGGGCGAACACTAATGCTTACAGGTCAATGTGAAATGTAATACCTGTGGACGATTCTTTGTGAATCAGACCATTATCATGAACATTTTAATCTAAATTCTAATAAGTAATTACCAGTAGTTTACACAATTGTCACATGCCGAATAAAGCATTTCTTCCAGCCTTATTTTACTCACTTGTAAGATTCAAGCAGGAAGTGGGTGTTACTTTGATATTTGAATATTCCCCCTGCCATTAACTGAAGCTCATTAATAGTTCATGAGCTCAAATAAAGAAAGAAGACCAAAAGAAGACACACTTTTCTATACCTTTTATTGATCTATAATTAAAATGAAAGCCATGCAGTACGTAAAATTGAAAAAGATAAGGTTCCCTGCCCTCAATTTGCTTTTGATCCAGTAATAGCCAAGTCATAATGAATGGAAGTAGGGGAAGTAAGGGACTTTATCGCTGCTATGGAAAACTCCACAGTCTTGTTTTGCTGTCACACGGAGGCTAGTCAGTGGTGCAGGGAGGAAGCAAATTAGTGGAAAAAGAGAGAAAATCACTTACATTGACACTTCGGCTAAATCATACATGAGCGGTTCATACATGCGGTCAAATCAGCACATTTTTCTACTTTGAGACCCAGTTCCAGATCAGGTGAGAGAAAAACTGCCATTGCTTTTCTCTTCTCTTTGTTTTTTAAGAATACGTGACAGGCATTTGTACTTGATTTCTCGTGTATGATTGAGAGATGAGTGGACAAAATTATAAAGTGTGATTTTATAGGCTCTCTATTTTAAGGCTATGAATGGAAGGGGACTAATAATTTATTTAAGCAAAACAAGAGGATTTATTTGTATATAATGGAATACCCAGGTAAAATACCTAAAACAGCTTTAAATCCGACAGGAAGTACATAGGCAGATTTTCTTTTGTAGAATAGTTCTTAAAAAAAGAACAGCACCTAATTTTTTAAAGTAATTTCACACTTTATTTGTGTATGAAGGTTTAGGAAAGTGCATATCTGTTCAGGTACTTATCAGGTGGAGAGAATTACTTAGGAAAGAAATGTGCAGATATACCACATGGATTTTGATGCGTATATGTGTGTGTGTGTGTGTGTGTGTGTGTGTGTGTAATTTACACCCAAGTTAGTTAGCATATAGTGCAATAATGATTTCAGTAATAAAATCCACTGATTCATCCCCTACATATAACACCCAGTACTCATCCCAACAAGTGTCCTCCTTAATGTCCCCTTGCCCATTTAGCTGTCCCCACACCCCACAACCCCTCCAGCAACCCTGTTTGTTCTCTATAGTTAAGAGACTCTTATGTTTTGCCCCCATCCCTGTATTTATATTAATTTTGCTTCCTTTCCCTTATGTTCATCTGCTTTGTATCTTAAATTCCACATATGAGTGAAGTCATATGATATTTGTCTTTCTCTGACTGACTAATTTCACTTAGCATGATACCTTCTAGTTCCATCCATGTTGCTGCAAATGGCAATATTTCATTCATTTTGACTGCCAAGTAACGTTCCATTGTATAATATATACACCACATCTTTATCCATTCATCTGTCAATGGGACATTTTGTCTCTATCCATATTTTGGCTATTGTTGATAGCACTGCTATACACATTGGGGTGCATGTGCCCCTGTGAAACAGCATGCCTGTATCCTATGAATAAATACCTACTAGTGCAATTGCTGGGTCATAGGGTAGCTCTATTTTTAATATTTTGAAGAACCTCCCTACCGTTTTCCAGAGTGGCTCTACCAGTTTGCATTCTGACCAACAGAAACTGCACCTGATTTTATTTGATTAGCAATCAATATCGAAAATATTCACTAAGATTAATGTTTAAAAGGAAATATTTAAAAGATGTGTGTTTAAGATTAAATTTAAAAGGAAACAGTTCCACTCTAAATAGCATCAAAATAGTAGCATATTTCAGAATATTTTTCATAAAAGAAGTGCAGGACGTATACATTAAAAATCACAAAACATTCCTCAGGGACAATGTCCCCTGCAAGAATTATCCAGCTCAAAATGTCAACAGTTGAGAAATAGAGATAAGAAACATTTCTCCAGGAGGTGGTTTTTGAGCTAAGACTTCAGTGATAAGGAGCCAGTCACGCAAATATCTGGTAGAAGAATAATTCTTTAATTCAGATAAAGGGACAAAAATTACAAAAGCTTTGAGATGGGAAAGGAGCCCAGTATCCATAAAGGACAGAAAGCTTGCTACTTCTCTTGGAAGGCTACAAGCGCTGAAAATAAAGGACCAGATAACGTCTAGGAAGACGGCCGGGATCAGATTCAACGTATCTTTACATATGAGACAGAGTCATGTATGGAATTTTAATATGGTTGAGTAGATTTTTCAACTGGTTGAATGAAATTCAGATACACACAGCCTTCACAGCTTGGAGAACTGCCAGCTCCATTGCTCTTTCTTTGGCGTGGCCCCCTTAGCATTTTTATCATTGACTTCCATATGGACAAAGAAGGCCTGTTATCAAATCTGCAGCTGACAAGGAGCCCAGGGAGATAACTAATACAGGGGATGACAGAATCAGGATTCAAAAGGATCTTGACAGGGTGAAGCGGTGGGTAGAGTTTAAGAAGTGACATTTAACAGATAAATGCAATATTCTGCACCTGGGTCAGAAAGCGTAAGGTTCAAGAGAGTCAGAAGAGGCAAGCCTGAACACCAGCATGGGTTAAAATGTGACAGGCGTTTTTGCCAGCTACAAGATTAGTGTGAGCCAGTAGGTGATTGAATCACTACCGAAGTCAACATGGACCTCTGATGCATTCATCAAAGAGCTATATCCACAACCAAGTAGGTTTCGCCCGGTATCTGCAACCCTACTGTGAGATCATACTTTCAGAAGATAGTTGACAAACCCAGGTATGATAAAAGGTCAGAGAAAATGAGGAAGAAGGACCTTGAAATTGATGCACATTTCACCTACAAAAGGATTTCCTGTGATTCACATATGGGAAGGTCAGTAGTCTATATGAGGAGTTAGATTTATTTGGGGACAAGTTTGAATGTACATGAGTAGAAGGAAAATATAAATGGCCATTTCAAGTGAATATTGAAAGAAATTTCTTAAAATCAAAGTAGCCCCCAAATTTAGTGGGTAGTATTTCAAGATGGTGAGTTCCACCTCACTGGAAGTTTGTGAGCAGAGACTGAGGAAATGTGTTTCAAGGAGAATTTCTAAGGAATGCATGCAGAAACCCTAGAAGATTTGTGGGATTCCTTTCAATTTCCAACGTTTTATTATTCATTAATTTGGTTACAAACGTGGGGGTACCTTTTTAATTTTATTATTTTTTTAATGTTTATTTATTTTCGAGAGAGAGAGAGAGAGACAGACAGAGCATGAGCAGGGGAGGGGCGAGAGAGAGAGGGAGACACAGAATCCGAAGCAGGCTCAAGGCTCTGAGCTGTCAGCACAGAGCCTAACATGGAGCTCGAACTCACAAACCGCCAGATCATGACCTGAGCCAAAGTTGGACCCTTAACCGACTGAGCCACCTGGACATCCTGAACTGGCTTTTTTATTATTTATACCTCATTTTCTTCACCCCCACACAGGCAAAAATGCAGTTTGTAGAAAAAGTTAAATGCAAACAAATGGATAGTAGCCAGGGTTCAGCAAAATATTTTGAAAAAAAAAATCAGTTAAACCAGGTTTTGTTTTGTTGTATTGCTTGTTGTTTTTCTCAGGTCTATTGAGATTTGAACAGACAAAAATGTCTATTTTCAGAGACTTCTTTTTTAAGTGGGGCTAATGCCTCTTGTCCACATTCTGGTCTTAGTCTAACCAGTTAAGTGTTTAAAGAACTTGATGTGAAATCAGTGCTGTGTATCACAGAATCCAACACCTGAGCAGGGAAGACAGTTTGTTACTTTCACTGGTGGAAAAGACCTTCATAGGTCACTTGCCACAGAAATCACCTGGGAGCCACGAATCTTTCTACTGGGAAATGGCAGGGCCATGGGTGTGAATTAGACATTCAATCTTGCCTATTAGCAATTATAGCCACCCATGTACCTTTGCAGAAGGTGAAAAACTTTAGAGTTGACATTAGCTCAAAGAAGATTTGGTCTTGTTTCCATTTACTTTCATTACTGTGACTATTAAGAGTGGAATTTAAAAAAAAAAAGGCAAGAGAGTGAATTCAATAGGTACAAAAGCCTGAATCATAATAATATTCTTCTCATTTAAAGGAAAGTAAGGCAGGCCAATGGCAGGTCTTTATTGTAGCTCCTTTTAACCTGGATTTTGGTGTTTATTACACCCAAGATTTATTTAAATTTCTTTTTTGCTGCAGCAAAAATGTTTTGGCCGTGGTCTTCCAGGACTGTTCCCTTCTGGTGTGCTTGATTTTCAATATGTATGCGTTTTCTGTGGATTTTCTTTTTATGAGTGAATGCTTTACACCAGTTTTGTTACTTGGATGGATCTTAGGAAGCTGTTATTTATTTTTAAGCCAAAAAACATTCCATTAAAATAAATTCATTGAGTGAAATTAGGTTTTTTCCCTCATAGTAAGTACAGCTAATGTACTGGCTAAGATTTCCCACAAAAAAGTGTCCTGAAGGCTGCCAGACCTTATCACACACACACATTTTGCAACTATAATATGATGGCCTTAATTAATCGATTTTTCCATTATCAATTTTGTGTCTCTTCTAATTTCTTCTTTTAGAAAAGAAAAAATAAGTTGTGATGCTATAGATCAGGATTTATCACATAATTGGATTCATAGTTTCAACGTGACACTTTTCCAAAAAGCCTTGCATGAATGTTCCCATTTCTTCTCTGCAATACCATGCTCCGCCTCTAGGTGTGTTGATGGTACCAAGACAATGGAGAACATGGCATGGTCTAGGCCTCCTTCTCCAGCACAGTTTACATGCCTCAGGATAACTACCTAAAATAAAATTATCTCCATAAATAAAAACTATAATCAAAACTAAAAACCCATGAAAAGAAACCCTTGGGAATATTGGGAAATATATTTCCAGGTTTATGATGACTCTGCCTTATATTTCAGAATTCTTTAAAAAATATCATTAAATATTATGAGATTTATGATATCTCTGCTAATTATCTAAATTAAAGGAAATGTTACTAACCATATTTAAGGAAACCCATGTAGCTTTTACAGATATTGAATATATTTGTTCCCAGGACCTGTTGTAACAAAGTGCCATAAACTGAGTGGCTTAGGACAACAGAAATTCATGGTCTCACCATTCTGGAGGCCGGAAGTCTGAAATCTAGGTGTTAACAGGGCCCTATATCCTCCCTCCAAAGTCACTAAGGAAGGCTCTGTCCTAAGCCTCCTCCTAGATTCTGGAAGTTTCTTAGCTTGCAAGTTCTGAGCTTGGGGCAACATTATTCCAACTCCAGTCTTCACATGAATGCTCTCCTTAGGAAGACACCAGTCATATTGGATGAGGAGCCCGCCATACTTTAAGACGACCTCCTCTTAACTTACTAATGTATCTGTAATAGTGTCATTTCTAAATAAGGCCACATTCTGAGGGACTGAAAGTAAGGACTTCACTCTGTAAATTTTAGGCGACATAATTTAGCCTATAACATTTAATTTCCATTCCCTGTAAGAATAGATGCTTGCTACCTCAGCTTTCTTGAAGGTGGCATGGGCAAGTAGGCAGTGAGCTCTGGAAAGGATTGTTCTTGGAATAGAAAGAGGGAGGGATAAAGAACATTAGAGTCTCTCGTCTTGCTTGTGTTTTTGCGGTTTGAGGACACACTGCTTCCAGCTGCCAAAGCCATCTTTCTACCATGAAGGGAGCTATCATGGCAAAAGGCTAAGCAATGTTTCGAAAGCGCGAGGACCTTATGCGTAGTGAGAAACCAAAGCTGGGATGTCAGACATTTAGGCTCTTGTTACGTGATATAAATATACATTAGCATTTTAATACTTCATACATATAGTACTTCAACCTCTTTTATTTGAATATTAAAAATATACCAAATAATGCACTTTTGATATAAGTTTCTTCAACCACTTTTCCTGGGACTGTCAACCTCTCTGCGCTTCTACCAAGAACCTTACGTCCCTTTGGGTATATTTGTTGTCCTATCCGACATGAACTCCACAGATAAGCTCTTGTTAAGCTTCCACTCTTCTTTTCCCCTTTGCCTCTGTCTCAGTCTTGACTCACTACCATTGTCTATATGTCACTTCTTACCACTGGGTTGTGGGACATCCCAGAGCCTGACCAAAGAGACCCACTTCACATTCACTGCAGTTAATGTCACAGCAATGTCATAATTGCTCTCTTATTTCATTTATTCCTTCAAGCCTCTGCATGATTTGAGCATAAATTTATTGAACATAGGAATTATAGTTTTGAAAAACTGTCAGAAGGTGGGAGAAGTCAGATGGACACCACTAAAATATTGTTAGGGACATAGCCCTGTGGTCACACAGCCATGTTCTGGAAGTCAAGGAGCCTTGATGGCTGCCTCTGTCATGCAACATGTACAGAGCCAGTGTCTACAGGCTGGAACGCCTGTGTGGGAGCCACCATTGTTTTGAACATTGCAGCCCTCCTTGCCAGAAGGAGAAGGAAGACAATCACTTACAACTTCCCAATTCTCAAGCCATTGCTTCTGTTTGGCAAAAATCTAACTTACATATAGAACCATCTTGAAGGTGTCTGGGAAATGTTATTTTTAGTTTTCTCAAGCTCATAGCACAAGAAATCTCTGATAAGCCAATGACCATTGACCATGGCAGTTACAATATACAGAAGGTATATTCTGAGAGTCCCATGGGGAATTAAAACAAACAAACAAACAAACAATCTGAATACTCAATAAACTGAATTTCTGGTTAGGATAAGCAGACTTCACATAATTTGTAAGTATTATGGATCATAATTTTTTTAAAAAATTTATGTGGCTCCTAACAGACGTAGAGTAAAAGTCAGGTGGGTACTCACAATAGAGAAAGGGTTATCTGGAGCCCAGCAAGAGTGGAAAAATTAAGAACACTGAAAGTCCACGAATTACCTTAAACAAAGGAAGTCTCAAAGGTAAATTTCATTGACTAGGAAGTGGGGAGTGAATGGCAGTTCTCCTGCTTATCAAGTTTTCCTGGAACCAGGCTATTCCTTCTTGGAGTCCTTTTCTGGATCCTCCTGCTATTTCTAACTTTTAAAATGTGCAGTTCCTTAAGGGTTGATCCTAGGCTCTCTACTCCTCTATCTGTATGTTATTTCTGTGTTCGCTCATTCACCCCCACAGCTTAAATACTGCCTCTATTCATGTAGGGCTCAAATTTCTATTTCTAGCTGTGATGGTTATTTGTGTGTCAATTTTACTGGACCAGAGGGTGCCCAGGTATTTGATCAAACATTATTCTGGGTCTGCGTCTGAGGATGTTTCTGGATGAGGTGGACATTTGAATTGGTAGAGTACTTAAAACAGCACTCCCCATGAGGGTTTGTCTCATCCAATCAACTGAGAGTCTGCATAGAAGGCAGAGGCTCAGTGAGAGAGATGATTCCTTCTGCCTGACTAGTCACCTTCAGGCTGGGACATCAGGTTTTTTCCTGCCTTTGAACTTGAACTGAAACACTGGTTCTTCTTTGGATATTGAGCCTGCTGGTTTTCAGATTGAAACTACACCTTGGGTATGCCTTGTTCTCAGCCCTTCTGGCTGCGACTGAAAATACACACCTATATTAAAGCACGAGTCCCCAGCTTGTAGACAGTAGATCTTGAGATTTGTCATCGTCCATAATCATGTGAGTCAATTCCTTATAATAAATACCTGTCTCCCTCCCTCCCTCTCTCCCTCCTTGCCTCTCTCTCTCGATATCTATCTATCTATACTATATATCTCAATATATATCCATGACTATATCTATGCCTTCAACTATCCTATTGATCGATTTCTCTGGGGAACTATGACTAATTTACTAGCGTTGATATCTTTTCAAAGCTTTAGAACCTATAATGGCCTACTTGACATATTTAAATTCATCAACAAAGTTGCTCAAGTCAGACATCTGGGAAATGTTTTGAAATGGTCCACAGCTCACATCCAGTCCCTCGGTAAATCTAATACTCTTTGCTTGTAAACTATTTGCATACGTCTCCATGTCTGCTTCACTCGGTGCCCCGACCACCATTGCCATCGCGTGCCTCCACACTGATACAATCACCTTACTCATGTCTACCCTGCCCATTTAGTCCATGTTCAACCCATCCACTCCCCATACATGTAAATCAGACATGTCATGTACAAAACCCTGAAGAAATCCCATCATTTGGAATCAAGCATATTGATCTGCCGTCCAAGACTGCAGAGGGTCTGACACATATCTCAATTTCCCCTCCAATTCGGTATCATACCTCTTGGTGCTTTCATTCTCTGTCTTATCAGGCCTCCTATGTACTATTAACACATAAACTTATCTTCTTCATATTCCTGGACGTCATACACACTGTTCCCTTTTCCTCTTTTCTAAGATGTTGCAATGTCCAGATCCTTCCCGTCCTTCAGCTTAAATCTAAAACCCATTCTCTTATTTTTGGAGAATTGCTTAGTAGTAACAATCTCTGTACTCTATTCATTTTCTTTAGACTACTTCATAAATTGTAATGACATTTTTATTTACTTGCTTTCTTATTTCTGGGCTGTCTCTCCAACTTGACTATATGCACCACCAAGCTGGATACTATGCATGTCTCTTCCACTCTGCCCTCTGAATACCCAGAAACCCCGTGCCTTATAAATAATAGGTTCTTAATATTTAGGGAATGGATAAATAGTTATACTTCATTTATTTTCTGTTACCTTTTCTTATTTCTATTTTCTCATATTGTCACTTAATCCCTCACCCTCTCTATTCCTCTTGGCGCCCTCCTCCCTTCAACATTACTAAATTGAAGATTATTAGCAACATAAAAACCAGACAGGGAATTTAAGCTGCTGACTTTGTGGCATCGAATAGACTCAGCTCAGCAGCACGGCGCCAGGAGCAATCTGCAGAAGACTTTGGAGGAGACCCCCTTCTAATCACCCCAGATTATAAACATCATTGGCTATGTTGCCTCCCAAGGTTATAGCAAAACTTAATCTCATTTCTGTTAATAGTAAATTCCCTCTCGTTCTCTTATAATTAGTCACTGTGGAGTTTTAGAAAGGTCATTTGGTTGAAATATGAGGCTGCAATTTGTTTAAAGGGAAAAATAGGCAGAGGAAATTATCTTTCCACAATTCATTAGCCCAGGTCACAGATACCCCAGGCATTCTGAGTGCACGCTGGAGACAGGCTAGCACTGCCATAACCAGAATGTATGCTGAGCCCTGGAACAGACACAGACTCACTAAACTGCTATTAATCTGAACCACGCTGATGTTGTATCTCTCCAATACCAAAGCATTTATTAAAAAGTAAAAATGTCTCCACTTTGCTACAAATGTGGCTCATGTAAGGCCAGGCACAACATGTCTGAAAAAAGCTAGATTATTGGAAAAATAGTTTGCTACATCTGCAAAGCCAATAGATATAGACAAGACCTTTCATCTTGCTCCAGCTTCATTCTCGGTGGCCATTCAAATTGAAGAAATATGTGCATCCCTCTCTACTTCTAAGTAGGCAGCCATCATTTTTGCAGAAGGCTACCTAGATCTCATGATTAGCAACCAGCAAATCTAAGAAAGCAGCAAAGGTCTCAGACTTTGAGGCTGAAAGAAGAATCCATTTTCCTTCATTATATGTTACTGCAGCTGTTTAATACAGCTCATGTGCATTTCTTAGGAAGATCCTAAAATTGTATACTGTTCATCACTATTGTGAATATTTGCTAAAAACTGAAGGTTGAAATTCTAAATCAATTGATTTTCAGAAACATGTTTTAGGAACTTCAGAGGCACAGTGTGATTGCCATCTGGTTTAACATCATTTCTTTGCCGAACATAAGAACAGTAATAAGATTTTTAAAGGCTACGTACATTTTTGTATTTTGTTTATATATATACATATATTTCATATTCAGACCGATGAACTGCAAGACCATTAGCATATTTCATACTTAGAAACTTAAGTATGCATGCATTACTAACATAGTAAAGGTATATTCCTTCTGCAATATTTACCTTCAATATGCATAGTATAATGCATGTTTGAATTTTGGATAATTAAAATGAACTTTTCAAACAAATTGGAAGAAGGTCAATGAATAAATAAGGCTGACTACACTCTGGAGAAGGAAAACTTTGAATTATGATCTCTAAACGACACAAATACACACTGATGAGATTGCAGACATAAAGGAGCAAGAAATACTAAAACCCAAATGCTAAAGAGGAAGACAACTGAGGAAAAGTTTAAACCAAAGTTGAGTAACAATACGACCAAAGCAAAAAAAAATTCTAAAATTACTTTTTTTAAAAAAATCAAGAATGACAAATTATAACATCAGGAGCTAGAATAAAGTATTTACCTGCATTTTGGTTTCAGACACATCTTTCCCCACCAGGGAATATAACTTCATGTACAACTTCTATTTTTCTCTTTATTTGTTAATGTTTATTTATTTATTTTGAGAGAGTACATGAGCAGGGGATGGGCAGAGAAAGAGAGAGAGAGAGGAAGAGACAGAATCCTAAGCAGGCTTTGTGCCATCAGCGCAAAGTCCCCATGTGGGGCTCGGACCCACAAACCCTGTGATCATGCCCTGAGCCAAAATCAAGAGTTGGATGCTTTACCAACTGAGCCACCCAGGTGGTCCTATATCTTTTTCTAAAATGCAACACCAGAAAACATGTTTTCTCTTGTTGTGTTCATCAGTCACTACTCACTCTGATAACTTAAAGATCCAGGCTTCAGGCCCACTAGGACTTTAGCAACTTGGCTTCATAGGAAATTGAAACAAGCCAGCATAGGCTGGTCTAAGAAACCCGAACTGAAGGTGACCTGATGTCCAAGCATGTTTGCAGGAAACATAAGTATAAGATCAATAATAAAAAAAAAAAGTGTGTATCTTAATATAGTTCTCCAACATCTTAGAGAAACAAGTATAGAATAGATTGAAATATCAAAAACACACGCAAAATGATGAATGAATTAGGAAAAGCATCTATGGCTGCATTTGTTTTATGGCTGTGTTCTCCAGCAGAATTCTCTGGGATAGGGGAAATATTCTATATCTGCACTGTGCCATCTTGTACCCACTGGCCCACAAGTGGCTCTTGAGCCTCTGAAGTAACTTTAGTGGGACAGAAATGCTGACTTTTAAATTTTATTTCATTTCAACTAATTTCACTTGAGATGTAAATAGCCACATGCAATTAGTGGCTACCATACTGGGTAGAGCCATTCTAGGGCATAATGACAATGTCAACATTTTCATCGAGACAGAAAACCAAATCAAATCAAGGCCACATGTGCTGGATCCTTGATGAGGATTTGGATGAGATTTATCATCATACATTTGGTAATTGAACAATTATTTATTGAGTGTTAATATATGCTGGTCCCCACACTGTCACCATTATGGCCATATTATCTCTAACTCAAACCCTAAAATATTATGTTTTGTTCATGATTTAACTAAGCTAAGAGATTCAGAAAAAAAGAGAAAAACATGCTATGTATCTGGAACCAATAATTCATTTAAAACACATCCTTCTATTCCTTCAGCTTTTTCAGAGACTACTCCTGATACAATTAAGGACTGGCTCTCTCTGGGGGCCACATTTCCCTTTAAGGTCTTAAAATGAAACCTGCTCATTATTCTGAGTCCCTCAGGCCAGGAGGTATTGGTGCCATTCTCTGGTTTGTCTCACCTTCCTTCAAGCAATTGCTACAGAGCCAGAGTCATTATTTTTAATCTTCCTCTGCATTCTAAGTCTTGATGATTTAAAAAGTATTTGGTGACTTCATTGACTTCTTTCTAGAACTTCTCCCTTATTCTCCTCCATGACAGTAATCTCGCTTATACTCTGTTCCAGCAATTGCTCTGTAGCCATATTCTAGATATTCTCCTCATTCACAATTAGTCCACCTATCAAATCTATATTCTATTTTCTGAACACCACCCTGATCGGGCCACACATATTCCTGGAGTTCCTCCAGGGTGCCAGGGGCCATGAGAAGAGAACGGATATGCTGGCAGAGAGACCAAGTAAAGGCTCTCACACAGTTTGCATTCTAGTGAGTGGGCAGGTGATAAAGATGTTGAGAAAATAATACAAAATAATACAAAAGACATTACCTTTTATGTGAATGTGTGAAAGATTGGGGGGACAGCAAGATAGATAAGCTCCACAGAGGTAGCCTCTAAGAGCAGGTGACATTTGAGAAGAAATCACAATAAAAAGAAGAAATAGGGGCACCTGAGTGGCTCAGTCAGTTAAGCATCTGACTTCGGCTCAGGTCATGATTTTGCAGTCTATGGGTTTAAGCTGTGCATCAGGCTCTGTGCTGACAGCTCAGAGCCTGGAGCTTGCTTTGGATGTGTCTCCCTCTCTCTCTGTTCTTCCCCTGCTCATGCTCTGCCTCTGTCTCTCAAAAATAAATAAATGTTAAAAAATTTAAAAAAATCAATAAGATCTCAGGGAAGGCTGTGCCAGACAGAAGAAATCATTGGAATAAGGCCTAGATTGAGAATATACTTGGTGCTTTCAAGGAACAGAGAAAAGTTCAATGTGATCTGAGCCTAGTGGTAGTGCTTGTGTGTGTTTCGGGGGATGGGGGTGTTTCTTATTAATTTTCCTCGCCTCCAGGTTCTCCCCAGAGACCCAACATAGACTACTTTTCTGCTCTCTTACCTTCAACTTCTACAGCCTCATTTCTTCTTCTGTTCCTCCTTTCCAACCAGCCTTAATGCTGGATTAATCATCTTTGTTTCTGCATCTGATGCCCAGACACTACATAATGGAGCATTTTGGTTCCACACCGATTCATACTTTCAGAACACAAGTGGGACTTTAACATCACTTAGCAATTATTTTCTTAACTTATATAAGCTCCTTTTCCACAGCCATCTTCCTAAAATACTCTATTCACCCCCTATGGCTCCCTATTTCAGTAGAGGGAAAATGTTCTATTTCACTAGGGAAAATATAGGTCACCAGTTTTGAGATCTCTTACCTTCCAACCTACTGGTGTCCATACTCGCTTGCATTAAGTCTATCATCTCCACTTTCCATCTTTTCCTCCATGAAAGAGGCTGTTACTTACTTATTCACGACAAATTTTTCCAGTTTAATTCTTGACCACAACCCTTCCTACCTTTGATATGATTTCATCTCATTAACCATCATTTTTTAAATCTATTTTTCTCTTTAATTCCTTTCCTCCTGTTTCTTCTTAGTGATAAAACTTTTATTTCTTTTGCATTTTTCCTTTTTGGATAGGAAGTAGTAGACCACAATCACACATTTTACATTTGGAATTCACAATCCCTTCTGAATCTACTACAGCTTGGCATCCATCAGTCTTAAAACTTTAGAAATAAACAGAAACTAATCAGTCCTTGAGTTATTGTAGTTTCTCTGGGGCAAGAAACACAGTGGCCTACTTCCCCATTTCATTTCTTTTCTCTTACACTACTTTTCTCAACCTTTCTTTCCTCTTCTCTGACCATTTTTATTATTATTATCCTGTACTGTCTCCACTTCTGTCTGCCTCTTGATTCCTGATGCTCTCTGGGCCTTAATCCTTTGCCCTTCTTTTATATTACTCTTCGCCAATTCAATATACAATCTTGACCTTTCCTATACTGTTAAATTAAACCTGTGATCTACTGGACAATCTTGCTGACTCCAAAATTCAATGTGAGTCACAGACCAATGCTCATATTTCACACTTAGTCTTCCTGTAATGTTCTTACAACAATAGCTACTTAGCAGCTGTGTGTATTCAAGTAGATTATTGAAACTTCCTATGCCTCAGTTTCCTCATTGACAAAATAAGCATTGTAATAGCATTTACTTAAAGTTTATTGTAAGAATTATAAGAATGATTGAGTACATGTAAAGCAACTGAGAATAATAGAATAATTTCTCAAAAACCATTATTTAAAATATATTATTATGTTTCTTGGCAGACCACAGGAACACATCCCTCCTCTCCTTTTACCTGGAACAATCTCTCAGCTGCTGTTGCACAATAATGCTTCATGACAAATGGTTTTTTTTAAAGTGTTGTGGCTTAAAATAACAGCCATTTACTATTGCTCTTGAGCCTACATGTTAGTGATGTAGGCCAGACTTCAATGGGCAGTTCTTCTGACCTCTGATCCCAGTTGGGTTTACTCACTTGTCTAGATTTTGTGTCTTTGGACTGATCTAGGATGCTTCTCACTGAGATGACTTATCTCTATTTTACATCTTTCACCCTCCCAAAGGTTATCCTGGGCAAGAGGGGGAAATCACAGCTGTGGAAGATTGCCAGCACAAATTTGCTTTTCAGGCTGCTGATTATATCACATTACTAACATCCCATTGGCTAAACCATCATGTGGCTGAACCCAAAGTCAGAGTAGAGGAGATCACAGGTAATGTTACAGGATGGAGAAAAATGAATTAGGGTCAATAATGCAATCAATGTTTCTCAGCCTTCCCTCTCTGGTTCTCAATTTGTAAAATACATCCGTCTGCTCATAGGACACCTATGAGTCTAATCTTATCAACATCAGTATCAAAGTTCAGGGTCTTGTGATTTACATCAGCTCCAGTACATGGAGTTCCTCAGATGTGGCTCCTTTTGATATAGAGAATTATGAACTATGACAGGTTATCCTTTTCCTACTCACCCAAAATTCAATGAGGAGACCAAGGCAAGATATCCATAATAGGCACTGCCAATCACAAAAGGAAAGAGTAGGAAACATGGGACAGTCACTGCTTGATAGCTCTCTGAAGATAATGAAGCTCATGTTGCCAGGTGCCTCAGATCTGAGGGTCAGATTGTCCCTTTATTAGCCTAGTTCTGATGTCTTAGCTTGACCACACTGTGAACTACTTCCATTTCATGGTCTTCTTTAATGACTCGTAGAAGGGTATTAGAAAATATGTTTTTTGAGAAATTTTCTCAACTTATTTCCTGACTTTATAAAGTTGGGGTCCCAGAAGCTTTAATAAAATTTGACTTCATAAAATTTTACTTTATTTTAAGTTTAGTTTAGGCTGGAGGCTTTTTACCATATACACATCACTTAAAAAGACATTGTGGGTTTTCTATGAATCTGATTTGAGTGGCAACACTGGAATAAATTTGGACACACAATAGTTTTGAGACTTGCATGCTTTTCACAGCCTCTGCTTCCACAAAATTGTCTAACATCTCATTGGACTAAGAAAATCATTTTCTGAGTCCAGAGTCAGAGTAGAAACGAATTAAAAGTTAAAGGACAAAGGGCATCGGATCAGAGTGCCTATTTTAAATATGGTCATGAATATAATAAACACACCACATCCTCACTCCCCTTAGCATTGTTCTTCAATTCTTCTTATTGGATTCGTATCAATATTTCAAAAGCTAACTCAAATACACTTCTAAAAATTTTTTTCCTTTAAGGGAATTTAATGATTCACTTCCCCAGTCTCCTGGTTCCCTTGCTAGTGTGGTACTCAGCACACTATCTATTCTGGGCTTAGCTTTACATCTGCATGTCCCACTAAACTGTAAAGTATCCAAACATACGGATCATATTTTATTCATCTTTGTATCCCCTAAAGCACATGCTAGATATATAGACCATAATTGCCTTTAATATGTGTCTTCAGTGAATTAAATATCCACAAGGCTTTCACAGAACTCCTCATATTTTCAAATAATACTTCCATACTACTCAAATCTCCCTTCCTTTCCAGCTCATTTATTTACATCACATAATTTAAAGTTTCATTATGTAGAATATTGGGTTGTGTTTTATAATTATATGTATGAATACATATCATTATGTATGCGTCTCACCAGTAAGACAATCATCTTCCTGATCTTAGACACCATTTTCATATTTCTTTCCTATAGTTTCCAATGTAGGGTGAGATAAACTTAAAGCAAAGGAAAACTATATGAGAATGTTTAAAATTATTATTACAAGATATTGTTGCCTAATATCTAAGCTTTTAGGGCTGAGAGAAAGCTGTCTAACACAAATCATGTCATGATAATTGGCATCCAAAGACAATAAAAAATTAGCTGCTGTTGGCCTTCTTCTAAGTAGACATTTTAAAAACTGCCTTTTATTTTAAGCTTCCACATTGAACATAAAGTGAACTTCTTTTATTTCCATTACTATGGTAACAAAGTGAAATTACTTATACAATAATTATTTACTCATAGTCTTAAACCATAAATTTGATCAAGCTCATTAAAATCCAGGAAATTTGATTGCTAAATATAGATATCCAAATGTCAGCTCAATGACTAATCTGATTGAAAGATATTTTACACTTGCTTACATTTATGTTGAGGAAAGAGGAGATTGTTTGGAGATTTCTGAACTTTCTGCAAGTAGAGCCATTTGCACACATTTCATCCTGAGACAAACAGGGAATTAAGAGGGTTTGAGGGCTGTGTTACATTAAGAAAATGACAAAATGAATTATACCTTAACCAGACAATCTACAAAACACAGGTCCAGAAAATAATTTCAGGATTAGAGTATATAAAACTTAAACTATCAATGTGTTCATTCATGAGAGTGAAAAAACAAAATACATATAAAACAGAACACAGAAGTGGTGCCTGGGCTCAGTTGGTTAAGCAACTGATTCTTGATTTCAGCTCAGATCACAATCTTATGGTTCATAAGATCAAGCCCCACATAGGGTCTGCACTGTCAGGGGAAAGCCTGCTTGGAATTCTCTGTCTCCTCTCTTTCTACCCCTCCTCCCACTTGTACTCTCCCTCTCTTTCTCTCTCAAAATGAATAAATAAACATTAAAAAACATAACACAGAATAGGCATAGATTTTTAATATATTTACTTTAAGTAAAAAAGTATTATAAGCTCAGTGAAAAAACTTAGGGAAGACAAAAGTGTATAAGAGTCCTTCCCCCACGTCACCTCCCACACTCTCATTCTGTCTAAGAAATCACTGTTAAAAGGCATTTATATCCTTCCAAGTTTATTCTATTGAAAAATATTGGCATAGATATATGCACATCAATGTATCAATGCATATGCTATATAATAGGAATGGTTTGTATTTGTGTCTGTGCCTATGCATGTGTTTATATATGTGCATGAAAAAGAAAGATTGCAAATTAGAGACAGAGAGCAGAAAAACTCATTTGTGTAGAATGGCATACAAAATAACATTTGGGGATAATTTTTAGAACACATTTCTGAGGCTGATTGCCTTCATTCTGAGGAAACAATGAGCCTTCAGGGGACTTTTGGTTGAGAAAATTCTAGAGACAGATTATAAAAGACAGAAAAGTAGATAACTAGACTGTCTTGCATAAGAATGCCAGTGGATCTTCGGGTTCTAAGCCTTCTCCCAATTTTGCAGAGCCATGCTGACTGCAGCAGGCATGAAAACAGCTGAATGCCCATCTATGAATGGATAAAGAAAAGATTAAAGACTCGATGGTGGGTAAGGATGGGTGGAAAAGAATGTTGAAGAGGAAGAGTCCAGCAATGAAGGTAAACCTGTATTTATGCTCAAGAACTCTTTCCCATGTGAGAGAATTTTGAACAATGGAATAAAATATTCAAACTTAAGCTATTACGTCGACCATGTTTAGTTGTATTCTTTCTCTAGAATCCCAAATATGAAGAATCAGGGCAGTGCCCATTGTATGGTCAAGGGCTAAACATTTATGAGTCAATGTAGGTGATAAATGGAATTTGGCTTAAGCATGGCATCAAACAAGAAATAACTCATTGTGAGAGTTGTGAATTACTATTCTGCAAACATTCATTCATGTCCCCCTGTTCCTTCCCCTCCTCACTAACTTTGGATTTAGCCAAAGAACGTGTATTTCTGAAATGGAAAAGAAAACTACATTGCACCAGATTAAGACCTGAGGTTGATAAAGCCCTAACGTACTGATCAAGGAATAAGAAAGAAGGTACAAATTATAAGTATCAGGAATGAAAAAGGGGAAATCACAACAGATAGGGCAGACATAAAGGAGATAATGAGAGGTTGTTAAGAAAAATGATACAAAAATCAACTTGAAATTTTGGATTAAAAAATCTTGAAAAATGTAGTCTGCCAAACCTAAGACTAGAAGACATAACATTTTAATAAATATATACTTATTAAGATAAATTGACTTCCATGGATGGCCAGGGAGTAATAAAGACTAACAAACTCTCTCATTGTATAACAACTAGAAAATTGGGCAAAAGTATTTGACTCATTTACAGATCTTAGCCAATAACTAAGATCTTCATTATGTCTTTACAAAGTCTCATATAGGACTATGATTCTGAGAGAAGAGAACCAAACAAGGTGAGCGTGGCAAAAACGATGGCTTTCTGTCTGAAGGTATAGACAGAAGCTAGCCAAAGACTGAGGAAACCCAGAGATCCCCAAAGAGAATACCGAGATTTAGTGATAAATCTTGTAACCCTGTAGAGGAGATCTTTAGGCCAGTTGCTATAACAAGTACATTTTCTGCTCCTCTCCTCCATGGGTGCTGTTTGCTGAGGTTATCAGAGAAAAAGTGAGGGGGGGAAAGCAAAAAATCCTGAATTATCATCAGAAACTTGACTCTCAAAACCCTAGGTAAAGTCAATTACTCAAATTAGCATGTCATCCCCAAGAACCTTTTTGCACTCACCTCCACCATGTGATCCTAGAGCGTAGAGCAAAAACAAATAAATATTCCTTATGTTTCCTTCCTCAGCCACCAGCTCTCCAGTTATTCTAGACAGTTGTAAAAAACTATTCAGTTTTTTTTCATATTAAACATTTCATTTATTTTTATTATTTTAATGAAAGTCATATACTCACATACCTTGCAGGATGAATGAAGATGAAATAAGTAGCATATGGGAACGAGCAGAAATTAAACAGCACATTGTGAAGTGCTTTGAGCTATTAGTTTTGAGCTATAAGTGCAAATTATTATTATTGCTGGACCATATTCTGCCAAACGTTTTTACTGGAATATGTATATTAATGGCAGGATGTAGTACATTGCCACTAAATGCACAGCAACTAACCACTTTATAATATTCATTATAAAAACCAAACACTGTTATGGAATTATCACTAAATTTGTTTTGAAAATGTGCATTCTAAAAATCTTTTCCCTGATTTACAGCCTAGAATTACATCTTTGTAATAAATACACAGTTGGGTTTTATTCTAACAATAATGGAAACAAAGATTAAAGATTTTTTCCCCCAACATTCTGATGTTTTCTTTTCCAATCACTTTAACTTTGGACTCCTGTGTGTGTGTGTGTTGTGTGTGCGCGCGTCACAGACCAGTGTGGCAGGGCTACACCCTTGGAGACTTATCTGGTACTAAAGACAGAGTTTAAGAGACAGCGTCAGGGGAGAAACCAGGCATCACATGAAATGTGAAGGAAACAGAGCAGAAAACCACTTTGTCAAGGCTTCTAGAGCTCATAGTATGGTGGGGAAAATGAGTCTGAAGGCAAATGACCCCAGTAGACTGTAAAACATTATATATCATATAATACAGGCATGGATTAGGGGAGTACAGAAAAGCTAGTGACCATTTATGAAAGGCTTTACCCAGAGGGTGATGTGCAGCTAGATCCTGCTAAAGAGAAGAGAGTCAGAAAGGGAATACAATGTGCACAAACTCTCTGGTAGCCTCAGGAGCTTGCAAGGATATTTATACACCCAGAAAAAATGATGTTTTCATGAAACTGGAAATTAGAGAGACATGAATGTCCATTGTATGCCCTGTGGGCTTTAACTTAGGAAGCTGCTAAAGGGCTTTTAAAGGAGAATCAAAATAATTCAAGTTAAATTTTCAGAAAGAAAATAGAGAGCAGAGGTGGAGGGAAAACAAATAATTTCCAAGCTTCCAAGGACTCTTGTTTTCTTAATAAAGACAGCAACATGGTCATTGCGGCCATTGAGAAATTCACTGGCAGCAATGCTGATCAACCAAACAACAACAACAAAAATATCAGTGAATCAAATGTACTAGGGCAAAATTTGTCAACTCGCCAAGCAATAGATCTTATACGAACACTTGGTGACCTGTATGGACAATTATTCTTCTGGAGTAGAAGGAACCTTCAATGTGGGTGAGCAAGATTATGGCTCTACCGCCTAGTCAATGTTGTGCACAGGCCATTTAATTTCCTTTTGATTGCCCAAACTTATCATTCCCCTTCTCTTTCAACATTTCTGTAATATGTTCTACCCGTCAACTATGAATTCAGTGAACACCTTTCTTTTTATCTTTATGTGTTCTCATTTTATTCTCCAAGTGTAGAAACAAAGAACCCAACTGACTACACTATCAAACAAATTGCACACCATAAATCACATGGATTGGTCACTGGGAACTGTCACAAAGCCAGTTCTGTGACTCTGTCTTAACTTGGAGCAGTGCTTTTCAAAGGTGTTAAAAATTTAAATACTTTGCAGTGTGAAACTTCCTGTAATATTTGAAATTGTTGGAGTTATACATTATTAAAAAGAAAAAAAAGATAATGGCTACATTATGGAGGATGTACCAGTGGTGGGTAAGATTGGAGGCAAGGAAACTGATCAGGAGATTATGGAAATGAAACTGACACTATGATCACATTTTAAAATTCTGCTTATGTAGTGACTAATATTTGCAAAAGAAGAAAGATCACAAAATTCATTGGATATGTTTAATCTCCTTCTGACACATCTTAATGGGTGCTAGTTTTAACAAAACATTTTTTTCACAAAAGTTATCAAGTAGTCCTATGTCTGTTTGTGCCATGGATTTATATTAATGTTCTGATGCCTGGAACCCGAATGTAGATATAGTTAAGATAACAGAGAAATGCATTCATATTACTATCCTGAACACATGATTTTAAATAGAAAATGCATACCCAGATACTATTTTGTTTTCAAATGATATTTTCAAAACTGGCCCCTGCAACTGGGTTTGTAAGTTATTGGAGTAGAGGTTAAAGCAATGAAGGGCATAGAAGTCTTTTGAGCAATGGTGGGTTAATACTGGTTAATACCCAACTGGAAACACGCATCTTGTTTTGCTTAGTTATATGCAAAAATCTCCCTCATCCTTTCCAAAAATGTTTTAAAGAAAATTTATTTTTCCCGGAGAACTTCAACAACATTGCACAGATTTTAATAACAGGAATTGGACACATACAGAGGTGAATAATGAGAGAATAGTTAAAGAATCCACATAGGTGGGCAACATTTCTTTGATGTTGAAGTTTCAACTTCAAAAAGAGAGAGCTAGAGAAACCAAGATAATTATCCTTCCTGTTCTGATAATAGGAAATGAGCATTGGGACATGACACGAAATTGGGACAAGTCCTGGAGCACAAGAACAGGACTTATGAAAGAAGAAGGAAATCTTGGCCAGCAACACAATAACTTAACCTACAATCCCCACCCATCCCCCAACTTAGGACTCTCTAGTATTCTGATAAAGAGAAATTTCTAGCTAATATTAGACTTACACAATAGTTATAGTATCCATGATTACAGTTGGCCCTTGAACACTGTGGGGGGTAGGAGCACCTATCCTTGTGCAATTGAAAATCTACATAAAACTTTTGAATCCCCCAAAACATAACTACTAATAGCCTACTGGTGTCTAGAAGACTTACTGATAACATAAACAGTTAACATATATCTTATGTGTTTTATATATTATACTGTATTCTTATAGTAAAGTAAGCTAAAGAAAATGTTATTAAGGAAATCATAAGTAAGAGAAAATACATTAACAGTACTGTACTGTATTTATCAAAAAAAAGTCAGCATATAAGCGGACCTGCACAGTTCAAACCCATGCTCTTCAAGAGTCAACTCTATTTAATATTTATGTCATGTTCATCCAGAGCAGTTTTTGTGCATCTTCCTTTTTATGTCATGTTTTTATTTATTTGTTGCTATTGTTTTTTCCCCAACTAGAATACAAACCCCTTAAGAGATGGGTCAGTTTATCATCTCTGAATCTCCAACATCTGAAATAGTATTTAGCAATAATAGCACTTGATGAATATTTATTAGTGACGAAAATCAGAATTTGTATTACCTTTGGGATAAAATGTAAATTTGCCGTTCCATCTTCATTTAAAGCATCAGATACAAGGCACTTTCTGTGGGCAGTGCACTGCTGTAGATGCTTTAAAAATGTCCTATAAATTCTCATACTAGCCCATTTTAATGGTAAATACGTTGAGACTGAAAGGTTAAGTGGCCTGCGCAAAAACTTGAAATCCATTAATCAGATCTGTTGAAGATCAAACCTGTGTGCATATTACATACATTTTATTCTCCTCTAATATATATATGTATATATATTTTTTCCTTAAATGAATTTTTGTGCCAAACAGACCATTTTTTATTTGATAAAATAGTTTCTTGACGTGGGATTAACAAATCAAATGGATACTTTTCATCTTTCATCTCAGTTTTATAGACCGAGTCAAAGTGCCCATTATGACTTGCTGCCCGCCTTGGGGTCACTGTTCATATGCTTCAACACTACAGACATTGATATGCTTAGAGTTGTTTCATTATTGCTACAAACATTCACTGGCAGCAGCCAGGACTATCTAAGTTTCACTGACACCCTGCATTGGGGACTTAAAATATGTAAGTAGTCCTACCAGTAGTGGTAGTAAAACTTCCAGCCTTGGAGCTCCTGGGTGGCTTAGTCACTGGTTAAGTATCTGACTTCGACTCAGGTCGTGATCTCACAGTTTGTGAGTTTGAGCCCCACACGAGACTCTCTGCTATCCGCGCAGAGCCCACTTTGGATCCTCGGCCCTCCCCACCTCCCTCTCCCTGTCCCTCTCGCATAGCATTCTCTCTCCCTCTCTCTGTTTTTTAAAGATTTTTTTAAAGATTTCCAGCTTCAGAGTTGGTCACACTCTGTCCTCTAGTAAAATTTCTACACATTTTCTACAATATTTCTACAAATATTGATCATTTGTGCATCTCTGTTTCCATCCAATAAGTAGTATATAAGTCATCTCAGGATTGGAATAACTTTTGTATCATCCCTCTACCCCATCTCCCTAACAAATGACCCCAAAACTTGCAAATAGTTGGTGCTTCATAAAGAACTGCTCTTTTAGAGCTATGTCTTGCAGAGTCTCTCCTTCCCCCCCTATGGGGGCTGACCCACCATAGGTTCATCACTAATTGTGAGGAATCTTAAGGACTCACACTGGAATATACTGGTGAGTTCAGACAAGTTGCCAAAATTGTGTAGAATAAATAGTTACAGGGTTTAACTTCAAGCACCAGTGCTTAACATTACTTCTGCCTGACATTACTTCATTTGAGCCTTCTCAACCATTACTTTCGTATCATGTAGTTATCAGATTTTCTGTAAATTGACAGAAATTATTGCGTGCCAAGAGAAGATGAAGTCAGAATAATTAGATGGGCTTATTCAACCATAAATATGTGCAATGATATCATCATAATCATGGTATTTTCTAATATTATTGCTCTTATTTCCAATCATTTGTATTTTTATTTTTAATCTGTTCTGAATTAGCATGTTTAGTGACACTGCTGTGTAATCTTTTTGTAGATTTGCCTTTTAAAAGGCCCCAGAAGTTATAGATTAGCAAAGTTGGATATTTCTCTTTGCAGGAATATTTTTTTTCCCCAGAAAACCCAATATGCTTGAAAATAATGACCGTTAAAAGACTTTTATGTAGGCATATGCCCAAGATAAAATTAGGATTTAATTTAAAGAAAATCCTTTAAATATAAGATTTTCTTTAAACAAATAATTGATATTTTATTAGGGTTTCAAAACCACAGTGACCGGTCAATTGCTGGCAATTTGGTCCCTCTTAACTTCAAGTGACTGCGGCATGAACCCGTAGATGGAGAGAGGTCTGCAGAAGGCCCCTGCCTTACAGAGCCCATGGTCCCTGGAAAGACATTTCCATGCACACAACTCTGATCTTTAGGTTAGGGGTATGACAAAGCATTGCCCCACAGTCATCTGAGTTGTATATGCCACGAGATAAAGTACCACACCCTAAGGAACATTTAGTTTTCTTTTATCAACTCATGTACTTCATAGAAAGTTAAAATGGGGTCTTTGTTTTTGTATCTTTAGCTGAAATTCCAAGGGAAAAAAATAAAACATTTGTGCTAACTACCGCACATCCCTAAGTGAGATGCTGCCCTACCTGTGGAGATTCATAAGAAGATGAGAAAATGCCTTGTAGTTGTAGTTCCCCGTTGTTGGAGTGCTGGGGCCTCCCTCACCTTCCCGGAGAGAAAGAGAGTGCTTCCTCTTTATCTCAAGCCTTTGTAAGGGGGCTTCAAGGACCACTTGGAGAACTGGCTCTGTTACTCAAAGCTTGTTAGACACAACAGGCTACCTGGCTCCAACCTGAGAATTGTAAAAGAGGAAGATGGTGGTTATTAACCTCTATTAACCAGACACAGAGAAGGAGCATGAAGTGGGGCCAACTTTGTGCTGCTACTAAGATCAGGGCAAAGATAAATGTGTCCTAGAGACCATGATGAAGAGAACAGGTTTGGTGCCATCTTCATAGATGTTTTGTCCGGGGGGGGGGGCTTCTGAGGTAATGATGGGGCCCTGACAGAAAAGTCTACATGGACACACTACCGGGTACTTAGGTGCTGAGCCTGGAAGCTCCAAGTAGCCAGTTGGTAGTGTCATGGAAACCGCAACTAGAGATTCCCAGCAATGTAATCTCTTTGCACCCATTGGTATTTTTCTCAACCAATGAAATGTTTTGAAATTTACCTAGATAACAATGTCAGCTCACTTGCATTATTTTCTTGTGGGAAGAAAGAGTGGAGTTACCCACCACCTGAAAACTTTCTTATCTTCACCACAGCCCTTAGCAAGTACCACTATCAATTGTAAGGATAACAAATTATGTTGGCTCTCTACATCCAACGGAAATAGCATCCAAGAAAAAATTATTCAAGATGCATGTGGTGTGTAGGGAAAAGGAAAACCAATGCTTAAAAAGGCAAGGATTGTCTGCCCTGCTGTTATGAATGAGAGATCTCTGGTGGTTCTGCAGGCTTTGTTATTCATCATCATCACCACTCTGACTCTAAGACAACAGGGGAGCTCCTATTTACAAATGGTGCTCTTCCTTTGATTTCCACTGCTTCTTTCTCTGGGGCTTCTTCCTCGTAGTGAGTCTGGGAGGCACATTATATTTACAATTGGTTTTCTCTTTCTTTTCAAATCCAGGTATCTTTCACTTATTGCTGAAAGTGAACAGAATACATGTTCCTCAGAGGTGTTTTATCAAAACAGGAAAATATAGGAATAAATCAAAATATCTTACAACTTCACTACCTAGCCATAGCCACCACTACTATGAAGTTGATCCATATAAAATTTTGGATATTTGACTGTCTTGACCTACATAGTAACAATGTCATATGGTTTAATTTAATTTTCATGCAGATGCAATTTTACAATTGGGCTCCTGTTATATATGTGTGGTATACATGATGATATTGTGTAATAGGCAGCATTATACTTTACATATTATGCATATATACTGCCTTAGCTGACATTATCAGGCCATCATGTCTGATGTACACACAGGCATCTCTCTGCAGGATTTATTCATATATTCAATAATTAGGTTTTGAAAACTTGCCACCAGTATCTCAGAATCATGAAGTGGTGCTGGAGTTGGAACTTAGAGATTCCACCTAAAATTTTCAGATTTAAGTTTCACTTGTTATTGTTTTACGTTCCTTTTTAGAAATGTATTTATAAATCCACATACATATTCAGGAATGATGATCTTTGGCATCCCGTGCTTAAGAAAAGTCCCATTTAATCTAAAGTATTAAACTTGGTGCTCTCAGAGCCTACCATTGAAACAACACAAAACCCAATAATATTCTAGGTATTTGTAATTTTCAGCTGACAAAATAAGCAAGGAGTTGAGGGATTTCAGTCCAAAGGTCTCATTTCCATTTTCAATTTTGTGCGCTCAAGATATTTCTCCCTAAAACTACATATATACAATTGTAGGCATAAATGGGTACAAAATAAATGCCAATCAATAGAGTTTCCATTTGATGCAGTATCAAATAAAGGAGTGTTCTCTTGAATTTATTGTGCATTCTCAAGGGTACTTACATAGGATGATAAAATATCTAATTTTTTAATAGGAGCACTGTTACTAAATTTTGTATATTTGAGTAGGCATTTTAATCTTAATGGCTTGTGGTCTCTATTCTTAGTATAACAGCAAATTTGTACTAAAGAGAATTTTGGCTTAAAAGATAATTTGGACTTTGAATCAGACATATTTTGTGAAAATTGCATATTCCATAATTTAAATCCATTTGGGTGATTTTATTTCATGTCTCTGAATGCCTCTTGTACAAAAACTTTGTTCATCACCATCAAACACTAGCTTATATCCCTCTTTGGGTGGCTAATGAACTCTTCAATGATATTTCAAACAGTTTGGAAGTTAAAACGGAACTGCTTGCAAAGAACTGATGATTCTTGCATATTATCACCCAAGACTGTGACTACAGTGCATACAAAGACTTGGATATTTTAAGAAAAAGTTAAGAGTAGAACTACAAAGTAAATATTGGAGAACAAGAGACGAGGAAGAATATTCAGATAATAGATAAGTTTTGAGATGCTTTTGAGCCATTTCAACTTCTCTCTGCACACCAGAAGCCACGACTGAATGGGAGGGACTCAAATTTTAAAGCCAGATTCTAGATGACACGTTCTAAATGTTTTAGAAAAGGTCATCTCCCTGGAACTCATAAAGTCTTAGAGAACAGATTAAATATTCCAACAAGACTACCCAACTGTGCGTTCTGCTGGGTTGAGTTGGGTTTTGGTTTGAGAGAAGAGGTCCCTCCCTAGTATACTGCAAAGTTAAGATAAGCAAGTGGAAAAACCTTAATTTTTCTCCTTTTTTATATATATGTATATAATATTATATATGATATAATAACTGTCTTTGTTATTTTAGATTTTGTTAGTCAGCTTCCAAGATGGCTCTTCATGATCCCCACTGCCAGATACTCACACTTCTGTGTAGTTTCCCTGAAATTATACTAAAATTACTCCATATGCAGCATAGTATACAGCAAAAGTGATGATATGTCACTTACAATATTAGGTTATGAAAGCCATGGCTTCCACCTTGGCCCTCTTTCACGTGCATGCACTCTCTTTGTCCCTCTCTTATATGATTCACCTGGAGGAAGTTGGTTGCCTGGCACTCACGGCCAGGAATAGAGGTCTGTGGCTAATAGCCATGAGGAAAGTACGACATTCCAATGAGTAAATGAGTGAGTTTGGAAGTGGATTCTTTGCCTCCAGTTGAGCATCGAAATGACAATAACAACCTGACTCCAACCTCATGAAAGACCTTCACATCTAAGCTGTTCCCAGATTCCTAGTCCTCAGAAATTATGTGAGATAATCAATGTTTGCAGTATTAAGTTGCTAAATTTTGAGGCAATTTGTGATGCATCTATTTTAATTAATATATATTTGAAATGTATTCTATTGCAGTTTGGCTACCAATGATTGGTAGATTCTGATAGAAAGTGAATGTTTATAATTTTACTTAACTCAATGCCTTCTATTCCATGCTTATTACTTCCTAAGGAGAAATGAAAAAAAAACTTTATATCAGAAATTTGGAATGAATATTTTAATAATATCTAAGAAATGATATACTTAAGTTTGTTGTTTTCTTAGATATTTAGATCTCCATGTTTGATTTATTATAGAAATTATTATTTTTATTTTTTAATTTTATTTATTTTTTTAACGTTTATTTATTTATGAGAGAGAAAGACACAGAGCGTGAGTGGGGTAGGGTCAGAGAGAGAGGGGGACACAGAATCAGAAGCAGGCTCCAGGCTCCTAGCTGTCAGCACAGAGCCTGACACGGGACTCAAACCCACGAATTATGAGATCATGACCTGAGCTGAAGCCAGCCACTTAACCAACTCAGCCACCCAGGCGCCCTTATTTATCATTTTTAAATTATAGCATGTTTAGTGATATGTTTATATTTGTAACTTCAAAATTACATGCAAATTAATTTTAAAAATTAAAATGACTAATTAATGAAATCATGTTCATGAAGAGGAGGACTCAATATTATCAAGGTGTCAGGTTTTCCCAATTTGGTCTATAGATTCAGTGAATTCCCAGTCAAAATGCCAGCATATTATTTTGTAAATATCAATAAGCTGATTCTAAAATTGATATAAAGTCAACAAAATATTGAAGGAGAAGAACAAACTTGGAGGACAAACATTATCCAACTTCAAGATTTACTATAAAGATACAGTAATCAAGACAGTGTGGTATTGATGAAAAATAATAGACAAATAGACAAATGGAATAGAATCAAGAGCCCAGAAATAGATCCACATAAATACAGTTAATTGACCTTTGTCCAAGGAACAAAGCCAATAAAATGGAACAAAGATAGTTTCTTCAACAAATAGTGCTGGAATAATTGAACATTCACATGCAAAAAAGTGAACCTAGACATAGACCTTATACCCTTCACAACAATTAAATTACTTCAAAATGGATCACGGACCAAAATGAAAAACACAAAACTATAAAACTACTAGAAGATAACATAGGAGAAAACCTAGATGATCTTAAGAATGGTGATGGTCTTTTACAACAGCAAAGCCACAATCCATGAAAGAAATAATTGATAAAATAGGCTTTATCAAAATTGAAAACTTCTACTTGTCTCAGACTTTGACACTGGAGTTCTCTCTTGTCCAGCAAGAGAGCAGATGCAGAATTAAATGTGAGAGAGGCTAATGTCTGGGAGGAGACAAGAGCCCCCAGTAAGGGCACTTGCTCCATTTTTATTAGGATCAGAAGGCATACAAATGTGTTGGACATGGAGAAAGAGACAATGAAACTGAACATTAACTCATGTATGTGAGAGAAAAGGGGGTTTTGAGGATATGCGATGTTAGGGGTTTGGGTCAATACAAAGCATAATCCAGGCAGAGGGCTGCTTATGACCAGCACCAGATGCTGCTTATGTTTATCTTAACTTGCTTAGGGAATAAGACAAATAGGGAATGCTACCTCAGAATCAACAAGACACCTTTCTTTTGCTAATTAGCTCCAATCAGGGCAATTTCACTCTGCTGCAGCATTCTACAGCCCTGTTTACCTGTTTACCTATTCTGGAAGGTTCCATCCAGTGAAACCAGTTTCTGCTTTTGTTCTATTCAGGGGGGTGCTTTAACCCTGTTTACCTAATCTCAGAAGCTTTAGTCCTAAACGTTGTTAACCCCTTGGTGCAAGCTCAAGGAATTCCTAAACTTATTCCCCACAGATACTGTCGACAATTTGAAAGGACCAGTTACAGATTGAAATAACATATTTACAAAAAGCATATGTCAAGAAGGCTGTTATCCAAAATTTAGAAAGACTCTTAAAACTCAAAAATGAGAAAACAACCTAGGGGTGCCTGGGTGTCTCAAGGGGTTAAGCAACTGACTTTGGGTCAGGTCATGATCTGGCAGTTTGTGAGTTTGAGCCTCGCACCAGGCTCTGCTGACAGCTCAAAGCCTGGAGCCTGATTCAAATTCTGTGTCTCCCTCTCTCTCTGTCCCTCCCCTGCTTACACTCTGTCTCTTTCAAAACTAAGTAAACACTAAAAATAAATAAATAACAAGGGAAATAAACAACCTCATTAAAAAATGAACCAGAGTTTGGAACAGATATTACATCAAAGAAGATATACAGATACCAAATAAGCATATAAAAAGATCCTCCACATCATAAGTCAAAATGGAATTGTAAATTAAAACAGCAATGAAATAACATGATACATCTCTTAGAATGGCCAAAATCCAAAATACTGATAACATCAAAGGCCTCCAAGGGTGGGAAACAACAGAACCTCTCATTCCTTGCTAGTAAGAATGAAAAACTGTACATACACTTTGGAAAACAGTTTCACAGTTTCTAACAAAATTAAACATACTCTTCTACACATTCAAGCAACCATTCTTCTTGGAACTTACCCAAAAGAGTTGAAAACTATCCACACAGCAACCTGCACATGAATGTTTATAATAGCTTTGTTTATAATTGCCAAACTTCAGAAATCATCAAGATGCTCTTCAGTGGGTGAATGGATTAATAAATGGTGGTACATTCAGACCATAGAATCCAGCACCAAGAAGAAAAGAGCTATCAAGTCATGAAAAGACATGGAGAAGTTTTAAATGCATATGACTTAAGTGAAAGAAGCCAATCTGAAAAGGCTGTATACTGTAGGACTCCAACTATTTGACATTCTGGAATAGACAAAACTACCAGGCAGTAAAAGGATCAGTGGTTGCCAGGAGGCTGGGGAAAAGGGATGATGTAGGAGGAACACAAATTATTTTTAGGACAATGCAAATACTCTTTGATAATATAATAATGGATAGATGTCATCACAAATTTGTCAAAACCTGTAGAAGATACAGCACCAAGATTGAACTGTAATGTAAACTATAGACTTTGGGTGATGGTGAGGTGTAACATAGGTGTATCAGTTGAACCAAATGTACCAATCTGGTGGACACTGACTAGGGGGGAAGCTAAGCATACATGGAAGCAATTAGTGAACGGAGAGGCTCTGTGTTTTCCTCTCAATTTTCCTCTGTTCTTAACCTGCTCTAAAAAAAAGTCTTTAAAAATTAGAATTTTTCCAGACCTAACTTGTGTCACACAAAATACATCCATTTGATATGTGTCGTTATGATATTATAACCGTAAATTATGTAAATAAAAAGAAGACACAATCTAAAGTATTTATCTATTTATATATGTATGTATTTATTTATAAATGCAGTAATATATGGTAAAAATAATAAAATGCCACATCTTCAATAGAACACAGTTATTGTTATTTACTTAGAGACTGATATTTAATGTGCATTCTGCAAATTGGCCTAACAAACTGCTTTATTCCTTACAAAGGTTCTGCAAAAATCTACCACTATCCCTAGTTCCCAGGCGGACACACCAAGACGCGTAGCCATTTAGTGATTTCCACAAGGATAAGTAGGTAGGAAGGGACTGAAAAGACACACATACACAGAGGTTTTTGTTCGTTTCATTTTTTAAGATTCCAAATATGAATCTTGTAACTCTCTGCCTGTATTCATTCCAATAAATTGCATGTTGAAAATAATTCAGATTAGCTTCATTTGGAATATCCTTTAGAGACACACAACACATTTGTTTTGAATATGCTCAGATATATCAATATTTTATTGAAGATATTTCCTAAATAATTTAGAGACAAGTTTGCTGAAGGAGGAAAATCATTAACCACAAAGTGTTGTTTGATTAAAAAAATATGTAATGACTCTGAAGAAATGGTTCTCCACTTGTCTTATAGATCGTAAACTGTCTCTTCCTCACTCTGAGAACCTTAGAGGCTGGTGGTGTGATGGTTGAGTTCCTTATTCTTCAGTCTCTTCTTCAAAATTGTCACCTCCATTGTTGGGTACATCATCCCCCCTTACCTTCCAATCCCTGCTTCCATCTGCAATCTGTACCCACTGAAGACCCTACCCTTACCCTCCTTCTCTTCACTGCTTCTCCCACCATTTTGGGTGACTTCAACATGTATGAAGATGTCTTCGTCCTCTCAACACCTTATCTCCCTTTTCCTCCATCCTATCTTAGAAAGTAGGTAACAATTATTTCGTCCTTTCTTGTCTTTCCTTCGGCCTCCAAAATCTCTTAATTCCCTCACTCTCTGCATATATATCACTTAGCCACGTACTTAACAGAAAAATTAAATTTAATCAGAAAATGATTTTACATGGAGTCGGAAAGTCTTTCTTGTTGTTACTAGCAAACAAGTACACCAGCTCCTTCTTTTGTGCTTTGCACTCTATTCTTACTGCTTCTGAAAGACTTAATTTATCTTCTGTCTTTCCTGAATCATCAAGTTGTCCTTCTCTACCAGATAATTCCCATTGATATACAAGCCTTCACATCAGCTGCAGAAAAATAAGGTACAACAAAATACCAACCTCCCTTTGTTTTATGCTCACCCCGCCATATCATTATGCTATGTCTTTAATATGTCACCTCACAGCGTTTACAGGGTTTTAAGTACTCCAGGGCTCTGCTCCTCTGGCCCTTCTTCTCTCTATACTCCTCCTCAGATGATCTCAGCGTGCATCAAGTCAACTATATGTTAATGACCCTCAGATTTCCAACTCTGGTCTGGATATTATACCCTGAGTGCTAGACTCATATTTAACCATATACTCACATCTGCTACGTGAATTTTTACCAAGCATCTAATTGTTAATATGGCCAGAACACTTGTTCCCATCTTTGATCCTAAGATTTGTAATCCCAGCAAATGGCCCCACATGCAATGAATGGGAGTCATACTTAATTGTTGACTCTTCCCTTTAGATCCCAACTTCCAATCTCTCATTAAGCCCAGTTGTCATCTCCAAGATGCAACCTGAATCCACACACTTCTTACAATCTCTATGGCAATGACTTTCACTACCAAGCCATTCATTACCTCTCATCTTCTAGAAGATCCTATCTGTCCCATGATCTGTAGTCCATACGCCAGCTTGAAAAGTGACCGTTCTAAAACATATATCAGATCATTTGCCCTCTTATTTATTTTTTTAATGTTTATTTATTTTTGAAAGAGAGACAGACAGAGTACGAGCAAGGGAGGAGCAGAGAGAGAGGAAGACACAGAATCCGAAGCAGGCTCCAGGCTCTGAGCTGTCAGCACACAGGCTGACGTGGGGCTTGAACTCAGGAACTGTGAGATCACAACCTGAGCTGAAGTCACACAGGCACGCCTGCCCTCTTTTTATTTATTTTTATTTTTATTATTTTTTAAGTTAATTTATTTATTTTGAGAAAGACAGAGACTGCAAGTGGAGGAAGGGCAGTGAGAGAGGGGGACAGAGGATCTGAAGCAGCCTCCATGTTGACAGCCAAGAGACCAATGTGGGGCTTGAACCCATGAATCTGGAGATCTTGACCTGAGCAGAAGTCAGCTGCTTAACTGAGCCCCCAGGCACCCCTGTCCTCTTTTTAAAAGCCTTTCATTGTTGTTTTTTATTAACTTCCATCAAAATAGAATACAAATTTGTTCCTGTCTCCAAGTTGTACTTGTTACCTTTTGTCTTCCTCCCACATAACTGAAGGAATTCTAATAAGTAACTTAAATGCCCATCTAAAGCTACACCAATCAGAGGACAACCACCTACCTTTTAGTTTACAGTTGAAAGTTCTAGAATCAAAGGAAGGCAAACAGTACCTCCTCAGTTTGTGTTTTCCTTGGAATTCATTTGCAAATCATGCATCTGTTTGTTTTCAAAGGTCTTTTGCAGAATGTTTACATTTGGCTTTGGTATCTCAGACTCTGGTTGGAAAATTAAGCAACAGGAAGGAAAAGAAAGCCATTCTTATCTAAACCATACATTTTTTGTTTTAATTAAATGCTCTTGCAAAGTTGCTCCATTTTCGATAAAATAGCAGCTATTATTATTATTTTCTTTAAAAGGCTTAGCGACTCCTGTAGTTGGTAGGATTTAAAAGCGATGGCTCTTGTTCAAAGTGCAGCTTCTCTATTAGATACTTAACTGCTTGTAACAATTCAGCTGCAGAAATAATCTCATCCCTAATGACTATAACATGAAAACAGCTTGCCTTCTCCAATACAGGACACAGGCATTAATTGTGATGACTGGGTACACCTTACTGTATTGACACTCTTCTTAGCCTGATTTATTGGGTACTAATTGCACATTTGTGGTATGCTAATTTCTATTTGGAAGGATGTTCTATTACAGTTCAATAGCATAATTATAATCTCATTATGTGGTAGTGATTATATTCTTCTTTCAAAACTCTTCTGTCGGTCCAATATTTCTTCTTATTGTCTTCTGCATCTTTTTTAAGGGCAACAGAAGAGTACCTTGAAGAATTAAGCTAACTTTTCGAGTGGGTCTCTTCAATTGGATGAGATTTAAAAATTTTTTGGGTGCCTGGGTGGTTCAATTGGTTGGGCGTCTGACTTCGGCTTAGGTCATGATCTCACGATCTGTGGGTTTGAGCCCCACATCGGACTCTGCTGACAGCTCAGAGCCTGGAGCCTGCTTTGAATTCTGTCTGTCTGTCTCTTTTTCTCTCCCTCTCTTGCTTGTGCGCTCTCTCTCTCTCAAAAATAAATAAACTTTAAAAAATAAAATTTAAAATTCTTTCAATAATGTTAAAAAGTTATGAAATTCAAGCTTCAAGATTTTCTCAAGAAATTTTAAGTCAGACTTAATCGAATGATGTCACTTTACAGTAGGCAAATGGTAATTGGCATTGGAGTTTTTACTTCACCTTTCCTGGATGCTTTCAGAGAGAAAACAATATTGATGGCAACATCAGGCATTAAATGTCTGTTCTGTAAAACTGCTTAGGGCCTCACTATGAATGACTTCAGGTCAGAAGACTTGAGCAAAGGTGAAGGGGGACAGAGAACAGATCAGGTAGAAGGGATTGGACCTAAGCCCCAATGCAGAAGACACTGTGTCAAAGCTTAGGAAACGATCCAAGTCCATAGTCTTAATATAATTCTTCTTAATATTTGTAGTATTGCTATTAAGTAACATTAATTTCTCCCCAATGGTGAGTGAAAATCGGAAGAACAGATTTAGAAACAAGATAAAAATACATCATCAAGTGGGGCCCAAATCACTTTAATAGTCTCCTAATAGCATTCTTAACTTCACCTTACACGAAAAGAATTTATCAGTATAGCAATCAACCAAAAGATTCATTAAGCAGGGGGAAAAAATTGTACTAGATATCTGAGTTCATAATGTAGAAGAGATCAGTGACAAGAGAAAGATCTAAAATAATATATATTATGATCAGATTTAGGATAAATATAAGACATCGAAAAAAACAAAATATTAGTATGGGTTGCTATGTGCATAGATTGTTTATTCATCCTGATTCTCTAAAACATTTTCTTTCCTTAGCTCCAACTCCATGCAACCAACACACTCACTGACTATGCCCTGGAGTGCAAAGGAGTGTGATGGTGAGTTCTTCCCCTCATCCAGATCCCAGACAGATACACACTCAAGATTCAACCCATTTCCTTTAACCAAGATTTGCCCCAATGGGTTATCCCCACTTACCAAATCATTTGTTCACATGCAAGAACACTGTCTTACACCTGTTTACAGGATTCATTTTAGCTCAGTCTCTAACACATAAGAAGTATCCTGTTTAGTTTCTCCAAAAATACCCAGCACGGTACTAGATACAATAGTCCCTTTTATTTATTTATTTTTTTGGTATCAACACAAAGCAATAACAGTTGCTTCAGATAGTTAACAGAATCTTCACATGAGGCAAGAAGTGTATCCCAAAGGGAGAGTGAGCTTTCCTCTTTTAGAATGTGTTAGAGCTGGTGTGACGTAAAAGGTAAGCCACAATATAAATGGAAAATATGCCTTCTTTACTGGCTGCCAAAAAGATGGCAGATGTGGAGATTGAGTGTTTTCAAGCTCTCCATTTGGGACTGGCAAATTGTAGCATTTGTGACCATTAATACCTTGCCTTTACATAACGTTTCTGCTTCTAAAATGTTTTCATAATGATCACTATCACATCATTCATTAGCCCTGAGGAAGACACTGAACAGGGAATTGGGGCGTTCTTACAAATGTCCCTTATTTTACCACTATTGGGTGAACTACTACTGATAGTATTTAGTAAGGCCCTATTATGTACCAGGTACTGAAACATCCCAAGAATATCTCATTAATTTGTACAATAATCCCAGGAGGTCAAGTAGTAGCCCTCCCTCTAATTGGAAAGCCTAACACAGTGTTTACAACACACAATAGGCACTCAATCAATGTTTCAATGCATGAATAAACACTTTCCTTTATTATTTTTGCTTTTATTCAATATATAAATGAAAATCTGAGACTTAATAAGGTTCAATAATTTATTCAAGTTTACTAGTAAGCAGGTTAGTCTGGAACTGAATTCATATCTATCAGTCTATAATTTTCTTAACCATAAAGATTTTACTTAGAGTTACTGAAATTTGGTGACAAAGATGAGACTAGCACCCATACAAGTTGACGCTCATCCTAATGTTTTTCTCTGTATCTTGCCTCACATGACCAAGTCACCAAAGCAAGATCAGGAAACGTTTTTGTCACTCTCAGAACAAAGATGTTTTCCTATCTCCATGTAATATACATTTTACAAAACTGCATGGACCACCTGGACATTGGAAGAAGACTGGTGTAAAGGTGGACATTTTGAGTCGAAGATTTGTGCGTGATAAAAAAGAATAATTTTATTCCAAGTGCTTCTTTTGCTGGCTCTGACACAAAAATTGTCCTCTTTTTTATTTAGAAGTATTTGGGTAGATTAAGGGTAAGTAGCTGCATAGTCCATTGATACTAGTCCATAAGGAGGTAGGAAATACCACTGATGCAAATCAGAAACATAATTCCAGTTAACTTAGGTGTTCACTTGCAGGCCTTTCTAATTGATGAAATATTGGTTCTAGTATATATATATATACTATATATGGCAATTTCAGAGCCAAGTTCTCCATTTTGAGAACATTTTTGGTGAGTCCTACAAAAGCTCTATGGTACAGGTCTATAACCTCAACCCTAAAATAGCCAGCTGACAGCTCTCTGAGATTGTAGTCACAGCATTTGATATCCTGAAACCAAATAAGGTATTTCCTAGCACTGACTCCTGAGAAGGGTGGCATATTTTTTCACCTAGATTTAAGAGTCATGAATGCAAATAAGTTCTTTATTTAAAAACATGGCATTCAGTCATTCAATAAATCACTATTCCTCCTGCACTACACGTATGGTGTTGCATCTTAGGCAGCAGAGAGTCTTCACTGAGAAAAGAGAACCAGTTTCATCTGGCCAAACACATACTAAAACAACATGTAAGTATCATTGATATGAAAGATGGTCAAGTCATCACCCTTTCAAGGTCATCTCCATTTTTTAATCCAGCCCTGATTCACTGTTAAATAATTGTTTTCAACCGTTCACAACATGTTGAGTTGTTAAGTAAGTCTTCCATGAGATTTGCTTATTAGTATATTTAAAGAATGGTCTATGAAGAAGAGTATTTGTTTCTTCTTGCTGCTGTAACAAATTACGAACCATGTGGCTTAAAACAACCAGACTGATTATCCTATAAACTCTGAAAGTCAGAAGCCCAAAAACAGAGTCACTGATATAAAGTCAAGGTATCAGCAGAGCTGGCTCCCTTGGAAGTCCCTTGTCTTTCCAGCTGCCAGAGGCTGTCCTTGTTTCCTGGTGTGTGGTTCCTTCCCTTCATTGTTGCAGCCACTTGCTCCTGTCATCACATTTCCAACTTCTGATGCTGATCTTCCTGTCTCCCTCTTATCAGGACCCTTGTGATTCCATTGGTTCTGTCTGGATTATCCAGGATAATCTCTGCATCTCAAGATTCTTAGTAACATCTGGAAAGCCCCCTTTGCCATGGAAGTTTACATATTCACCATTTTCAAGGATCAGGATGTGGGCATCCTTGGTGACCATTATTCAGTCTATCACAACTAGTATATCTGTGATGGGGCTACCAGCAACAGGAAGTGAGGCATAAGGAAGGAATTAAGGATACTGAGCATGAGAACACTTAAGAATTTCAGAAAAGAGCAGGAGGAGTGAAATTATTAAAATAACAGGCTCTGGGGTGCCTGGGTTGCTCAGTTGGTTAAGCATCTCACTTTTGATATCAGCTGATATCATGATTTCATGGTTGTGAGACCAAGCCCCACATCAGTTTCTGAGTGTGGAGCCTTCTTGGGATTCTCTCTCTCTCTCTCTCTCTCTCTCTCTCTCTCTCTCTCTCTCTCTCCCTCTCTCTCTCTCTCAAAATAAATAAATAAACTGTAAAAAAAAATGTGAGCCACTAAAAATACCCAAAATAAAATAGCAGGCTCTGAGATGGAAAGAAAGGATGCTAAAATGATATATGTCAAAGTCTATAACACAATTGAGCAAAGTCAGGGACAGCCAGGACTAGAGAATTCACTCAACCATGAAATATCGTTCAGGAAGGACTGAAATGCAGGCCAAATGCAACTGAGTAGACGAGGCTGCAATTGTTTCCATGGATGAGAGAAGGGTAATGGATTTCTGATGAGAGCTACAGTACATTTCAAAGGCTTTAGGGCATCAGTTTAGCAAAAATATCATTCCTACTAACAGATTGATACTGGGAGAAAACATACTTGTCATTGTTGTTCTGTTTGGGTCAAGGGAGAGCTGGATCCTAGTGCTGGATATTTCTATATATTTAACCGTAGTGGCTCCTTTGTGAATATCAATGAGGTAACATATGTGACATTAATAGTATAGTGATTGGCATATGGTGAGTCTCTATTATAAACTGAATATGACCCCCCAAGATTCATATGATGAAGCTCTGACCCCTAATATGGTGGTATTGGAAGGTAAGGCCTTCAGTAGGTAATTATGTTTAGATGAGTTCATGACAGTAGGGTTCCCATAGTGGGATTCCATTGTGGGATTAATATTCATATCAGTAGTGGAAAGGAGACTACTTTCTATCCACCATATGAAGACACAAAAAGGTATCCATCTGCAAGTCAGAAAGAGCACGTCAGAAAAAGGGTCTTTCACCTGGAGCTAAATTGGCAAGCACCTTGATCTTGGAATCCCCAGCCTCCAGAACTGTGAAAAATAAATTTCTATTGTTTAAACCACCCAACTATGGTATTTAATTATGGCAGGGTTAGCTAAGACAATGTCTAATAAATGGAAAATATTGTTAGTATAAAGACACCCCAAGGTCACCATGGGCATTCTCCGTGAGCCAAGGATGGAGCCTAGAACACTCAGAGAGTGTTATCTTTGGCTGTGGCCAGGCCATCTCCACTGTCCTGGAGTATAGGGCAGCTTCAAACGTCAGCAGAAATTCTTCAATTTCCAAAACTCCACTCTTAACCCAAAACATGGCCAAAGATCTTCCCGGAAGGGCATCATAAATGCACAACCCCATTTTAAGATTTATAGCCCTGTCTATCCAGAAAATTTCTCAACTCCAGTTCTTAGGGCTCTTTCTTAGCAAGGAAAGGAGGAAAAAATAATTCAATCATTCGTTTTTCTGTCTCCAAGATGAGATAATTATTGAATCTATCTTACTAGCTCTTTAGTTCATTCTCCTCCACGGAGATAGAAAGAAGTGGGGAGAAAGACCTAGCAACAAAGAAGGTAGGAGTCTTACCAACAAAGTGAAAGAAATATATGCCAACTATTGCTGTGGCCCACTCCCCCTGTGACCTGGAATGGTTAAGAAAATATGGCAACAGGTTGATGACAAACCTGAATTTAAACCCTGGTCCAGGCAATAATGAGCTCTGGGTGATTTTAGGCATTTTTCCTAGATCTTCACTTTCCTCACCTATGAAATAGGAACAGTGACCATCCTGGCTGCAAGTTTATGAGATTAAAAAAGATAATGTGGTAAAACAGCATAATACCCAGGTATAGTAGGCTTTTAGTAGAAATTTTAAGCTCTTTTTCTCTTTTCTGGCCCCACTCCCCCTCGCCACAATCTTTGTGTCAGATCCAGAAATTTTTGAGTGGATATTCATGCTAGAATCCACCCAAGAATGAGATGTGTGGACATAGGTTTCTATCAGACCCTAAGAAGAAGTAATGGTGAGACACGAAGCTCTTACAAACCACATTGAAGAGTTTGAACTTATCCAAATTTAGCAGAAAGCAATAAGTGGGTTTTAAGCAGGAAATTGACATGATCAGAGGGGCACTTAGAAATGTATATGGCATTAATGTGGAAACCAGATAGGAGGAGAGTAGGATAGTGGGCGGGGAGACCAGGTAGGACAGTTTTAATAACAGACTGGAAAACAGTGGCCTGAACAAGGGTATCTGCAGTGGGAGTTGAGTGAGGATATGCATTCAGAGATATTTATGAGGTAAAATGTTTATAAGTAGATACTTGAGTGGTTTTAGAGAGATTAATATTTCTCTTTTTTTAATGCTTATTTATTTTTGAGAGAGAGAGGCAGAGCATGAGCCGGGAGGGACTCCCAGGAAGGACAGAGAGAGAGAGAGAGAGAGAGAGAGAGAGAGAGAGAGAGAGAATCTGAATCAGGCTCCAGGCTCTGAGCTGTCAGCACAGAATCTGATGGAGGGCTCAAAGCCACGAACTGTGAGGTCATGGCCTAAGCCGAAGTCGGACGCTTAACTGACTAAGCCACCCAGGTGCCCCTTTAGAGAGATTAATAAACGGTGACACCCACTTTAATGTTTTGGGCAGTTCTGTAGATGATTGGCTACATTGATGGATATGGGAAGAATAGAAGGAATAGGAGTAAGTATTCTAAAATGTCTAATACAAGGGGGGGTGGGTAAAATTTTGAACAAGTTGACAAGTTAATTTTGAGATGTCTGCATGATATCCACACAGGCAGGCTTATTTAAAAATAAAAGGACACACTGGATCCATTAGTTTCAAGAGAAGTCAATCCTTTTTTTTTTTTTTTTTTTTTTTGATAAGAGAGAAGGAGAGGAAGCAGGGGAGAGGGACAGGCTCCACGCTCAGCACCAGAACAACGTGGGGCTCAATCTCATGACCATGAAATCATAGCCTGAGCCAAAATCAAGAGTCAAATGCTTAATCTAGATGCCCCAGAAGAAGTCAAACTTTTTTTTAAAAGTTTATTTATTTATTTATTTTGAGAGAGAGAGAGAGAGAGAGAGAGAGAGAGAGGGCCAAGCAGGCTCCTCAGTGTCAGCACAGAGCCTGATGTGGGGCTGGATCTCAGGAACCCTGAGATCATGACCTGAGCCGAAATCAAGAATTGGATGCTTAACCGCCACCCAGCCCTCCCTGACTCCATTAAGTCAAGACATCTAGTTCACAATAGACCTTCTACCAGCCTTATGTGTCTGGAGAAACAGAAAGAAAAACACAAAAGCCAAACAAATGTCTTAGATTTATTCTTTAAGGGTAAGAGAATAGGTATGTTGAAACCCAAAAACAAATAATATTATCCCACTGGTATGGACTACAATGATGGGCAGCTTGTATTTCTTTTAGTTAGGTAAGTTGTGCCACCGTCAAATTAAAGGGGACAATAAACGGTGGTGACCTCTCAGAGCACAGACTATTTCTCATCATTTTTAACAGGTGGCATTGCACAATTTTGAGCCTTTCAAAAACTAAGTCTTGCCTCACACAATTAAAAGTGTTGGATTCCTTTGCAAAGCTCAGCTACTTTGCATGTATGTAAATTTTCCTCATTAGGTCATGTAATGGCTCTCACTCAAGGTTGCCAATCTCCATCAGATGTCCCTGTCATTCTTTTTTAAGACATCATGACCCCTACTTATTCCCTGGACTTCTCTAGACCTTGTAGTTGCAGGTTAAAAAGTTTCCATCAAATGAATCTTCTGCACTGAATTCTATGACTGTAAAGTTCAATAATGTGGTTTTCCTGAGCCATTGGGAGAAAAATGCATTTTTCTTTTCAAATGGGGATTTCTTTGTTACCATTTTCTGCTCTGAAATGTTAAAATAAATCTATAGTTGTTTTCCTTTTTTGTTCCCTTACTCATATTCCCTTTTCATAGAGTGAGGTATATAGAAATATGAATAATATTGTAATCCCTTCTGGAACCAGAAGAGAAACATGGTTTCTATTAGAGTTTATTGCACTTTATTCCTTTCTTTCAAAAATAAAAGTTAAACCAAGTAAACCCTGGAGGCACAAATCTTTCTATTTATAATTGTAGGCAACGTGAGGTGGAGAACCAGCTTTCCCTGACATCATGCCTCGTTTTGATTTGGTCTCTGTTTTGTTTCTCTGAGAATATGTGCATGATGGTTGCTTTAGTGTTGGAAGATATTCACCTTGTGTGTGTGAGTGTGGGTGTGCATTTTAGTCTCTACAGATATCTCTAAAAAGTCAGAGTGGCTGTTGTAAATTCTGAATACATTGACTTTATGGTGTTGGCAGGCACTGGTTATTAGCGATTGCATAAGATCTCTTATTGATATGCTTTATTTTTAAGGTTTTATAATTTCACATACTATTAATCAAAGTGATTAAGCTTTCTCTAGTAAACACATGCCAGCTTATTAATGCATTCACTCATTTATTGATTCGTCTATTTATGTTTCTCTGTTCACACGTTTTTTCTAAAATGTGTGTGTCTTTCCCCTTTTCTATTTATAATTAATGCTACTGGTAATCAGGAGGCCAGGTTTGTAGACTACATTCTGCTCCCGATTTGTAATAAGATATTAGCAAGAAAAAGGAGGGGGGAAAAGCATTTGCTATTTTTTCCTTTAACTGTACGGTGGGATTAGTAACTAATCCATGCACATGTAACTCTTGGAGTTGTGCTGATAGTGGAATTCAACTTTAAAACAATCTGAAGAGTAGAAGGGACCAGATGGCAGGGGGCTATCATCTTTGCCAGGCGAAACATTAGGGGCTGTAAAAGTATCCATTTATTCCAAAAATAAGCACACAAAGTGAGTGCTACATTACTCAGGCTTCTGATCACTAAAGTGAGGCTTAGACAGTATAAAGAACTTGCCTGTAGCATATCAGCTAATAAATGGGAGATTCACAATTCTGACCTGGATCTGTCTCAATCCAGAGCGCAGACCCATTCGCTCCACCATATATATATACTAGCACTGGAATTGCTGTGGTTTGAACAGTGCTGCGCTTGTGACCCACCTGTGCAGCAGCTCTCTGGTTCCATTGCTGGGTCTGGCCTGGTGACATTGCTGATGGATCAGTTGAGGTATAGGGTATTTTTCTTTCAAGTGATCTAATTTCACTGTCCTTTAGGGCCACTGCAGAGTCATTGAGGCTTTATGCTGTCTACGCTTTCAGCCAGTTTGAAAGCACAGATGGTGTCTGAGGATGCTCTCTCCTTCACACAGGGCAGAAGGGCACTGAAGATTAACTGTTTGGTTAGACTGACTTGCTAAACCAATCCTGTGGTCAATGAGGCTAAGTTCTTCCTTTACTAGTCTGTAAGCACAGGATAGGCAGAGATTATGTTCATCAAGGTCCCCACTGTACTCCCCAAGTCTGGAGGAATAGTTGAAACGATGTTCGTTGTTGGCCAAATGGAAGAAATATCCATCTTTTCGGTAGCTGGATCTTTTCCTCCCTCCTTCCCCATGGTACAAACCCCACACAGACTACCCACAGTTGCTTTTGTTTACAATCTATTTCCCTCATTAGGCTGTAAATTATCTGAGAGGAGAGATAGTGTCTTAATCATGTTTTTATCTAAAGTATCCAGCAGTGCCTGTAATAAATATTTGTTTTCAATAAATACCTACAAAATTAACTTAAAAATGAATAAATTATTTCAATTCAACAAAGGGTTTCAAACACCTTTAATTTTCCACTCATTTTCAAAGGCACCAGAGAAGGCCTTAGCATTCAAGAAGTTTGTAATTAAGTTTGTAATCTAATATAGCATCATGTGCTGGTTATTAAGGTATTTCCCCTCAGCTTCACACTGACTCTTCTATTTGCTGCTTTGTGATGTTGAAATTAGGACTTTACAGAATAAGTTTCTTTTTGCCACTTGGCTTCCTGGCTTACTCTACCCAGAGGAGTTGGAGGGAGCGGAAGGCAGGAAGAAGAGCTAAAAACAATTTTTCCCTCTTTGGGCTTGCTGGTTACTGGGAGTATTGTCCCAGCAGAACACAACGTGGTGCCCATACCAGTGGCTCAGGCTCCACATGCTTCCTGCCCAAGGCAGGTCCCAGCTCATTGTATCTCATCAGCCGTAAAAATGACACCTGTTCCTGAGAAGCCTGTGTTGTGCTTTTCAGCGTTCCTTCTCGGAGCCTTTAGATTCTGGTCACCCCGATTCCAGCACAATTGGTAGATTCAGATGGATACTGAAAGTAGAAGCAACCACTTCTCTTTCTGTAAAGGGAAGAGAAGCAGAGTAAGGTTTCTCCACTCACTTATGTTTATTTAGCAAGCTTTTATTTGATCTACATGCCTCAAGACAAGAGCCAGGAATATGAAGAACAATGTTCAGTGATAGCCTTCAAGGAATTGTCAGCCTGATGGTAGATTCAGACATGAAGAAGGGAAGTTCAATGTATTATGTGGGAACTGGTAACAATCAACGGCATAATGTGATGACATATTTTATCAAGAAAACCATACAATCACTCAGTTTCTCCAAGTTTGTTTCACAGTGCACCTGATGTCAACTTCTCTTCTAAAGTAATGGTATAAACATGACAGAGCTACTATTGTCCATCATGTTAAAGATTAAAAATTAAGATTAAAAATCCCTTTCTGAGTATTTCTTCCCAGTCTAAAACTTAGCAATTCAACATGTAATGTTTCTGGAGATTGCTTTATGGGCAAGATAAACACTCATAATTGGACATCAGGAAGAATTTTGTTATTGCATTTCTTTTACTCTGCCTAACATTTTCCCCACCAAGTTCAAAAACAATTAGAAATATATCTAACTCTGTTGTTGCTTTCTGACAGTAAGGAGATCATTTCCCACTGGTTTGCTAAAAGATTTTGTTCTCTCCTACAACCTTAATGTCAGGAGGCATAATTTCTCATTTTGCAGTACGCCCTGGGGACACGACCAAAGCCCAGAGTCCCTCAGAGGTCAGTGGAATCTCCATGCTTAACTGAGCAATGCCTGCTTAGCTTGGAGAAGGATGAAAAATGGGTATAAAATATGAGATCATTTTAATGTCCTAATTTATTAGACAGGTTATTAATAAAGAAAATAATCTAGCAGGCATTGATATTATGAATACCACATTCTGATGATTCTATATATTTGGTTACTTCTTAATAATTTACATGAGACTGGTAAGTTTTTCTCAGTGAAACTTAGCAAGAAGTTCCCCTTGAACTTTTCATGTTTTATTTTATGTCAGCCTGATGGTAGACTCAGACATGAAGCAATTTTTATACATAAATTTATCTCCTAAGATTTCATAATTTTTGTCAGTTATTAAAATTAATCTCTAAAAGTTCTTTTCCTGGAGTTTCTTGAGTGCATTTAAATATTATTTTGTAATGCATTTAATTTGTATTAATGTGGTATAGGGAGAAACAGAGATGGTCATTTATTTTTAAAAGCTTTAATAAATTAAAACTATCATTTACTCAATTCTTTTGTGGCTATTATACTGCAAATTTCTCATTTAAAAATTTGGTATCCATATACAAAACAGATATGGAAATGTATTCAAGGGTAAGTAAAACTTCAAAAAAAGAAAGGGAAGCATGTCCCCCAAGGAATAGAATATCTATATATTGCTCTCATTTAAGTCAATATATTTAATAAACGAATAAGCTATTTGTTATCTATAAAAGAAGGAAAGTTTACTGGATGTTGAGAAATACAGTTTTTCATGATCATTGTTACAAATATTACGGAGAGCATGGTGGTAATCAATAAATATCCTTCAAAAATTCTCTCCCACAAATGAAACTCATATGTTTTGGGTTTTTTTTTAAAGGTAGACCTCAAAGTGAGGTTGAACGCAAAGGAACAAAATTACCCCCAATAGAACAAATTTAGTGTTATTTATACAGTTTCCCATATAAATACCATATGGCATATACACCATAATATTCTTTGTTACGAACAAGCTGTTTTTGAGGGCCTTGTGTGTGCCAGAAGCTGATTAAATTCTGAAGATATACAGACAAATCAGTTTGGTTCATAACTTAGAGGAATCCAAAGTGAGCAGGGGGACTGATAATGGATATTTGAAAAATTTTGATACTAAATGAGTTTCTGGAAGTGTTGTAGTTACCTGACAATCTGATGGGCTTCAATATGTTTATGTATTTATTACTTATTCATGCAAAATGTATATAAAATGCTTTCTATATGCAAGACATTGTGTAGGAACTGCACATATAATGGACAGCAAGACAATTGAGGTCTTTCACTCATGGAACTCACAGAAAGGTGGAAGAGAGAATTTCAGCAACTAATTATGCAACTACCATTTATCTCTAAATAAACTTTACTTTTAGAGCAGTTTTATATGACCAGAAAAATTGCAAAAGTGGTACAGAATAGTCCTCTTTAGCCAGCCAGTTTCCCTATTATTAGCCTCTTATGGTGAAGTAGTACGGCATATTTGTTATGGTAAATCAACCAATAATGATATATTCTTATACTCAAAGTCTATTATTAGTTTATTCTGACTATTTATTTTTTACTAATTATTATTTTTGAAAAGCAATAAAATACAGAGTAATTTGAGAAAGTACAGGAGATCCTGAATTCATACTAGAAAATCAGTGAGTGAATCATCAATTTGAAATTCATGGCAAACTCTGAGAGATGAGTAGGAATTGGCTAGAAAAAAGATGAGGAGGATAAGATGCTGCCAGGTATGAGGAACAGCACACACAAGGCTCCTGAGATGAGAAACAGAATGTATGTTTCATGAAATAGAGAGATACCTCGTGTGATTTGAAGAGAGACAACGAGGGGGGAAATCACCTGAGATGATGCTATAAGAGGCCAGGGCTAGATGATACGGGTCTGAGAAAGTCATAATGATTATGCTCTTTACTCTAAAAATGCCGGAGAATTGTTGAAGGGTTTCAGGTATCATGATGACCTCATTGTATTGCTATTTTTAAAAGAGCACTCTCAAAGATCTACAGTAAACAAGTGGGTATTTAAATGAACTCTAGCAACTACTCCATACATGTGAAGTTGGTTCCTGTAAATTCCAGGATCGCTACTCATGTTTTACTCACTCTGAGTGATGGTGTGTTTCCTAAGGAAGGTGGAGAAGATCAGCAGAGGATCATGCTTAGGGTGTCCATACTACTTCAGAAGTGCCTCCCAAACATCTAACATTCATACAACAGTCGATTATTCAACAACAGGAATTGTAAACATATCACGAATAGGAAGTTATAGAGCCATTAGTCAGTTAAGCATCTGACTTTGGCTCAGGTCATGATCTCATGGTTCATGGGTTCAAGTTCAGAGGCTGGAGGCTGCTTCAGATTCTGTGTCTCCCTCTCTCTCAGCTCCCCTTCTGCTCATGCTCTGTCTCTCTCTCAAAAATAAAATAAAAACATTTTTAAAAAGTTTTAGAGCCATATGAAAAATACAGATTCCAGGACCTCATTTAGCTACACCAAAATTGGACTTGAGATAGGTAGACACTAATTTCCCTGAGCTATTCTTAGTAACTTGGTATTGTAGATCATTTAATGGTGCTACAAGGCAAATGTCACAGGGGTGCCCAATAAATAATCCCTTTTTAGCCAGATCCCACACAAGGAGGTGATTCTCTCTGCTTTGAAAAAATTACTATACCACTTACTATATACCATGGTGAAGACAATGATCATGAAGGAGAAGCCACTGAGAGGGAACATACAAATAAATACCCAGTACTTCTGATAGTGAGAGAGATAAGTTAGGTATCTGTAAAGGCCGAGTTTTACAGAGCTATTGAGGATAGGCATATGATTGACAGAAGCTTTTGATGTAAAGACAGTGAGTTGAGCAAGTGTAATCAGTATGCATACTGAAGCAACAAACGTATGTACAAGATGCATAGGAGATACGGAAGATGATATAAAGGGCTTAGGGAGAGAAGAGCCCATTCTCAAAATAGATGAAAGTATCTGTGTAAGTTATTAGGAGTAAGCAAAAGTTAGTATCTGAATCCCACTGCATGAAACATAGCTGTGCTTAATGTTAAGGAATAGAATATAGATAATGTCCTCATTTTGAAATGGGGGTCCATTCATGCTCAGTGGATACTCATGTGTCTCATTGACACCCCACGCAGGAAGTGCCCAACCGTTGATATATGTATACTGACATTGCTCCCTACCTTCTCTACTCCCAACTTTCTGGTGCCCAGAGCCAGAATTTGAGCACACTTAATCAAAGACAAGTTATTCATATTGAATTTTTTAAATAATAATAAATAGGAAAGGAAGAATTTTTTAAAAAATATAAAAGAAAGTTAACATTACTTATAATCTTTATATCTAGAGATAACTTTTGTTAGCATTTTGCTAATATTTTGTAGATAGATGAACACATAGCTAGGGATTGAAGTGATATAATTATTCTATAGTCAGTCCATTGCACACTCTCTATCTCTCTTTCTCTCTCTCAGAGAGAGACACCTCCCATAGAGTATAAACAAAAAGATATACAGAAAATATGTACAAAAAGTATATACAGACAGAACATAGTGTAAAACAAAATTGAATTCAGACTATACACGTTGCTTTGCAACCTTCATCCCAGTGCCTCTCAATTATTATTTTTTTTAACAGAAACACATTTAGGCAGAGGATGATTTAATCCATGGCTCATGTACATCACCACTTCCCACTGAAGCATCTCTGAAGGAGCACATTTTAAGAGGTATTTTATGTACAAACTGACAGAATTATGATGATTTCATATTTAATACACATCTATCCACACATATTAATATATGGTTTTTAGAAGCACCGAATAAAAATACTAGCTAAAGAAACATCCATCAGTACTCACTGTAGACTCCATAGCAAAGTAAAATATATACTTGCAGTAATTATTGAGAAGGAAGAAGAGCAGGGCAACTAAAAATGTACAACTCAGGACAACACTGATGTTTCTAGAAGGCCTTCTGTGCACAAATCTAGAGTGGGGATTTGCATCATTTCCCATCTCTATACGCAGCCAGACTTTTTAGAAAAACATGTATTGTCCTCAATACAATTCTTTTAACTTGTGAGTTCAAAATCTTAATAATGTTCCATAATTCACTTTGTCCATTAAAAAGTAGTTCCTATTTATAAAGAAATAGAGTCTATGGGATTGAGTGTCATAGATCACTAAGAAGAGTAAAAAAGGACAAATATTTTTGGATTAGTTCTACAGTCCATCAAAAGGCTTGTCACGGGGCGCCTGGGTGGCTCAGTTAGTTGAGCGTCTGACTTTAGCTCAGGTCATGATCTCACGGTCCGTGGTTTCAAGCCCTGCATCAGGTTTGTGCTGACAGCTCAAAGCCTGGACCTGCTTTGGATTCTGTGCCTCCATCTCTCTCTGCCCCTCCCTTGTTTGTGTTATGTCTCTCTCTGTCTCTCAAAAATAAATAAATATTTAAAAAAAAAAAAGGCTTGTCATGACTTAACAATAGGCCATATATCATACACTGGGAACAATCGCACTATGTTAATTCATGATTGACAACAGTCTCCTCGTTTTTTGCTCTGTTAATTTCATCAGGTTAAAATAAGTTGACTACTTACTATTTTAAATGCATACATAACTGCATTCTCAGATGAACATAATAACATAATCATCACTTAGAGTAAAATAGAAACAAAACTTTTCTATAGCTTCATCGTAATTTTTTGGGTAACACAATACAGAGATGATGTGTTCATTCTCCAAAGTTAATATCAATCCTGTGCTCAACTCTTCCCATGTTCTCAGCAACACTTTCAAGCCGTCTGCAGACCGGAAAGTATGTCTACTTTCCTTGTTGTGCATTGTTATATTTATGTGAATATTTTTCAATTGAAACACCAAATCGAATTTAATTACTTGAGTATCAACCTAGTAGGAAGATTGAGACATTTTCTTTAAAAGTGATTAGTTCAATATGGTCTTAACGACATGTAGCATTTCAGGTAAAGATTGATTGGTCAGTATTGTTGGACAAAACCACTTTTGCATTGTTATTCAATTAGTTGACCTTTTCTCTGCAAGGAATGGTTACAGTGGACTCACAGCCTTAGGCCCAAAGGTAAGAATATTAATCCACTATAAACTAATACCTGATACTGCTTTGGTTTTCATATGCACTTATGGGCATATGTGAGTATATATACACTTTTATAATTAAAGATAGTACACCGATTGAAGTCTTTGCAAATGAAAACCAATAAGCCAGTACATCAACAATATTTACACTTTTCTTTTTCAGGCAAACCTTAAATAGCTTTAAAAAGATCCTTTGCTTTTATTACAGTTATAAGACTCTCAACTGACTGTGAGACTCCTTTTGCTGAAGTGAGGTTACTGATTACTGTGTTCTGAAGCATTTCTATTTAATCATATGCATTAATGAAGGCAGAATATCTTATATAAACAAATAATTAATTTTAACAATTGGAGTGTAAACATATTCTTCACGGATGCAGACAGCTGGAGGTACGCATTTAACTGTGAAATTGCACATTTTCCCAGCTTATTGCACAGAAAATTGCACGTTTCCCAAGATATACGTTTTGTATTGACCAAAGTATGTGTAAATGCGAATTTACATAAGCATTGTGCTTATTATATCATTATAGGAGGGGTTAGTGCTTTAAATGGGGGAAACAGATAAATTACATATGGAATCATGACACAGAAGAGCTTAGATTTGAAAGGTCGTCAGATCAATCATTTCAGAGGTCTGACCACAGGAATATGATATTTATAATATCTAAATATAATATAATATAATATAATATAATATAAATGTGGTATTTAGTGTGATGTGATATATATAGTATAATATGATATATATTATATAAGGTAGGAAATCATGAACTCTGGAGTCACCAAAACTTGGGGTTAAATTGCAGCTCAACCTCTTACTAATCATGTGACATTTAGAGTTATTTAATTATCTGTGCCTCCGTTTTATCAATTATAAAATGAGAATATCTTTCATTCTTTTTTTAATTTTTTCAATTTTTATTTATTTATTTTTGAGAGAGAGAGAGAGAGAGAGAGAGAGAGAAAGAACGAGCAGGGTAGGGGCAAAGAGAGGGAGACACAGAATCTGAAGCAGGCTTGAGTCTCCAAGCTCTCAGCAGAGCTGGACGTGGGGATAGCACTTACAAACTGTGAGAGCATGACCTGAGCCCAAGGCAGACATTCAACCAACTGAGCCACCCAGGTCCCCCCAAAATCTTTCATTCTTAAAGGTCTTGGTAGGAGAGAAATACAATAACATATGTAAAGAACTCAATATTGTTGCTGCCTGATAGTATAGTTGCTCTACAAATATTATTTTTAGTACAGTACAACATCCTCCCTGTCTCCACACATCTAATGTGCTGAACAAGTGATTATGGCCATGTGTTACCAGCATCTAATGTGTTACAACGTGATGACTAAAAAATTATAATATGTGGTTATTTAGCCATTACTTTACAAATGATGTAGTAGAAAGAGCATCAGACCAGGGATTAAAAAAAACAAAAAAAACATGCACATTAATTTTCTCGGCTGTAGTGTCTTAAAAAATAACTACCTGCGTTATCATCGATATGACTGCATACATTTAAAGTATACAATTTGATAACTTTGACAGAAGTATACATCATCACTACAACCAACATAATGAGCATATCCATCATCTCAAAAGTCTCCTGCTGCCCTTTTGTGATCCTTCCTACCCGTCCTTCCTCTTCTCCTACTCTTCATTCCCTCATCCCCGTCCTCAGATAACCACTGAGAAGCTTTCTCACACTATAGATTGGCTTGTATTTGTCAGAGGTTGATATAATTAGAATCACACAGTATGCAGTCCTTTTTATCTGGCTTATTTTCATTCTGCATCACTTTGAGGTTTATAAGAGTACTGCGTATCAAGAGTTCATTCCTTTTTATTGCTGAGTGGTATTCTATTTCAGGATAGTGTATCCATTCATCTGTTTGTGGACCTTTGGGTTATTTCTAGTTGAGGGATAATAAAATAAAGCTGTTGTGAACATTCCATTCATGTATAAGTCTTTGTATGGACATACGCTTTCATTACACTTGGGAACATGTCTGGGAGTAGAATGCTTGGATCATATGGCAAATACATGGCTAATTTTTAAAAAGAATGACTGACTATTTTCCTAACTTGTACTATTTTACATTCCCACCATCAGTGTGTGAAAGTTCCAGTTTCTCCATATCCTTTTAATTTTAGCCATATTAATAGGTGTACATTGATATGTTATTGTGGTTTTAACTTCCATTTCTCTAATGAATGATGCCGTTTATCTTTTCAAATGCTTATTTGTTATCCATATTTCCTTTTTATAGAAGGAAGCATCTGCTGAAACAGGTTGGTCATTTTAACTGAGTTTTTTAAATTGAGCTTTGAGTTTCCTATTTTTCAGTAAATTAGATACAATCTCTTATCAGATATACTTAATCTTCATTATTCTTGGTAGTTGTGTTCTATGGTCACCACAAATACTGAATTAGTGAATGCTGCACCATTGCTCCTAGGGGAAATACAGCCTCTAATCACATTTTTTATCAACTGATTAGTACATAACTTTGTTTTATGTGTATTTTGCGTAAAGGCAACTTATTGAAAAAATATATTGTTGATTCATTAGCTTTGAACCCATGGGCAATGGCACATGTTGCAATAAAGCTTCTCTTAGACACATAGATTCTCTCTGGGACACAGCACAGCTTTCTTGTTCTTAGGAAGACTAAACAGAAATTCAGCACTCTTGGAGGCCATTTGGAACAGCAAAATCACCACCCAAGAACACAACATGGTGAAAAATGTGGCAACAAATATACTACAAAAATGATACTGGTTTATACTATTAGAGCTGAAACAGGAAGACAAAAGATCACCTTGTCCCATTTCAGCTGAAAATGTGCACTTGGAATAATTCAAAAGGGAAAGATGAAAGGGGCAGGTTAACTTGTATGGAACTTACTGGACAGAAGAAAGTAAGGAAGGATAGCTGGAGCCCTTGCAGTTACCATCCTGGCAGGTGCTAACAACTTGGCCAAATATTTTGTTGGGGCAGACTTATTGTGCCCAATTCTATTTCTCCACATCTTGCCACCTTGTCAAACTCACTTATTAGGTTTTTTTTTCTTTTCTTTTTTTGGTTCCATCAGATTTTCTATAGAGATAATCATGTTATGTGAGGTAAATTCATTTGACTTCTTCCTTTAAAATGTGATGTTTTTACTTCTGTTTCCTGCCTGATTTCATTGTCAGGGACTTATAGTACAATGTTGAATAAGAGTAGTGAAAATGGACATTCTATTTTTGTTCTTGAGCATTGGGGAAAAGTATTCAGTTTTTCACCATTAAGTATGACATTTGTCAAAGGTTTTGGTAGATGCATTCTATCAAACTGAAGAAGTTCTCTTCTATTACCAATTTGCTGAGATGTTTTTTCAATGAATGGATTTTGGCTCTTGTCAAATGTTTTTATGTTACCTATTGGAGTAATCATTTCATTTTTCATCTTTAGTTGTTAACATGAATTACATTGATTGATGCAAACATTAAATCAACCTTGCAATTTTTGGATAAACCCCACTTGGTCATAATATATACATATGCACATATATGTTCACACATGCATACACATATATACGTATCACACATATGTATGTGTGTGTTAAATTTTATATACTAACATTTTAATTTAATTTTGCATCTATATTTATGTGTGCTATTGGTCAATAGTTTACTTATAATGTTTTGTTCTGATTTTGGTATTAAAGTGATCGTAATCTCATAGAATAAATCCAGAAGCTTTCTTTCATCTTAAATTTTTTGGAAGAGTTCATAGAGTTGATAATATTTATCTGTTACATGTTTGATGGAATTTACCAGTGAAACTATCTGCACTTGGAATTTTCTTTGTGGGAAGGGTTTTAAACTACAAATGCAATTATTTTAATAAATAGGGCATTTTAGATTATCTAGTTTTTATTGAATATGCTTTAGTAATTTCTGTCCTTCAAATAATTTTCCCATTTTATCTAACTTGTCAAATTTATTGATATAATGTTGTTTAAAGGAATAAATATTACCCTTTTATTATCTGTAGAGTCTGTAGTGATGCCACCTCTTTCAGTCCTGGTTTCAGTAACCTGTGTTTTCTCTTTTTTTCCTGATAAGTTTGACTAGAGACTTACCAGTTTTATTGATCTTCTCAGAGTCAGTTTTTCTTTACTTTGATTTTCTATATTGTTTCCATCTCCTATTTCATTGATTTCTGCTATGATCTATAGTATTCCCTATCATGCACTTTGTACTTCATTTGCTTTTATCTTTCTAGGTTTTGGGTTTTGTTTTATTTTGGTTTGTTTTGGTTTTGGGTTTGCTTTTGTTTTTGTTTTTGTTTTTGTTTTTTTATTTAGTTGAAGGTGATGTCGCTGAGTTGAAGCATTTCTTAACTAATACAGGCAGAAAACATTACTTTTATGTCCCACCTCTAAAATTTTATAGCTGCAACTCCTTTGAAATCACTTTACTTCTCAGTTTCATTTCCCTTACCTGTCAAACGGGAATATCAGTTGTCTGATCCATCACCAAAACTGCTTACAAAACTCTCAAGAATCAAATGATGATAATGTATAAGATAAAGGCTGAACACTATTATGGGTTAAATAAGCCTATGCTATTACTGTATTTGGTCATTTTCACAGTTCTAAGTAGCCTAAATAACTTTTTTAACTTTACAAATTAAATTGAAGATCATATTTTCTATTTTGTTTTTCATGCATGTAGCTTTCTAGAAAACCTCTGGATAAAATGCGAGTTTCATCTGCTAGGATTCCAAGGGGAAAATAATCATATGTCTTTTTTGTTTGAATTTATATATATTTACCTTCTCAGAAATCAGCTCTGTACTGTGTGAAGAAAATTTCCCTCCTCCTGTGCTTTTGAAGTGGTTTTAGGAGCAGGTGGCACAGCTTTAGTGGGATCTCTGTCCCCTGAGGCAGGTCTGGTACTGATCAGGTCTGAAATGAATGTCCTGCTCCCCGCAATCCCCTATATTGACTATCTGCTCACTTTGCCAATTAAAGCAGGCAGAGAGTTATATGTTTTACCTTGGGGTTCAGTTTTGGACCAGGCATCTATGCTTTCTTTTAAATTTGCCTTTGATCCAGAATCCAGATCCCCTAAGGGCTTTGCCTTCCTTGCTTCTGAATGCATGAAGTTTTTGTTACAGAAGATTTTCAGGTGCCTTTGTTGACTGGCAAATAAGGAGAATGAGAAAAAAAAGTTAAATCCATGGGCAAGTCTAAGTAAATAATGAAAAAAAACCCTTCAAACTATTTTTAAAAAGCTAAAAATAAAAGTATCCCACATTTAACAGCCATTGATTAAAGGATAAATGTAAATCCATTTATTTTTAATTCATTTATTAATTATTTACTTATTGAATGACAACTGTATATCAACCAGGCTCTGGTCACGCCAGCAGAGATACAGTCATGACCAAGACAGGTAGGGTCTTGTATGGAACTTACATCCTCATGCTTCCAAATGTTTAGTTCTTTCTTTGGCTTGAGTTTGGTGTTTCTGTCTGAAACCTGACTGAGAGTGACTAATATAAATTTGAAGAGTTTCTTATTTACCTCCATAAATATTTAATTCTTCATTTGTTCTGCTAAGTACAGAGGACACAAAAATAAGAGATACAGAATTCTTTCTGTTAGGAGGTCATAATCTCTTGAGAAGATAAGCGCTGCTTAGTCCGTCTTTAATAATTTACAAATTTACACCAACATGACACACGTATATATGTGTATCCTTCTGGATTTACAGTGGTTTCTGACTTCATGACCATCCTAGGGAAAGGCCGGAAATAATCTTTTGTGCTGATTGGACAAATGAGTCTGCAGTGTCTTGGATCCTATGCAAGAGACCTCCTCACTAAATAACTGGGTCAGCAGAGCCATTAAGTTGCTGTGCTAAATTTGGACTTTTTGTCCAGCTTTGTGTCTGGACCAACATGTGAGGTTGGTTATGGTGGTCTTTCCCTAGGCATCCAGTCCTCTCAGTTGTGGGGCCAAACAAAGTGCAGCTTCAAGATGAATTCCATACTCTACTCTTTCCTAACATCCTTCTCAGCAAATCATCCTCCTCTAAACTCTTCCTATATAGAAAATTTGGCACTTTTAAAGTGCTAATACACCCTCCTATGGATTTTCTATCATTGTGTATCTTTTATGACACAATAAGACATGTTGACCCTTGAGAAAGGTCATCTATTCTGCATCTGTCCTTGCAATACACAAGGAAATCTTTCATACCTTCCTGATGAAGTTTCCCTCTTCTCCTTACTACTGGATGATGATAGACTGTAGACTTCTTCTTGCAGCCAAACAGAATAAACCATGGATTCCTTACAGATAAATCTAGAGCCAAGTATTCGGAGGATACCCATACTCTGCAGTGATGGTTTAATCTTGTGTCCAGTAATGTATATTGGGAGCTGGTGGACTTCATTATCGATCAGAAAGTCAAAGCAGGTTACTGGTGAAGCTTGAGAAATGTATAAGTTGTAATGATGGAATAAATCTATTTGAGCAGAGAAATTAAAAATAGTTTCTACTCCTCAGTCATCATCAGTGGGTGAGTTGTTCTTCTCAAGATGGCATTAGTAGGTAGACCCATGAACAACTCCCTAAATAGCCAGCTGAAAGGCAGAAAAGGGGGAGCACTTCACTTCGTGTGTGGTCCCTTGTAAGAGTGAGGAAAATAAGAAAAGAAAAACCCCTTCTCAGAAGATGTAATGGACTGAATTGTGTTTCCCCAAAACTCATATGTTGAGGCCCTAAACCCCAGTGGAGCTCTATCTGATGATAGGGTCTTTAGGAGATAATTAGGCTTAAATGAAGTTGGAAGTTGGAACCTTAATCTGATAGGACTGGGGCCTTATAAAATGAAGAAAAAAGAGAAACTATCAATCATCAATATCTCTCTCTCTCTCTCTCTCTCTCTCTCTCTCTCTTTTTCCCACCCCCATGTGAAAATACAAGGAGAAAGCAGTCATCTGAAAGCCAAGAAGACAGCTCTCAGAAGGAACCGAATCAGCAGGTACCATGATCTTGGACTTCCCAGCTTCCAAAACTATGGGAAAGTAAATTTCTGTTGTTGAAGCCACCCAGACTATAGTATTTTGTTATAACAGCCTGAGAAAATGAAGACATAGGGAAGTACCTTTAGATGACTCTCTTTTATTCTCATTGGCCAGGACTGTGTCACATGCCTACTGCTTCTATCCCAATCACTTTCAAAGGCAGTAGCTTAAACCAGTAGCTCACACCTAATCAAGAGTAATTTTGTCCTTAGCGGACATTTAGCAGTGGTTGGAGAAGTTATATTTGATTGTCACAACTTACAACTCAGAAGGAGGGGAGAAATGTTACTGGCATCTAGTGGGTAGAAGTCAAAGATGTTGGGAAACATCTTGCAATGTATGGACAGCTCTTAGGTCCCCAACAGTAAAGAAATGTCCTGCCCAAACATCAATGATGCTGAGATTGAGAAAGCATGACCTAAGTGAATCAGGGACATTATCAGAGATCTTTTGAGTTTTGTATTCAAATATATATCAAATATTAATGATATATTGACATATAAAGATGAATGTCGTTCTTGTGTTTCTTAAGAGGCTAGAGGAAGCTAGTAGCCCAGAAGGTCCCTCTGAGCTGCCACAAGAAAGATGGAAGATGTCCAGTGTGAATTATTGCTCTGAGACCAGACTCCCACGTAGCATTTGCCAAGAAATTGCAAGCCCTTTGGCGCCTTCCCAGAATTGTGATGGGGCTGCTGAGGCTGTGTCTGGCTTCACCTGCTACATGTTCTTGTGTTCTTTCTACTGAGGACATACCCAGCAGGAATTGGGGGAGGGGGAGCTAAATGAGGAGGGAGAAGGGAATTGGCAGCATAAGGGATGGATCTGAGACCTGATGCTCTCCCAGGCTACACTCAGGATCATTTACATCCCCTCTGGTCTCAGATCCTCACACTAATCTCTGTACTATCCTTCCCAGATTTCAAATTATAATTTTGATCAAATGCTACCTGAGGGATGGGTGTGAGGTCAAGGTGTCTTCACAAAGCCCACAACAGCATTTAACTCTTCTGCTCACCTCTCTGATTTTACCTTACTTAGTTCTAGCCCATGAGAAATTTTTTCTAATGCGGTGATGATGTTGAACTTTGCCTTTCTGGAAAGCAGTTAAGGTTAAGAAATTTCTTGTTCTTTTCTTTTTCAGAAAAGCCAAATGGCATAAGGCCACCATATTCTCACATATTATCTGATAAGAGGGGTCTCCACCTTTCTCCATGTCTCCTTTGTTTATCTGCCTCTATAAAACCCCAAGCCTCCTCTTTCTTTAAGTTGTTCTTCATTAATGAACGTCTCTATTGCAGAATAAAACCATCTCCTTAACTGCCTAGCATATTTCATCTTTTTTTACTGAGTATGTAAGAACACTGGCTATTACGGATCATGCATTCTCAGAGGCCTATTGTTTGTCTATGACATAAATTTTATGCCTTCAGTCGTTGCAGGCTCTGAATTCTGCTTCTAAAGAAAAAAAAAAGAAAGAATGAAAAAAAGAAAGAAAGGAAAAAAAAAACCTCTAAAATCCTTTCTTTCATACAAACTGTGCCAAGAGTTTGTCTATTTGAAATTCAAAAATAAAGCATTGGGTCTCCTTTCTTGCATGTCTGTTGTTACGACCCCATCCAGAGGGAAGAAAATAGCAAATGCTATCCCAATGAGTAAAAGAATGAGTAATGGCTAAAATGAAGCAGAGGTTAATATTTTTAAAATATTTCCTATCACATGAAGTTTTCATGAGGTCATGTATGTGAAGCCCTTAGAATGGTTTCTGGTATGTAAGAGGTGCCCAATAAATTTCACTTTTATTATTGTCATGACAATTGTCATCATCTTTGTGAAATATTTTAGTCATTGGGGAATTTTAGGTAATTTGGTTTCACTCACAGTCTCTTTCAAATCTTTTCCTTTTCTTTTTTTTTTTTTTAACTTACTTATGCTAGGAGCTTTGATCATAAACTAGTATAATAACCTAAAAGGGTTTGGCACCTCCTGAAATAAAAGAAAGGCATTTTTTAGAGCCTAAATATAATCTTCTCAGTGTTTTGGTTTATCCTCAAAAAGAAAAGCATAATGTAGGAAGGGAAAAGAAGGATTACTGTGCAGAAAGATATAACACTAACCTTGGAAAAGAATTTTTAAAACTAAAATTTGCAAGTGCCAGAAACTTTGGGAAAAAAAAAATCTTAAATAAAGCTTTTGTGTGGTCCCTAGCTTAAAACAGAAAATCTGGAGGAAATTACCATTGGAGTAAACAGTAGGATCTGAGCTCTGTCTGACACAGTCTGGGAAATTAGAAATTAATGTAGGCAATGGATGAAACTGTCAGGCCAAAAACTAATTGGGAACATTGAGAAGGGAAATCTGTTGAAGCTTATGTGTTTTAAGAAACTACGGAGAATATACTTTTCATTGTAAATAATTTTGAAGTTTCACCCACTAAATTTTTTTAACTCACTTTAAAATAATGGGAAGTATGGGTATGGCTCGACAGTGGTACAGGTGTATATATATATATATATATATATATAGGCATTGGACTATGAAAAAATAGTATTGGACTATGCTTTTTTATTCTGAGAAAATATTCTCTGAAGAAATGAGTAGTAACCTACTTTTCATGCACCATAAGATAATTTGTCAAATAAAGGAAAAGTACATCACATAATAGGGACATTTTTTAAATACCACAAGCTTACATAATCTATTATACAAACATCAAACCCTGAAGTGGCACTTTCCATTGCCCAAGATCGCAATGGAATCAAAAGGGAGAGTCAGAGGAAAACCACAGGAGACGTTAGAATAGATCTAATTGCTACTCTCTTCTGAAAACTTTTTTTTTTAATTTAAAAGGCTTAAATGTTTATGGGGGTACATTATTAAAACTGCAAGGAAAAAAGTGTATTTTAAGGAAAACCATGCATTGTCTAGAGCAAACTCTTCAGGGTATTTGGACTAGATTCTCTGGAAGCTATTTGATGACTCTGTATTGCGGATAACAGAAAGCAATTCAAGCTCAGTTTTGTCTATAGACAAGCAAATATATTCTGCCCAGGGGAGGTTCAGTCTCCTCCTTTCTTTCCCCTTCCCCTTCTCTGGGAGAAGCCCATGTTCATCTATTAGTAAATTTATTTCAATAGTCTTTTCTCCCTATGCATTTATACTTCTTTAACTTTTTCTTTTTTTTAGCATTTTTTAAAACATTTATTCATTTTTGAGAAACAGAGAGAGACAGAGTGCAAGTAAGGGAGGGGCAGAGAGAGAGGAAGACACAGAATCCAAACCAGGCTCCAGTCTCTGAGCTGTCAGCACGGAACCCAATGTGGGGCTCGAACTCATGAACTGTGAGATCATGACCACCACCAAAGTCAGATGCTTAACCTACTGAGACACCCAGGCTGCTTCTTTAAAACAGTTATACTATGGGCCTGGTTCTCTCATTTAATTAATTAGTTAAATAAAATCTTCAACTCAGGTTCTTTTTAGATCTCTGTGAAAGTCATAATTTTACCTGTTTTTGAAAAATCGTAAGTTTTGCAGACAGTGGATGAATAATGCAGTTTTGCCAGTTATCAGACTGAGGAAGAGAAATTCAACTCTGCAGGTGTTTGTTGTACACCTAGTCTGTGGGCAAAGTTCAACTCCTTGCTAGAATGGGACAGGACAAATAGGTGAGGTATGAATGTGCCTCCTATAAGAAATGGGAAATATAGTAGACTAGAGATTGGAGTGCTCTTAGTTATACTCCGAAAGATTTGAACCGGGAACATAAATAAAGCACTATTGGAACTATTACTTCACATGGAGCAGAGCTGCCATATGTGAACAGAACTCTTAAATAAATAGCATGACCTTGATATGGATCTTGGAAGGTGGCAGGATTTCCACAAGTAGCATTTAAATAAAGAGGTCACCTGAGTGAAAGAGGCCATCAGGCAAGGGTTGGTTTGAGGAGGAACAGAATTTGCTGAGAGAGAACAAATTATATGCTCTTTTTTCCTGAACAACTAGGCTCTTCCTTGACACCATTTTTTAAAAAGTTTATTTATTTACATTGAGAGAGAGAGTGTGTGAACAGCAAAGGGCAGAGAGAAGAGGAGAGAGAAAATCGCAAGCAAGCTCCATGCTGTCAGCTCAGAGCCCAACATGAGGCTCAATCCCACAAACCTTGAGATCATGATCTGAGCCGAAATCAAGAGTCAGACACACAACCAACTGAGCCATCCTGCTGCCCTGACATCATTTATGTATTACTTATAATGAATGGCCTTGGATTTGCCATCAGGTATGGAAGTAAGTAGTTCAGTAAGTATTTTAACAAATAGTTTGCTATCTCTTTTTTCCTCACAGACCAGGGTTTCTCAACCATGGCATTATTAGCGTTTTAGACAGGAAAATCCTTTGTTGTGGGGAATGCACTCTCCTGTACATTGCAGGATGTTTAGCAGCATTTCGGATTTTGATCTCCTAGTTACCACTACATCCTGAATTGTAACAACCAAAACTGTTTCCAGACATGGCCAAATGCCCTGCTGAGATTGGGCTGTTGGGAGCTGAAAGTGCTCCCAGTTGAGAGCCACTGCTACAAATTTTTCAAATTCGGCAATTAAACACCAATCCCATTACCCAGCCCACCCCACCCCATGACTCTTACATCTTTATTTTTTATTAGAGTTAATGATAGAAACTGATTCCTGCAAAATCTCAGAGATTCAAAACCTTGGAGTCATGTAATCCTACTTCCTCCTTACTTGTGAACCTTATCCCTCACAAAGCCCTACTGAACTCCTGTCAGACATGGTGTTCTCACCTGGTCACCTTTTCCCCCCTGCATTACCACTGCTTCAGCTTAATTTATTGGCTTGTGCCTAGATGCGTTCAATAGGCTTTATCTGATCGTTTTGTCCTTCTTCTTTATTTTAGTTTATTACTCCCCTGCTGCCGAATTTATACTCTTAATGATTCAAGTTTCATGAAACCATGCAAATTTAAAACAAAACAACAATATTAAAAGCAATTAAAGATAAAGCCTATTGACTGCCAATTCCTAGAAAAAAATACCAAATTAATTTCTTGCTAAGGCAAGCCAAGTTTCTTGCTTACTGCAGTAAGGGAGGTCACTATTTTGACTATCTTTGTAGTTTCTCAAAAGTAGGAGGTCAAGACACAGTATTTTTAACTTGGGAAGAGTTTAAGGCAGATAATCTAAATCAGGGATCTGATTGGGATCAAACAAAGTTCATAGTACCATACTTTAGGACTGGAAGATATTTTGGAGACAAATGTTAAAGTGAGTTTTAAATGTGCAAACTGTTGTCCTAAGAGTCATGTACTTTGAGAAGGTGGCACTTACCCTGATGGATGCACGTTGTTCGGATAAATGGAGTTTTAGGAAGTTCCTGAGCAAATAGCAGAGTTCTTTGCAACTTAATCTTCCTAGGCAAGAATTTACTGAAAAAGTAAAGTCGTGTTTTTGTAGGAAGTCATAACCCGAGTGGTTGTAGACGGTTTCAATTCCTAAGTCCAGAACCTCTAATATGACAGGTGAGACTTGGGTAATCTAGCCTTGTCCAGACTGTCATCATTGTGTGCAAGCACTACCAGGCTTGGTCCCTCCCGTTCCAGCCAGGAGTAGAATTCTGTGCCTTAACCAGCTGCTTTCCCACATGCTCACCTTTTTACAGGAAAATGAGAAAGACAGAGTAAAGAAAGAGAGAGAGAGAGACAGAGAAAGGGAGAAGAGAAGACAAAAAGAGACTATGTTTAAAAACTTTCAGAAAAGTTTTCTCTACATCATATCTATCACTTCAACTCCAAAGCAACTCATTTTTTTGGAGGCCGTTACTATTGTGTTTTTCAGATGAGAACATTAAGGTAGAGATTGAGATATTTTGTTCCAGGTCATGCAAATGTTGGATTGCAAAGATTGCACTAAAGCCTAGGTCAATGTGATTCTGTACCTAAGTTATTTACAGAATTGTACATCTTTGTTTTTTACCTGAGTCCCACAAAGAGAATGAATGGATCATTCTGTATCCTCTGCTCTGTGGATACTTGACCATTTCCAATACTACAGCATTTAGACACACAGGCAGATGATATTAATGGACCAGAAAAGCTCCCAAGTCAGACTGAAAGTTCATTACTAGCAAAGACTAGTTATTTTATTGTTTTGGGCATCACCAACATATAGGATAGAATCTGATACTAAGCTCCAAACACATGCTGCATCCTTTCTGTAGTGAGGCTAAATGAGTAAATACTCTGCCTCAGAACTTTTGACCTTGCTTATATTTGTGTGTGTGTGTGTGTGTGTGTGTGTGTGTGTGTGAGAGAGAGAGAGAGAGAGAGAGAGAGAGACAGAGAAGAAGAGGGAAACAGAGAAAGAGAGAGAGAGAGAGAGAGAGAGAGAGAGACACTATGCATTTTTTCTAATCTGAGCTACATTTAAATCTATCTTAGCTATGTGTGTTCCAAAATGGAAAAAGTCAAATTATTTAAAATTAAGAGTTAATGGTACATATAACAACAAAGGCATTTGCTAAGTATATTTAACATAAAAATACTAGAGTGCTTTAAAAACATAGGGAAATAGTTTATGTCCATAAAAGCTCTAAGCGAGGAGAATTAGTGATGGAGTTAAGAGTGATAGACAATAAATAATTCCAATTTAATCCGTTTCTGTTTATATGTTGACAGCTTCCGAATGCCTACATCTGATTAGAAATAAATAAGTAAGATCATTATCAGCAGCAGCTAAAGAACAGTATTATTCTTATTTATTATATTCAAGCAAATGGAACATCAGTATTCCATTTGGTCTGTAATTTAAACTGAATTATATTTGATGCCAGAATGGAAGATAACACTTTTGTAAAATCGTATCTGGGTCAAAGACACCCTGGATCAAGATTTTGAAAGACAAAGTCCAAAAATTATTAAACAGAGACCATGCTATTCTTGGTCTCTATCTTCTCCCTCTATCTAGCTAGCTTTTGCTCCTTTTCTGTTGTTTGTGTATCCTGAGAGCATTGTCTATGTAGAGAAGATTTCTCTTTAGAATATCAGAATAAAAGAAAGGCCACGGCTGCAGGCTAACCCTAATTTAGACTGACCAGAGTCCTCCTCCCCAGTACAAGCCTACATTACAAGGACTATGAATTTTTACAAGGAGTTACTGTGATGTGAAAACCTGAAAGTCTGTTTCAAAATGGCTAGTTCAAAAAGAGCCAGTTGATGTTTACGAGGCATTGAAAATACTTTGTAGGAATAAAAAAAAAAGAAGAAATATTAAGATGAAATCCAGATGAGGATGAAAAGAACAGGGAGAAATCAGATCAAATATTTTGATAGAAAAACAAAATTACAAACCAAAGGGTGTGGGAATGACAGGGGTAGAAATCCAAACACAGAAATAGGAGACTTAAAATAAATTGATACAATCAGGGAAAAATAAACTAAATTGTTGGGCCAACTAGAAATAAAGTACTAAAATTGGAGCCATGTGTGTGACAAAGGAGCGGATGACATATGAAGCATTACAGAAATTTGGCTTACTCCTGAGGATGCTAAAGTATTCATGAGATACACGTAGAGGGATCCCACATCAGCACAATGAAGATAAAAAATGGGGCAAGAGTCTGCCATTTAAATGGAGTATTTAGTACTTCCAGAAATGCAGGGACCAGCTCACTAAAATATAATCAGTCATTTGGTCCCGGGTCACTGCAGAGGACGATGGAAGGGAGAATGCGCAATGGTCCCCGGACAGAAAGAAAGGAAAGACTGATGGTCAATGAAACCACAATTACGTGAAATTTCACCATCTCTTCAAAATTAATTGTTGGGCCTCTGAGGCACAGCATAGTAAAGACAGGAATGATGGGCAGAGCAATTGACTATTTCCTGAACCAAGATGTCGCATATTTGAATTCTCCTCTGTCTCGATCCAGTCTTAACCAATAGCTGAGGTAACTTCATTTTTATTTTTTTTTGCATTTAAGAGAAAAAATGAACTCGTGTTCTGAGGTGAAAGTTATAGGGGTTGGGATGACCCTCAAAGGATTAAAACTTGAATAGACTCATTTTCATCAGAGGAAAAACAGGAAAAACAGAAGAGTAAATAATTTTAGGAGCTATGGGGGATTTCACTCATAATGATGAAAGGAACAAATGATAAAGAGTGTTGTGAAGAATGCCACAGCTGGAAGAGTTCATTAAAGTTAAAAATCAATGATGCTATAAGAACCCAAAATACATTATTTGGTAGGAAATTAGAAAATAATTTTAAAAGATAAGTAGGAAAACCATGATGTTAAACAAGAAAAGAATCTTCGAAATACAGAGAAGCTGATCAGATCTAGAAAAAGTAACTTTCACATTTGAGATTTGTTTATTATTTAGTCATTACAATGCCAATCTTTAAGGAATCCATACTCTCAAAGACTGAGATCATTTAAGTGAAATGATCTTTTGCACTTGTAAGATGTATCATCATGCTTGTGAGCTTGGCAAAATTCTGTTATTAAGAATGATTACCCATTCTCTTTAGTGCCTGATCTAATTGTCTATCCTTCATTTCTCACAGGGAAACTTGGGGAGCATGCCCGTAACAGACAACCTGGGGAACGAGGTGGAGGATTTTTAAGCTTATTATTTACTTTTGAAAGAGAGAGAGGTGGGGAGGAGCAGAGAGAGGGATAGAGAGAGAATCCTAGGTAGGCTCTGCACTGTCAGCACAGAGCCTGATACGGGGCTAAAACTCATGAACCATGAGATCATGACCTGAGCCAAAACCAAGAGTCAGATATTTAACCAACTGAGCCACCTACGTGGCTCACAACTTCACGTTGTTTTCAAAAAGTATGCCTCTTGCAGGAAACATAAAACTTGTTTATGACTTCTGATACTTAAGCATTATATTTTGAGGGGAAAGTGGACACCTATCATCAACTGCTTTAAAAGCTGAAGTGAGGGGCACCTGGATGGCTTAGTCAGTTAAGGATTCAGCTTTGGTTCAGTTCATGTTCCCAGGGTTTGTGGGTTCGAGCCTTGTGTTGGGCTCTGTGCTGATGGTGCAGAGCCTGGAACCTGCTTTGGAGTCTGTGTCTCCCTGTCTCTCTGTCCTTCCCCTGCTTATGCTATGTCGCTGTCTCTGTCTCTCTCTCAAAAATAAATAAACATTAAAAAATTTTAAAAGCTCAAGTGATTCATCGGTAAGGTGGAAAAGAACTTCAAAAAAAAGAGTTATTGGTGATCAGTAAACTCAAGTTCTTGTGTTCACTACCCGAATTCATTTTCAACTTCCCGATGGATTATCTGAATAGTTCTTATCTTTGCCTCTTGGTGGTGCCAGGAAATGTTACAGTGTCCGAGGGGGTTATCAACAAGAATTGTTGAAATAAACTAACAAATGAGATCAAAATTCCTGTCCTCCCTTCTTCCTCTTTCCTTCCCTTTACTCCCTGCATCAGTTCTTATGTGGAAGTTGGAATGCTTTCCTCATTCTGAAACTGATTAGACATTGATTTTTTAAAAAAGAATAGTTCCTATTAAGATCTAGGAGAAAAAAAACCAAAACAAAACAAAATGAAAGAAAACAGTATATAAAACTATTTCTCCTAGAATCCTAACAATTCCATTTTATTGCTTAAATTTATTCTACACTTGAGTTAGTTTCTTGAAAATCATACCTGTTCCATACTCTTGCTATGCTCCATTAAAAGTACTGTTGTCTGTGTCTCATCAGGGAGGTGGCTGCCCTTTGGTGGCGGGTGATGTAATTCCTGGTGTACATTGCATACATCTGTGGAAGGCTTTGGCAGTCCCAGTGGTGAATGTCTCTAACATATCAGATCAGCATGTGAACCAGTAGTAGGCAATTGCTGGGAAAGTCTCTGTAGTTGGCAAATATTTTAATGATGCATGTGGTAAAATTGGAGCCAGTTGGTCTTTCATCTACCCTCAATACCCCAAAGTTCTAATGATAGATAAGCCCTTTATTTTTCTTGAGCTGAAACACAGAATACAAGAAGATATCTGCTAAATAAGGGGCTCATTTTACATAGATGCTGAAAGGAAAAAGACATAAAGCCAATTTGGGCCATAACCACATTTTCAGCATTGCTTAAAATGGAACAGAGCACATGGATGTGACAGGAGTGAGCAGAATCATACATACTCCATGTGGACTGTAAGATCTTGAATTTTTACCAAAAGCTCAAAAGATTAATTTGCTTAATTTACAGTTTGCACAGCGTTACTCAAGAATAACAGCTCCTTAAGAAAAATCAAGTACTGGCTGATTAGAATATTTATATAAAGCAAAAATGAAATGTTTCTGGGGCACCTCAGTGGCTCAGTCAGTTGAGTGTCTGACTGTCAGTCTCAGGTCAGGTCTTCATCTCATGGTCATGAGGTCGGGCCCAATGTTGGGCTCCATGGTAGGTGTGGAGCCTACTAAAAATAAATAAATAAATAAAATAAATAAAATGAGGGGGTTTTGACTATGATGTAGGCAGCATGGGGCATTTGCAAAGAACAACGATCTATTCTATACGCTGTCTGTCTATTGCAGGTAAGATCGCTTGCCTTTACAGGTAACCACTTATTTCTGACAGGGTATTTAATAAGCAGAGGAACAAAGGAGATGTTCTAATTTTACAAAAAGGATATATAAGTGTTGTTGTTTAGAAATTATTTGCCTATTTTTCAACTTAAGAACTGCTAAAATAGTAATATCTCTCCGATGAAAACGGAGTAAACTCACTGCATTTTCAGTGAAATCAGTAACCGATTTTGGAAATGTGTGTGTTATCAATGTTACTCTTTTATTTATATTACCCAAGAGAGGAAAGACCATTGTAGCTGGTATACGCACAAAGAAACGCTCAAAATTTCCATCCACACAATTCCTTCTCAGCCCACAAGTTGGAAACATATGAGTTAATCAGTTTAAATATATGTGTGTGTGTGTGTGTGTGTGTGTGTGTGTGTGTGGGTATTTGGGTGGGTGGGTGTGTGTGTATGATATATATTTCTCTCTGTTAGTAACTATCTCTGATAGAGGCCATATAAACATAAATGGCTGGACAATCTAACATAAAGATCTTTCTGTTTTCTTAAGTATCTGTATAATAAAGATGCATTTATTGTCATTGTTATCGCTTCCTTAGGCATGCACACAAGGACAGCAACAAAAAGTAGAGAGTCAATATCAAACTGAAAGGAAACCTACAATCCTCATATGTCCCCAATTAATATCTCACTGAACTTGGATTTAGTACATGGCAGTTCATGGTTAAGAACATGGGTCTTGGGATTCAACCACCTTGGTTCAAATCCCAGAAGATTCCCCTACGAATGTTAAATTTATTAAACAAGCAACAATTAGACTGAGGTGGTTCTAATGCCTGCTGACCAAACCAAAACCTAAGTCTGTAAGTGCCTCAAGGTTAAGAAATGGAAACCTATGGATAACCTATCACAAACAACTAGTTGATTTTTCATTTCAATAAGGCAATTGCTTAAGTGATAGCCAATCAAATAATTTACCACGTATCTGGCATTATTGATGAGACATTTCTAGAGCATTATTTTCCAAACTTGTGCCACAAAAATCAGCTAGATACTAGTGAGTTTGAGCCTTGCTTCTTGAGATTCTCTCTCTCTCTCTCTCTCTCTCTCTCTCTCTCTCTGTCTGTCTCTCCAAAAATGAATAAATGTTTTAAAAAAATTAAATATAGATTCCAAGGATTCATGGATGGCTCAGTTGGTTAAGCATCTAACTTTTACTCTCAGCTCAGGTCTTGATCTCAAGGTCCTGAGCTCAAGCCCCTCAGTGGGCTCCACACTGGGTGTGAAGCCTACTTAAAATACATATATATACACACACATATTCCAGACACTCCCCTAAAATGTCTGATCAGGTAGGTTTCAGATAAAGCATCCAATTTTTTTTTTTTTTATTTTAAAAGGGTTACAGATAATTCTTATTTTGCTAGGGGTAGTCTGAAAAAAAATAGCATCCCAAACTATTTGATAACATTATTACATAGCTGAATGTTTTTTGGAAAAAATACACCTAAAACATATTGTTTAGGGAGAATATAAATTCTTTAAATTACTATCTATGTTACAAACAAACTTAAGATTCTATTTGATCCTTTAGCTTTTATCAGATGCCTTCGCTTGCATGATTGCCAGATCTGTTAGCTGCATATTACACTCCGAAGACCTGTTGTAGTTTGTGCAAGCAAATGGGATGACCGAATAATTGTTTGACTTGCCACACGACTTTCCCTCACAACACCCCTGAAAACCGTTATTTTTCTTAGTAAAGTTTGATGCAAAGTCTGTGAAAACAAATTTTAGCTTTTTCTTAGTTTTTAAATCTTGTTAAATAAAATTATTTTTTATGAAAAGAAAACAGATTTTAAAACAAAATCTAGGGAAGCCTGGGTGTCTCAGTCAATTACACATCAGACTTTTGATTTCAGCTGAGGTCATGATCCCAGGGTCTTGGGATCAAGGCCCAAGCCCTGTGTAAGGCTCTGTGCTGACAGCACAAAGTCTGCTTGGGATTCTTGCTCTCCTTCTCTCTCTGCCCCTCCCCCAGCCTTTTTCAGAATAAATAAACTTTTAGAAACCCCAAAGTCTATAGCTTGCCCAGCAGAGAGTACATGACTCAGTATCCTTTTTTTGAAAGAAAGATGAAGTGAGTTTCAAAATATTCTATAGTCGTTGATAATTAATTGTTGATTTATTCTAAATCTAAGCACTATTTTTTATTGGTATCATTACAAAGAATCAGAATAGATACTTGATATATATGCTATTATTTAAAAATATTTAATAAAAATTAAATAAACATTGAAAATTAAATAAACGTTTTCTGGAACACTGAAAAACTTTTAAAATATGTGGAGATTAGTCCTACAGGATGCCAAAATATATTGCATAACTGTAGCAATTAAAACTGCATGGTCGAGACCATCTGCTACTTTCGTGTGACCAGGGACTGCCTTCCACCACTTGGGTGTCTGGAGCTGGGGCTTTAGACTTGGGCTCCTGTGATGTGCCTGGCACCTAATTTCCAGATGTCTGCAGCAAAGAGCTCTTGGGCAAGACCAACAGACATTACTTCTGACACAGCCTGGCCCTGTTAAGGGTGTCCCATTGCAGAAAAGCCCTCTAAGCTGGGTTACCTCTAGCCTCTGGAATCATCTTATTCTGCACCAACTTTTACTACCAGGCTGAGTGGAGGAGACCCAGAGTTTGGCCCCTGTGGGAGGCAGCCTGCTAATCTCGGGCTGGCTTGCCGTGGCTCTTACAGCTTTCTTTTAGTTAATTTCTGGGTACATTTTTGAGAGTTGGAGCAGGGAAGGCATTAAAAGAGAAATGCAAAACAAAAACAAAAACCAACAAAAAACCTGTGTGATAAAACACTATGAAATGGAATGGAGAATCAAAAATAACATGAGAGGGGGCCTGGGTGGCTCCTTTAGTTAAGCCTCTGGCTTTTGATTTTGGGTCAGACCATGATCTTACTGAGCAAGAGATTGAGCCCCATGTAGAGCTCTGCGCTGACAGCATGGAGCCTGCTTGGGATTCTCTGTCTCTGTCTCTGTCTATGTCTCTCTCTCTCTCTCTCTCTGTGTCCCTCTCCCACAGTCTTTCTCTCTTTCTGCCTCTCAAAAATAAATAAATAAGCATTGAAAAAATAACAATATGATCAATTTGGCATTGCACATCGGTAGCAATGTGATGAAGTCACCAAAGGCACAACCGCTATGCAGCCATCTCTGGCAGAAGACAAATTGTTACCCCATTGCTTATTCCCAAATAAATTTTGGTCCAATCAAAGTTTTAACTTTAAAAACTAGATCAACAAAACTCTGAGAGAAAACTTTCAAAATGTAATGAAAGATGCAGAAAATATGAAAGAAATTATTAAAAAAATCAAATGCATAAAAAGTCTGCATAGCATTTCAAACAGACCCTAAAAAGTAAGACATTGACACATTGGGGAATATTTGAAATTATGTTATAATGTGTTGACTTCTTATGTCCAATTAATGAGAAAATTAACAGCAAGTCAACAAATGGGCAAAAAACCAGGACAGTTCTTAGTAAAGGAAAAGCAGATGTCTTTCAAACACATGAAAAGACTCTTGCCTTCATTCATAAGAAAGCAGATTTAAACTATGATCAAACCTTGCATTTTAACCCATTGAGTTGGAAAAGATAAAGAGGTCCGATAAGATACTTACTGTATTGGCAAATGTAAGAAAAAAACAAGCACACTAAATGTACACTGTTACAGCGTCTAAGGAGTTCAATTTTGCCATATCCATCAAATTTAAAATGTGTTCCTGTTTCAGGATTCCATTCCTCAGAATTCATCTTATAGATTTTCTCTGCCGTCAGCTCAATATATACAAAGATATTCACTGCAGCATTGTTTGTAAGAGTCAAAAAGTGAATACAAGCTACATGTCCTTCAATAGGGAATAGTTAGAAAAAATTAGTCCATCTGTATAATGAAATAGTATGTAATCCTTGAAAATGACAAGTCCTCTCTGTATGAGTCTATAGAATGGTTTCTATTACATACTATGTAAAATATGTATACATGAAATGTATGTGTATGTATAACATATATGCATATATATGAAAACACACATATGTACCCACATTAACATTAATATTTATAGATGAGCTCTCCAAAGACGTAAAAAAGTCAAGAACTCCATTTAGTAGTGCTTGAAGTACTACTGTCTACTTCAGCCTGGTGATTCAGGTTAATATCAGCAGTGATAAGTTATATGATAAATACGTCCCCTTGTTTTGAGATGATGAATATGGTACTTTACCTTATTCCCAAAAAGCAGTAATCCCAGGAAAATCATGAGAAACACATTAAACAAATCCAAATTGAATTCATTCTACAAAATCTGACCAGTACTTTTCAAAATTGTCATTATATATAAAAAAAAAAAAACCAGCCTGAGAAACTGTCACAGTAAAACAGAACCAAAGGAGGCATGATGCCTAAATGTAATGTGGCATCCTAGATGGAATCTTGGAATAGAAAAAGGATATAGGTAAAACTAGAGAAATCTGAATAAAGTATAAATTTTATTGAATAGTAATGTCAACATTGACTTGTTAATGGTGACGAGTGTACCATACAAATTTAAGATGTTAATAAACGTAGAATTCTGAATCTGGAATGTATAGGAACTCCAGCATTATATTTACAATTTATTTTTGGAAATCTAAAACTATTCTAAAATTTAAAGCTTATTAAGAAAAAAGCAGTTATGTATGATGTGACAATTTTATGTTTTAACTTGGCTAGTCTATGGTGCTCAGTTGTTTGATTAAACACCAATCTAGATGTTTCTGCGAAGATATTTTTTATATGTGATTAACATTTAAGTCAGTCAGTAGACGGAGTAAAGCAGATTACCCTCCATAATGTGGGTGGCCCTCATCCAATCAGTTAGGAAAAACTTAAAAGAAAATCCCGAGGTCTTCTAAACAGGAAGAAATTCTGTGTCCTTTAGATCATTTTCAACTTGAGGCTGAAACATTAATTCTTGCCAGAATTTCTTAGCCTCCTGGTCTGTCCTGCAGATTTCGGACTTGTCAGCCCCAACAATCAATGATTCAATTCCTTAAAATAAATCCATCTCTCTGTGCACATGCTCTCTCACTGTGTCTCTAAATATATATATGTGTCTGGAGAATAGAGAACAGGTAGGATGAAGTACTTACTTTGTAATATATATATTTATTTATAAAATATATTATATATTTAATATATATAATATACTATACATACTTTTATTTTCAATTTTTAACAAACACTGGCATCAACTATTCAAAAATAAACTAGTGAGAAAAAAGGAAAAGAAAAATTGAATCTGCATGTGAGGTTAGATCACTGATATTTAAAATTACCCTTATAAATTATCTAATTTGATTTCCACAGTAATTCTTCTAGGCCTATAGAGTTAATATTATGATTTATATGTGATCTAATTAAAAAATGGAGGCAGAAGCCCAAAGTCTCATAGGAAGAAAGTAGTGAACCAAGAGGTGTCTGACTCTGGGTGCAGTGTTAGTTATATTACAACAGGCTCCCTAATGAGCTCTGGGACAGTTAATGAAAGAGAGGAATATCTGCTTTAATTTTAGGGACGTGGGTAAACCAAGCTAGTGGCAGAAAATGGAGACTGTGAAATCACAGGCATTTAACCAGGAGCTCAGTGAGTGACTATGAACTCTTCCTTAAAAGGATAATGCCTCTAGAATATCTCAACTACATCTTTAAGATAGCTCATCCACAGGTCAGGGGATCTGTGTAATCCTTGCCCACCAGGAGACTTTATTTTATCCAAGAATTCTAGAGCACAAAGAAAAGGAATTGAAGATTGCAAGAGCAAGGTGGCGTCTGCTGGAGTGACAAGATCAGATCCTCAGACGTTCTTATACCCACAGAAAAGCACTGACAAATGGTACCAGTTTGTAGTCTGTGCCATTACAAATATGTACATGGACTTAAAGATCAAAGAGAACTCATGGGAGTTTCCAAGGAGCTGGCCCAAGAAATAGGAGAGATTTTGAACTGTCTTAACATACTTGAGGATACTGAAGTCACTGAAAGGAGAAATAAGGAAATTAAAAATGATAATAATTTAGAAATAATATTGACCATAGTTGTTTCTTCTTTCCAAGGTACATATAACAATTCACATCAAAAGTGAGATAAATATACCACCAACTTCTCCTTATCGCCAAAGGAGAATAAGGGTCAGTTGAAAATTTTAAATCCTCTACCAGTTTTTCTATTAACTAGATAGTGGATGGCCTTGGATGGAGAATAGTTATTCTGAAAAAAAAGTAAATGTAAGCTTCAGGACTTGTGTCAGTGTTTACATGTATTTCTGTTTTTCAAAAATTTGCAAAAATAGTATTTATTTTTTCTTAAGAAAGGACTGATAAAAAATTCCTTAAGTTCCATAAAACCTGCATTATTCTCTTACTTTGGAGAAGCAATCCATAGTGTTTTAGGGCTCCTTAATGACTCTCAAATATGCAAAGGGAGGCCCCAGGCCATGGATGGTGCAAAGCTGAACCAATTTGCATAATAAGACCTAAGAATTGTGTATCCCAGGGAAGCCTCAAGGTAGCAAATTAGAAGGTACAAAATATTTAGAGGGAGAAGGAAGAATGTCCAATGGTTATGTATAGTCCCTCATACCCTAATTCCTGAGTGGAGTCTGTGAGACCCAAAGGTACCTTGAGTAGGGAGTTATTGCAGTGAAAATTCACAGAAAGAGGGTTGATTTCTGATTTTACACTAAAAGAGAGGACAGCTAATTGGGTGTGAGAGAAAAGAGAGATTAGGTCTTCACCGACAGTCAGAAATCCTCGCCAGCTCCAATCTGAAGAACATTTCCCTAGGAAATGTGCGATATGGGTGGGGTACTTCAAAAACAAAATAAAATACCACCTGCTGCTGAACTGGGGGTCACATGGATACAGAGTCAATGAAAGTAAAATGGAGTTGTGCGGCAGCTCTGTACGCTCCTTCTCGAACCACAGAAACCTTGGAATCAAAAGTGCAGTGATTCAAGACGAGTCCCCTCCCAAGCGGTGGGCCAATCGAGGATGCCTCCCCCAGCTGGCTGCAGCAGAAGGGAGCAGAAGGGGTGGCTTTCTCTGGCGGGCTCCTGTGGCTCAAACAGGCTGTGACATTGAAGACAAATGCTAAAGAGCTGAGACGAGGGTAGATGTTGTCAAGGTGAAAAGACCACTTTGGAAGATTTGAGGTGAAATTGAGGAGAAAGTGAATCGGAATAGGAAACAGGAATAGGCGAGGGGCTTATTGGGAAGTACACCACCACAGTCTTGGGAGGTTGGAAGGGAAATGACCATAGGCACCAGGTAGCTCTCATGTGCCAGGCATGGTGCTGATGCTTTGAGAATGTACATGCATGTTTTAAAGATAAGGGGACATCTGGGTGGCTCAGTTGGTTAAGCATCAACTCTTGATTTCTGCTCAGGTCATGATCTCATGGTTCGTGAGATGGAGCCCCCAGTGGGGCTCTGTACTGACAGCACAGAGCCTGCTTGGGATTCTTTCTCTCCTCTCTTTGCCCCTTCCCTGATTTCACGCTCTCTTTCTCTCTCTCAAAATATATAAATAAACTTAAAAAAATAAAGCTAAGAAGGTGACACATAAGGACACTTAGAGATAACTAGGTGACTGTCTCCTAAGAATTAAGTGGCAAAGACAGTGTGGAAGACAGAACCATCTACCACAAAGTCCAAGTCCCTTATTCCCTGTCCCACTGATCTTAATGTGCTATGACATGAGCTGAACTCTGACAAGAGTCAAAGTCTCCCTGGGAACTGGATTGAATTGGCTTATCACACTGACCAGATACCAGGATGACTCAGAACTTCCTTTTCATGTTGCACATCAGTCGTCAATTCTCCCAGAATCTCCTCTTTTCTTTTGTCAGGAACAGAAGAAGGTTTTGTGAAGAGATGAAAAGCTCAGGTTAGAGATCTACATTCCAGAAGCAAGGGTCTTTAGGTATTTGGGGGGAAAATGTTTTGTTTGCCCTAATGAGAATAAAAAAAAGAAATATGGGTGTTTTCTACTATTATTTTTTTCCTGTATTTGATGGATATAGCTATTTTCTATTTAATTGAAGCCAATTTAAGTTAAACATATAGAGTTAAGCATGTGTAACAACTACTTAGTTTGATGCACATTTATTTGAACACCCAGTATATATCAGAGACTGAAGATTTAAAGGAACAAGATGCAATCCTTACCTGTTAGAAAGGTGTAATATATCATCATAATTCTTTATCAACAATTGCATTTCAATATAAAACTGGAGGTTAAAATAAATTTTATTGAAAGCAATAATGCTTGAGGTTTAAAAGAGTAAGTAACATTAAATAAAATGTTATTTATATTCTTTTCAAAATCCATACATTAAAAAAAAGCTCAAACCCATCCATCTTGGGAGATGTTTATCTTCCTAATAAGAGGGAAATTTATGAACATTAGCTATTTCAGAGACAAGAAATGTATCTACTAATGATCAGGGCCAATGTAATAAGTCTATTTTATCCTGGCAATCCAACGGGATTATTTTTTTCCACTGTGCTCTAAGCTAGTTTTATAGAAGGATTACTATTTGTGATAATTATTTAAGTAGTTCTTTTTCCTGCCCACTGTATATGTGTTGCGTTAGGCATGATGTTGTGTAGATAATAGTAATCAAACACTATACAAAAGCAAACACTGTTGTTGATGCACCTTCCCCCCACCCCCACCCTCACCTGCCAAATAGTTGCCTACAGCAATCTACTCTATGAACTTGATGTACATGATGTCCTTCGTCCATCCTGCCCTCTGAGAAGCAGGCTATGGGTACCAGGAGCCACTCTTTCTCCCCAGAAATCCTCCTCAGAAAATGTTGGATGAACTGTAAAAGCTACACACTCTGGCTTTCTCTTCCCATGAGGAGCTCTGAGGTGTATTCTGCACTGTTCCCTCCACAGAAAGATTGAAGTATGTACACTTTATCAGCATCCATTCTTACCTACCTCACTTTTCCATTTTCCTACCTGTGGTTCTGGGCAGCACCTTAAACTCAAATTCTTGTCTCAAGGCTTTTTTAGGGGGAATCCAGTCTAAAATAAATACATAATCACTATTCCTATGCTGAGGAGTTTACAGCGTAGTAAAGAATGGGGCAATTATAAAGTGGGGAAAGATAAAAAGCACAGAGGTCAGTTCAAAGGCCACTTCTGGGCAAAGTTAATGGTAACATAGAGTAAGGTGGTAGCTAAGGAGAAGGTGAAGAAATGGATGGGTTTGAAAAATCTTAACAGTTGAAATCAAGAAGAATTGATAACAGATTGGAACAGAACCTGTGCTGTTTTGCATAGGATGAGATGGATTTGAATGGAAATACTTTGTCTAATTTTAGATTGATGATATTATGCTGGAATAGACTAGATTTGTTGTCAGAATGGACATATATCCTTAGATTCTTTCATTTCATTTATTGCTTGGGATATTTAGATGTTCAAGTATGACACCCCAATACACGCATAAAACCAATTTGTGTGAACACAGAAATAATTGAACTTCATTTTTCTTGAATTTAATTACATGATTAAATATTATAGGAACACTTAACACCAAGTCTGAAACATAGTCAGGCTCTTATTTTTTTATTTTTATTAGATTTTTTTTAGATTTTTTGAAGTAATTTAAGACTCACAAGAAATTGAGCACAGGGTTCTCCTGTACCTTCCACCCAGATTTCTCCAAATATAAAATTTGCATTATCAAAACTAGGACTTGAAAACAGTAAAGGCTCTTACCTATACACCTTACTTGGCTATCAACAGATTTTACAGGGACTCATCAGACAGTTTTAGTAAATGTTAGATGAAGTCATAATATAAAAGCTTCAGTTCTGTTGTTTCCTTTTGCTTTTCTGTAATAGTGACTTCTTAAAGAATAAGACAGACATGAGCCACAGATATTGCTCAGTCATTTCCTACATGAGAATATGTGATGGCAGTGAGGGGGAAGGGGGCACTGAGGAAGGGGAGGGCATGAAATGAGATATGCTAATGAGACATTTGCTTATTTTGTAATTAAAAAAGACTTTTTTCTTTAAATTTTTGCAGAAGGGCCTATAATTTCAAATTACAATGGTATATTGTCCCTGCTCTTTTAGAATTTATAATCTAGTCTCGACAATGCACACAAGGCAGTCAAGATGGCTTAGTATATGATCAACCAGCCAGACAGACCCACTCAGACATTTCCTAATAGTGATTTAGGGGAAAATGTATTTCAAGTTTTTATAACATGGAAAATAACTGATTTTTTTCCAACCATGGGACTTGATCTTGACTAATGTGTAAGGAAGTGAATTTCTGAGTGATGCTATTTATTCATGTAATTCCTTTGAGGTTATACAGCTTTATTATGACATTAATTTGGTGGATTTACACATAGAGTGACATGACATGAGTTCATAAAAAGTCACAGCTTTTATCTCAAAAGAACTCTTGCCTACAGTTTGAATGGAAATACAGGAATTCCCTTGAGTCTAGACCTTGAAGTCTACATTCTTTGCTTCCAGCCCTAAATTAAACTCATTCCTTTTTATATGGCTTGTTTCTTTATTTCTTTCTAGTATTTTTGGATAATTAGATTCCTATGAAGTAGCATTGGGATCAGAGCTCTTTAATTTGCAATAAGTAAAAACAAACCACATGGTATATCTCATACTTTCTCAAAGAAAAGAGTTCATATAATTTTCCAGAAATTTGGGGAGATGACTATTCTATTTCTCTCATTTTTTATAAATTAGAGTTGGTTTTTTTACATAGTCATTAGTCATGACAATGAGTTTTAGATTCTAAAGGTAGATGATATTTTTTTTCTTTTATAATTACTTTTGTTCCCTAGAGCTTTTGACATCTGCATACTTAAGTTTCTTTTGTCTCAATGTAAGAGCCATCCAAACTAAAATTTCATGAAAGTAGCATAAAGTTTGATTTGTTTAGAAAGATATTGGCACTTTGTCATTCATTAGCCCTGATGCTTTCATAAGCGGTAGAAAAATCAGTTTATTTACCCAGTATGTGTATATGTTAGGGAACAATTGGTCCCTTGATTGAATAGGACATTGGGCGCACATACACAATGTACCTCACTAGGATTTAATCCAGACCTCTGTCCTTGGTTTAACTAGGTCATTTTAGCCACTCATAGGCTTATCCAGGAAAACAAAGAGCCAGCCAACAAATCACGTTAATACCCATTCAAACTGAATTCATCCACAGCAGCAGCTTCTCAGCTCATGGGGGTGACTGTACTCATAAAATTATCAATTTTATACAGTTTCCAGCATGAAACTCAAATACTCAATATAATGATCTGTTTCAATAAACTTCACATAATAATAAATAAGGAAGATAGAACTAATTTGATGATTGGAAACAAGTCACACTGCCTACCGCTCAATCAAATGCTAGTAAAGGGAGAGTGGGTGGGTGAAGGCAAAGCAAAGACCCCCCCCCCACCCCCCAGCCAAAAAGAGCTCTGAATTTTAGGTGGAGACTGAAGGGCTGATCTTAAGGCCCACCTTTTTTTTTTTTTTAACAAGGCTTCAGATAAGCTTGATTAAGATAATAAATA
>CM053560.1:15738104-16019295 GCA_028646485.1 Cryptoprocta ferox
TATAATTTAAGTCTCTTATCTCAGGAAAGAATGCATAATTTGTTTCAATTGTCTGTTGTTTCAATTAGCCTCTGGTGTTGTTTCATATTTAAAGGGTTCATTTTGGGAAGATTTGTTTCTGCCTCCTAAACAAAAGGGGGGAAAAGCAGAAGTAGCTGAGATTCCCTACAGCGACCTAGCACTCCTGAGACCACACTGAGAAGAATGTCTTTTGTGGATAAGATTACTTGATGGGAACATATTTTTTAATTCACTATCTTATTACAGAATTATTCAGCGTGGGACTAACGCAGAAGCCTGGATCCTCTCCCTCCTTCCTGTTACCGCCTTTGCTTTTTATTCATGGAAATTGTAGGAGAGTTAATGAGCTTTGGAACTATAATCACGAAGGAAAAAAATCTCATTCTGTCCTTGTTGATTCCAAGAATATTCCATTATTATTTTTTTTAGTGCCATTGCCACAGAATTTTCTACTTTCTATTCAGAGTCCAATTCATTTTTTTTCTTTTAATAATGAGACATTGGAACATAGTTGTACTTGTAAACCAAGAGCTTCTTTTTGCTAGAACTGATGGATGGGAAAGAAAGCAAAGTTTATGTCTTCTGAAGCTTATTGTACTGTTGGGGAGTTAAATAAACAAGGAAAACACAGAAGGAAGAACAGTGCTTCACCAACAGTGGTGACCAGCTAAAGAACATGAAATTGACAATGGAATTGGTACCATGGTTCAGCCACTTATTTGTATGTGACATTGAAAAATTTAGTTAAAACTCTTCTACTTCAGTTTCTTCACTGGGAGAATAATGGGGATATTTTCTTTAGGGGAGGGCACTTTATGGTGAGAATTGTATGACCTAATCCATGAAATGTGCAGAGCACCCACTCTACCTGATACATATAGGCCACCAAAATGTTAGCGTTCATTTTCTTCTTCATTTTCAGTGTCTCCCTTGTAGTATTAAATATCTTCTGCTTTGAACCACTTCTGTTGGATTGGCTTTTTATTTACTTATCCTAAGGGACAGTTTTCCAAGTAAAATAGTACAGATCCACACAAATAATGTGTTATAGGCTGATTGCAGAAGTATTTCCAATGCTTCACTCCTCCCCAGATGCACATGCTGTTTAATGTGACTTCGTAGCTCTTTCCATTAAAAGATGGTTCTTTTTTCCCCACCCTTGACTCTGGGCTGGGCTCATGACTTTAGAGGGTAAAGTTGTATGCCTAGGCCTCAGGAAATCTATGTACTTCTGGTCTCCCTCTTATATTCCTGCCATGTGATGAATGCAAGACAAAGCTAGCCTCCTGGAAGATATAAGACAGGAGGCCTCGCTGGCAGTCCTGCTGGGATGGCAGCCAGTCAATCACCAGACATGTGAATGAGCCCCGGCCGAAGCCCAAACTGCCCAGCCAAGCCCAGCCCATGTCAGCAGAGATGCTGAAATGACTAACGGACCAGATTTGTGACAGAGTTTATACATGATAAAAAGAAGTGCTCAACAGACTCATAGATGCCTGAGCTGAATAAATACGATTATTTTAAGTCATTAAATTTTGCCTTAGTTCATTATGCAGCAATATATAACTGATATATAAAAATGGGAGTATGGTTTCAGGCTGTTTTCTACAACTTCCAACCAATTTAGTTAGGAGTTGGGAAGGCAACTATAATTACTATCTAAAGTAACTACAGAGAACATAAAAATGCTTTTAATTAAAATTCATCAATAAGAAATCTGTTTGGGATAACAAGTTCTTCTGCAGTTAACCAAAACTCCCAAAGGGGACTTGAGAAAAGCTATAGGCACTGCCTGTCTTGTAGGCAGATGTTTCATGTCAATTACATAGACTGTCTGACTGCATTCATTGCCCTAGTGCATTCATTCCTTTATAAAACACCTAGGTTTTTGGTTCTTTGATTGTTTTCAAAGATACAAAGTAGCATTGGCTCCTGAAATAAGAAGTTCAGATTCCGTTGGAGGAAAAAAATAGTGCATAGTACAATGAAGTAAATGCTAAAACAAAATAAACAGCACAAAGTGCCCCCTGAAGGAAGTAGCAGCTATAAAGTGGTAAGGGGTGCAATAGGACACAGTAAGGAGCTCCAAAAATGCTAAGCTAAAGACATAGATGAGAAAGTGTGGAAAACAAAATTTATCTCCACATTAGGGTGGTGATTGTATTCGGGTTATTGCAATAGAGAGGATTTTGATTAGTGAGGACCATCTCAGAGAAAAGGAATGAGACTTGGGGTTTTCTAAAGGCAAGTAAACAGAAAGGTCGCCACTGAGTTTTATGGGAGTCATGAGGAAGGGTAGAGGTGGGTCTCATCTGTGAGTTTTATAGGCATCATTGAGGAAGAACAGCGCTGATAACGGAATATGGGACAGCAGAGCGAACTGGTGTAATGAGCAACAAAAAACGTTAGAGAGGTTTCTAGATCTGTCCTGCTTTCTAGGAACACATGACTCAGATAAAGGGCAACACTGTCGAGGTCCAAGATGAACTTTAGAGTAAGGATGCTCCAATGTTTCTGTTACTAATTCAAATTGTGTATGCTGGGTGTTTCTCACTTTCAGTTTAATGTCCACCTATTATTTTCTAGAAAATGCAAATTTGTGACTCAAAAATAAAGGGCACCACCATCTCTGTATCTCTGTAGCACAACATACCTGTAATACGAACATCTCTGTAATACAATGAAATGATAGCCATGTGGACTGTGTTGGTAAGAGCCATTGTGGGTCATGGACAAAGCGGAAACAAAGTTGCCTTGTTCCTGGTTCACTCCTTCAAGTGAACTACATCACCTTTTGTCTTCACTTACTTCCATGGTATTCCTTTCCTCTTCCCTCTTGCCTCCCCATTTCCTTCCTCTTCTTTACTCCTCCCCCTTTCTCAGTGTATTTTTTCCTCATGAATCATACCACAGTTGAACAGGATCAGCCATTAGCGCCTCTAAGATATGACAGTAATCAAGAATTTCTTACAATGAAAGGATTATAAGAATGGAAACTGGCTTCTATTTAGTTTACAGAGCCAGAACAGATCAAAATAGAGCTGGCTGACCTGCTGGCAGCAACTGTCAAAGGGATAGAGTGACCACTTCAAAATGAGTGATATTTGTATAATTTTCTACAAATTGTGAGAACCTACTCATATACATACATATGTGTACATTTATTATATTATGTGTATACATGCACAATACTAACACAGACGCATGCATATGCTACAGCACTCATCTATTTTCTTTCTGTTTTTTAAAGTTTATTTACTCATTTTGAGAGAGAAAGAGAGGGAGAGAACACAAGTGGGGGAGGAGTAGAGAGAGGAGCAGAGAGAATCCCAAGCAGGCTCCTCGCTGTCAGGACAGAGCCCATTGTAGGGCTCAAACTCCCAAATTGCAAAATCATGACCCGAGCCAAAATCAGGAGTCAGACGCTTAACTGACTGAGCCACCCAGGCTCCCCAACACACATCTATCTTTGCATATATTTTTTCTTAGCTCCTCATCTCTGACTCTGTCTGTATGTCTCTCGCTTTTACTCTTATTTTTAATATATTTTATTTGTTAGAGTAATTTTGAGGTTACAGCAACATTGAGTAGAAAGTATAGAAATGTACCAGTTATTCCTGCATCTAAACACACACAATTTTCCCCATTATCAACATCCTCTACCAGAGTGGGACATTAGTTACAATTGATGAATTCACATTGTTACATTATTATCACCCCAATTCCATAGTTTGCATTAGGCTTCACATTTGCTTTTGTACATTGTATGGGTATATTCTGTTGTCAAAGTGTAAAACACTGAACACCAAATGCTGGTGAGGATGTGGAGCAACGGGAGCTCTCATTCATTGCTGGTGGGAATGTGAAATGGTACAGACACTTTGGAAGACACTCTGGCAATTCCTTAAGCATATGCTTACTATATGATCCAGCAATGTGCTCCTTGTGCTCCTTGGTATTTACCCAAATAATGGGTAATAATAATACTGTATGTGTCCATACAGTGACCCTGAGTGGCTCAGTCGGTTAAGCCTCCGACTTTGGCTCAGATGACGATCTTGCAGTCTGCGAGTTCGAGCCCTGCATCAGGCTCTGTGTTGAAAGCTCAGAACCTGGAGCTTGGATTCTGTGTCTCTCTCTCTCTATCCACCCCTACCCAGCTGTGTTCTCTCTCTCAGAAGCAATAAATGAATAAACTTAAAAAAAACTTATGTCCATACAAAACCCTGCACACAGATGCGTAGAGCAGCCCCATCTGTAATTGCCAAAACTTGAAAGAACTAAAGTGTAATTGTGGTACAACCAAACATTGGAATATTATTTAGCACTGAGAAGAAATGAGCTATCAAGCTATGAAAAAACATGGAGAAACCTTGAATGCATATTACTAAGTGAGAGAAACCAGTCTGAAAAGACTACATACTGGATGATTCCAATTATATGGCATTCTGGAAAGGCAAAATTATGAGGACAATAAAAAAGATCAATGGCTGCCATGGGTTGCTATAGGTTGAAGGAAGAAGGGCATGGATAGGTGCACACAGATTTTTTACGGCGGTGGAAATACTCCGTATGATATTATAATGATGAATATATGTCATTACTCATTTGTCCAAACTCAGAGAATGTACAACAGAGAGAGTGGGCCTTCAGGTAAATTCTGGGTTATGATGTGTTAATGCACCATCGGGGGGAGGTGGGGAAGGATGGATGTTGATCCTGGAGGAGGAGGAGGCGGGACAGGTGGGCCCAGAGAGTATCTGGGATTATCCCTTACCATCCTCTCTATTTGGCTGTAAACATAAAATTGGTGTAAAAAATAAAGTCTTTAAAAATTGCATTTGTGGGGTGCCTGGGTGGCTCAGTCGGTTAAGCCTCTGACTTTGGCTCAGGTCATGATCTCACGTTCGTGGGTTCGAGCCCGGTGTTGGGCTCTGTGCTGACAGCTCAGAGCCTGGAGACTGCTTTGGATTCTGTGTCTCCCTCTCTCTCTGCCCCTCCCCCTCTTATGCTCTGTCTCTCTCTGTATCAAAAATAAATAAAACATTAAAAAATTGCATTTGTTTTTTTGTGACCGTCTGTATTACAATACTCTAAAGTATTGTAATAATTTTTAACCTGCATCAAAACCCTGCTGAACTAATTTCCTATTAATCTTTGTATATAATCTAAAAGAGATTATTTTATCATCTTTTTTTCATAAAATTAGAAACTAAAACTTGAGGTTTAAATGCCTTTCCTGGAACACAAAAGTCAATGTCATGGTAGCATGCACAAATTTGGGTTTTCTGGCTACAGCATTCCCACCAATGAAGAAGCCCGAAGTCTTCCATGGGACGGTTAAGTTCAGAGGCGGAAAGCCTGGACTGCTTCGTTTGTCAGGTGAGATTCATGTGAAGCCATACTTTGCACAATTTTGAGAATCAAGCCTCACAGATTTAAGTTTTTCATGTTAATTTTGTTTCTTTTTGAAAATTTGGGGGGTGCCTGGGTGGTTCAGTCGGTTAAATCTCCAACTTCGGCTCAGGTCATGATCTCACGTTTGTGGGTTCGAGCTCTGGGTCAGACTCTGTGCTGACAGCTCAGAGCCTGGAGCCTGCTTCTGATTCTGTGTCTCCCTGTGTCTCTGCCCCTCCCCCTCTCATGCTCTGTCTCTCTCTGTCTCAAAAATAAATAAAACATTAAAAAAATTTTTAAAAAAAGGAAAATTTGGATAACACTGCTCTGTTTCATTTCCTTGGGAAATATTATAAATCTTTAATTTGTGAGGTTGTTCAGATTTTCTCCTGTTTTCCACACAAATCATTCTCCAATATGGCAAAAAGAGGTTATTCTGAAATATAAATCTGATCCTTTACATCCCTGATTAAAACCTTCAGAGCCTGGTGTTAGCTCCCAAATCAGCTGCACTTTGGATGTATCTGGGCATTTCAAAAATATAGATTTCCTGACCCTCACCCCAATCCATTGAATTAGAGTCTCCAGGCATCACCTCCGATTTCTCCACACTCTTATTGTTCTTTCCAGTCTAACTGGTTGTCTGCATTCAAGACAAAATAATTTATTATTCTGTGTTAAGTAACAGTAAATTGTTTTTGATTGTTTTAACCCTCTTTCTATAAATTGTCTCTTTTGAGATAAAGCCGGTTCAAATATATCTACTAAAGCTTAATGACTACTTTAATGCCTGTGAAAAAGAGACTTCCTTCTCCCCTCTTACCCTCCTTCTTTCAAGTTTTACAACCTAACCATGCAGCTTTCTTCATCTTGAAAACAACTTCCAGAATCTGAGATTAAACTCAAATGTTTAAAGACAACAACACATACACAATAAATACACCGTGGAGCCAATATGTTAAATCACTCAGTGTACAACAAGGAAAACAAAACTCGAGCAAGTTGGGGTGCTGGAGGGCACATTAGAAATTGCAAATTCAGAATGACCATAAACCTTTCCAGCCTCTGACTTCTGACCCTGCTTCAGATTGCCTCGCAGCCTATCTTCACCTGTAATCAAATTTTGACAACGAGGAGGGGGTGTGGGGGTGCAGAGGGAACCAAGAGCGAATACAAACAAAAAATGTTCTAGGATACAAGTGTGTTTCTAAGTGTCCTTTAGTAGTTACTTAATACCTCTGTGCCTTCATTTTTTTCTCATGAATAAAAGGAGACTAGTGGTAATGATCTGGTAGGTAAGGCTATTACTATGGAGATTAGAAGTTTTATTATATATTAAACACTTACTACAGGGCCTGGGTATAGTAAATGCTGTGCAAGGATTAGCTATCATTGTTGTCGTGATATTTCTTGCATTTCTGTTTTCTCTGAATGTTACTCAGGTTTTAATCAGAGAAGTAGACTCGCTGGATATTTATTTTCCTGGTGCTTCTGGGTCTCAGCTTGAGCTTGCTCCCTCCCCCCACCCCCCACTATTTCGTATCCATTTTCCCTTCCTAACTCCCTGCTTTGCCAACTCCAAGCTCCAGGATCAGACCTGCAGACAACAGGCTTACAGAGACTGCTAAACCAGTGCTAACAATTGCCCAAGGCCAGATCTCTGGAGTAAATGCCTTCAGACAAATTCAGAATTCAGTCTCCCCAAATTTCACCTAAAACTTCAATCAGAAAATAACACAAACGTTTGTATGCAAGGATATTTATCACAACATCATTTAAAAATGCACCAAACAAATGGATTCGCACAAATGGTTAGTAATAAGGTAATTATTAAATACAAGAATGAAGTTACATTCAATTAGCTCCTCAAAGGAAAATGAAGGTAGAGTCATTAAGCTAAAAAAAAAGCAAACTACTCATTTATTTACTCTCATATGATGTATATGTTATACCAAGGAAAATCTAGAAAATATACTAAATTCTTATGTTAGAAAGATGATAGAATATTATTTTCTAAATGTTAAGTAATTAAAGTAAAAAAATATGGGCCTACAGATAATTTTAATTATCTAGCTAATAACATTATATATTATAAAATTTCTAAAATAAGCATTAATTGTTTTAATTATAAACATAAATAAAACATTCAAATACTGCTAAATAAATTAAAATGCCAACAATAGAAAGAGAAACAAAAGACTTGTATTTCACTATGTAAGGCTCACACACAAAATGATAAAAAAAATATTAAGACCAACTAGATGAATGATGGAATGATATGAACTGAGATTTCCAAAAAGAGAGTCAACATGATAATTAAATAATGATTTAAAACATCACATTGAAAATGACATAAATAATTTAAAAAATCCGTTTCCTACTGAGTCTGACATATGGCTGGTGTTCAAAAAATCATTACTGTTATTGTTTTTAGTAGGACACAGAATGATAATAAATCAGCCAAAGATTTTAAAAAAGAATAAAAGATTCAGTGCAATGTTTTTGAGTATGCAGTGCAAACAGAACTTTCTCAGGCACTTCTGGGAGTATAAACTTTTAAAATATTTATATACTTTGATCTAGCGATCTGGTTCCGGCAAATGATTCTATGAACATATTGAAACTATGGGTAATTACAAAAAATGTTGATAAATGTATATGTACATAAACTCACCATAATCTTATTCATAATGGCCAGAAATAGATAAAACATAAAAAGCTAAACACTATTAAATTAGTCACATAAATTATAGATTATACATAAAATGAACTGTCATGCAACCACTGATAAGTATGTTTATAAAATACTTTAATTACATAGAAATGCTTATTCAATAGTATTGTATTTACAATAAAATGAGGTAGAATGGTCCCAACTACAGAGATGCTAAAACAAACAAAAAAAAGACAAAAGTGATATCTACGAAGGGTCATTTTAGACTTGGTCTGGATACTTCATGACAGTTTAAAATATGCAAAAATTATTTTCCATATTAATTGGGAAATGAGAGGGTAGGGCAGGTGAGGACATTGAAATACCTTATGTAAGAATAGGAAGCCATATTTGCAGGACCTTGAAACTCAATAAAACAAATGAAGTATCCATTCCACCATGGGGCTAATCTGTAGAGAAGGTCCTCATCATAAAAGACCAGGTGAGTTATGTTAAGGGGCTTGGATTTTATCTTCCATATTAGGAGCAAAAGGAAGAATTTTTCCACAGAAAATGATGACCTAAGATTTGCATTCTATAATAGCATTCACAGAAGTCACAATAACATCCACCAGCCAACATCTGTTGGGGGTTTCCTCTGTGCAGCACCCTGTATTGACTGATTTACATATAGCATCTCATTCACACCTTCCAACTTCTGCTTTGACACAGGTATACCATTTGAAAATGTTAGTATTTTAAATAGATACTGAAGGGAACATTTTCTTTAAAGTAAGTCCACATTCCAGAGGCATAATACATAGTACACAAAGGAGCTGGGGCGGGGTGGGGGGGAAGCAGTTTGAAATCTGAACAAATAAGAATCACTAAACCATCAAAAGGAAAGAAAGTAGAGACTTTATTGGAAAGGATTTTTGGAGACTAGGGTAACAAGAACACTCTGACCATCAGATCTGCAAATGTCAGGCAGGAAGAAAATTTCTTTCATAGGGAGGAATAAACAAGAGTAGGAAGAACGCAGCATGGGAGAGAGGGATGTCGGGGAATGTTTTACACTGACGTCAACCACCTGCCCTGAGGGGTCCTTAATGAGGGGCCACATGCTGGCTTAGGGAAGTGTTAGTCATGTCTAATGTTCTGTCATGACACAAGTGCATCGTGTTGCATACAAGCAGTACCGCGGGAGTTTATGACACTTGTGCTTTAGCGTAGTCTCCTCTCTATGCTCAAATCTTTACCTCCTCTCTATGCTCACCATCACTACCTTTATTGACATCATCAATAACTTTGGACTATTCCAAAATGCTGTTATCTAGTCTCTATGTTGTCTGTCTGCCCCATACCTGGTCCTCTATTATTAAAGAAGAACTCTGATTGTGTCACTTCTATGTTTTACAGCTACTGTGGATACTCTACTGCTTAGGACCTGGACCCCTTCGCTTTCTGACCCAATGCCTGGCATTGATTCTTAAATAAATGGAACATACCACCCAAACAAGTCACCGTCCTGTTTAATTCTACTGTACGTTTTTAAAAATACTTAAACCTCGAGTCTCCTCTGTCTACCTATATCTACATCTCATTTGTCAAGTGTCCACATATCATCTCTTTTGTGAAAGCTATAGAGATGTCTCCAGCAGGACACGGGTGTTTTCTTCTACAATGCCCCAATCCTACATGTCCATCATACCTTCTCGTGGGTTCCCATTATTGTGTAGTACCCATCCGACATTAATTACTGAATAACTATCGGATCAATGAATGAATGTACTCTCTCTTTCTAGCTCGCTTTTTCAGTCTTCCCACAAAGTTTTGCCTCTGGGTATATGTATCTGTGTCTTTCATCATCTCTTTCACACTTAAGTTTCTACTCAGTGATTTTATAGATTCTCTTTCCAGTTATCGACCTCGGGTCACTGTTTCATGAAGGCCTAAGGGGAAAGCATGGATATGATTAGATGTGTACATTGATGTTGCTATAGCTTTCATGTTCTGTTTGGCAGCACTACCTCAGAATGCAGAAGCTCTTATATGGATGACTTCAGTTATTCAAAATCACAGGCAACAAAGGCATGGCCAACTAGTTAGGTAGACAGATGAATGACTTATGTCAAATATACTAAAATATTCTTCTGCTATAAAATTCTATCAAAAATAAGGGGCATAAAAGATGAAATCAACATTGTATTTCTTCTTATCCCATTGGCCAAAATAACTTATAATATGTTCCCCCGTATCTGAACTAGCTAGGTTAAACCTGAGACCCACTTCTTTAAAATGTATTTATATTTTAAAAGAAGTATGGAACTAATGACTAACTAAATAGATTTTAAAATTGACAATAGCACAGAAGGAGAAGTTTCATCATGAAGCATTGTCTCCTGAAAAGACTATTTCTAAGAGGCAGGCTGATATGTAAATAGGAATTGATAGCCTTGTCTGTGCTTCGATTTCATTTGGCGATTTTATAGGTGACTCTTCACGACTTTCCATTCCAGTTGTCTTAGTCCGACAACCCAGGGTTTAAAAAATCAGGGTTCTCCATGTTATGAATTGTTTAAAAAGATTAGAAGGTTTGTAATAAAGCTTCCACCATTCAAAACAGTTTTGGAAAGAATGAAATAAATAGATAAAGATTTATTTCTAGAAAGCAGAGTACATGTGTAAGGAGTTCTGGCTTGCAAACCAAGGGCCCTGGGAAGCTAATTATGTGATTTCACACACATGCTAAATATTCCTATTCTTGAAATTCTTCATTGCCCAAAGGAAATCTTTAGATAAAGCTGTTTCTGATAACTTTTTTTTTCTATCTCTAGTGCATTGTGACTTTGATATTAAGGGTGTTCTTCAAAAAGTAGCATTTCCTCAATACAGTGTATTTAGATTATTTATTTCATGAAATCAAAGAGAATCTTAGAGATGGAAGTCACCCTCTCACTTCGAGTTTGAGGAAACGGAAGTCCACAGCTATTAGGATGACCCTCAGGTCAGGTCTCAGTCATGGGCATTGTTAGAACCTGATTCCCCTTCTCTAGACACTAATGTTCTGTTTCCTTCCACAAGTTTTACCCACTTGATTCTGACTTAGAAAACTAAGATGAGAACGTCAAGTTTTTGCAATGTCTTTGTTTTGTTTTGTTTTTAGGATTTCCCGCTTCCATCCCATATGCTTATGACTGTACAATAACACTTTCATAAAAGCCATATGAGTCACACTTTGTATGTGTGTATTGGGAAGTGTGTTTATTTGCCCTTTTTCAAATGTGTAAATGTAGCCTATATTTGAGAGAAAAAAATGTATGATGAAGTCATTAGCTTCTGAAGTAGATGAGAGATATAAGAACTGACTTCCAGTGATAAGGAGAAAAGAAAAAAACATAATAACATTAATAACTAAGTGAATGTATTCCTTTACGTGGGCACAATACATACAGACACATCATTAGTCAAGTTTTTGTTGTATTTTTTGGACATGAAATCAACAAAGGAAATTTTGGTGTCTTGGTCCTGGGAAGCTTTGATACCTTGCTTTTTTTTTTCTTTACTTAGCCTCACAGTTTATGGATTGGTGCTAATGTTTATTGGACATATGCTGAACTGCTACATTCTGTTTGAGATTGAGAAAGATATGGTCATTCAGGGGTGAATATGTGTTTCTGGGATCATTTCTTTGGAGCACAGTATATAATTACCATTAGCACTGATTAAAAAGATTAGCGATTTGGTAAAGTTACCACATTTAAAGAAACATGTTCTTCCTTTTATGAGTCTTAGAAAAGGGAAGATGCTAAGGTTCTGTAGAATCTATGATTACAGTAGTTGGTCCTATCCATTGTTGCCTCTTCAGAATTATTCCATTCAAATCAGTCAACATGAGCAGAATTTATTCACTCAACAAATATTTATTGATTTCCTTCAGCTCCTCCATGCTGGGAGGAGAGTGTGAAGAAAGCAATTTCCCACTCCCACGGATTTACATTTTAGTAGGGGAATACATACAGCTAATAAACAAGTTCTTAAAAAAAAATCTAGTAGTTTAGGTGGTTGTATCAGTCAGGGTTCTGCAGAGAAATTGGCTCACACTGTTGTGGAGGTTTCATAAATTTAAATGTGCCCAGCCACCAGTCTGGAGACCCAGAGAGGAGTTCAGTCTGGGTCCAAGCACTGTATTTGGACAGAATTCCCTGTTGTTTGGCAGAGGTCACTCTTCAGTCTATACAGTTCTTCAACTGATTAAATGAGGCCCACCCACACTGTGGAGGGCGATCTGCTTTACTCAAGGTCCACTGATTTAAATATTAATTTCTTTCTAAAAGCATCTTTACAGAAACATACCAAGTAGTGTTTGATCAAATATCTGGGCACTATGGCCCAACCAAGACGACACATAAAATTTACTATTACATTGGTATTAAATGATATGGGGGAAAATGAAGCAGGATAAAAAGGTAAAGTGTAGCAGCAGGTGCTATTTTAAGTAGGGTGGTTGTGGGAAGCCTTTAATAAAATATCCTTTGAGCAGACACTTGCAGGAAGAAGCCTTTCAGTTATCTAGGTGGATAATGTTGTAGGCAGAGGAAAGAGGCCACGCAAAGACCCTGAGGTGGGAATATGTTTGTTGTAATGAAGTCTAAGTGAAGGACCAGCCAGGCCAAACTCAAGGGGTGGAGTGGGGATGGAGGGGGGAAAGGGCAAAAGTTGGAGAGTTTCAGGAGGGTAAATTGTTTCTGGCCTTATTGGCCACTCTAAGAATTTTGAATTTTAGGTTCTGAGTAAGAAGTAAGTAACATAATATGACTTGTATGAACTACAATCTGATATTGACAATATTGCTTTTTAAATTTTTCCTGTGATCACACAAGCCCTGGATTTGTTTCACCTCTTGTGCCCTTTTATCAATCTGGTGTCCTTAATATAGCACTTAGCATGCTTTGATTTCTATTTTCCTAATTAGACTGTAAAAATCCTTAAGGGTATCCTAGATGAGTGCCTACCAATTCCCCCTTGTCTAGAGAAATTAGTGAGAATTGTTCTACACAAATAAATCTAGAGAAAGAAACTAAAATATTTTATTTTAGCTCCTTTATTAATGAAACAGCATATGTGTACTTCCAAATCTTTTTAAAACATTCAAAAACCAATAAAATATTTTCCAGATTTAGTATTCTGACAACTCACACAAAACAAAGGTTGTCCAATATGGTAGGCTCTAGGCAGGTGTAGTTTTGAAGAGTTTGAAATGTGGCTATTCTGACTTGAGATATCTAAAAAACCCACTGGATTCCAAAAAATAAATAATAAAATAAAAAAGATAAAATAACAAAATACCTAGTAGATTCCAAAGACCTGGTATGAAATAAAATATAATGTAAATGTTTTCTTAATAATTATTTTATATTAATTATCCATTGAAAGGATAGCATTTTGGATGTGTTCTGTTAAATAAGATGTGTTATAATCAAATTCAGAAGTATTTCATTTTATTTTATAAAAATGTGGCAACTAGAAAATGTAAAATGACACATGTGGCTTGTGTTTCTGACTCACGTTCTATTTCTACCAGACAGCATTGGTCTAGAGTATTTCAAACTGTGCTCCACATATCACCGGTAGGCAGGCTTCCTGGTTGTGATATTTTGCCGTTTATTTTGAATTAGGCCCTTTCTTCCAGACCCTGTTCTTGGTTTTCATTTCCAAAGCTGTTGTATTCTCAGTTGATGTAAGAATCAAGACCTCTTGCCCCCTGCTGCATCCTCAGACACAGCAAGACGTTGGGCTCACTTTAGAACATTCTATAATTGTTCCCAGGTCATGACTTGAAAAGAAAAAGAAAAAAATATCCAGCTAATCAGCAATATGAAATAAGAGAAGAAAATGCATCATAACATCTTTTAAAGGGAACAAGTAATAATTTAGAAAAAAAGAGTCCCCAGTCTTTAGAATCACATATAAATTCCTGAAGGTAAGTATTGTGCTTATAACTCCTCTCTTTATGTTTTTCCTCTTCCTTCCCTGTGCCTCTCAGTCCTGTCAACATTGCAAGGGCTGACCAACCCAAGGAACATGAGGATGTCCTTGGCCTGTGGGGCCTGCTGAGGAAGTCACAGTGAAACCCCGAAGGACTAAAAGTATCTTTCATCCAAGAAAGGACTCTTGAGGAGGTTGTCTTCCAACCTCAAATCCATTCATCAGGAAGTTCTTTAATTCCCAAGCTCACTGGCGAAAATCCTAAACCTCCTAACTTGTGAACACTCTCCTAGACCCTCATCTCTGAAACACTGCAATTTGTTTGTTTAAATTTGACCTACCCTCCATTGACCTTTCTCTTTTCTCTTTTGCCCCGCCCCCATTCTTACAAAACCTAACTCATATTATACGATTAAAAAGCACCCTACCATCCTCAAACTTTTCATCAAATATTTTCACCACCTCCTTGCATGGAAACTTTCCTTAAAGTATCACTTCTACAGCAACAGGCAGAGAGAAGGGCTGTTTCATGTCCCAAATTCTGCCAAACTGAGATCTGGGAAACTACAGAGGGTCTCCATGGACACTAGTATTTCCAGGACTGTTTTTGTCCACATCCAAGTCAAGACTTTGCCCCATTTCTTACATGGGATATTGCAAATGCCTCTGAACTGCCAATCTGAGAAAGGTCTTCAAATGAATGGAAACTCTGGCTGATTTCAGGCAAATGCCTCTAATTTATTTGCCACCCCATAAGTCAAAGTGACCTTTCCAAAATGCAAATCTGGTCATATTATTCTGACACTTAAAGCTTATTTCAATAACTTCTATTTTTTTAGTTCGAAAAAGCACATAAATAAATAATTCTTTATTAAAGCTCTCATGTCCTACTATGATTTGACTCCTAAGTCTTATCTATATCCATTCTTTCATTTAAATGTCAAAGTTATACCCTACCAAGAATGATCCGAACTTTTTCCTTCAGGTTGCTTGCGCCTAAAGATCCATCCTCCACGTCTCAGCTTAGATAACTCTGGGGAGAATTTATAATGACATTAAATAGGTATATATGACCTCCAATTTCTCGCATAAGACCTATGTTAATAGTTATTGTTTATCTTAACATCTGTGTTTCATAGTAAATTATATATTTGTTGAGGACAGAAACTATGACTATATTGTCCAATGTTGCATTCCTGGGGCCTAGCGTATGCACAGAGTAATCACAAAATACATACTGAATGAATGGATGAAGACACCTTTGAAATAGTTTATTTTGTAGCTACCAATACCAGACAAAACAGATTTCAAGTTATAAATAATGATTTTTGCATATTTCAATTCCCTGGATTAGACTACGTTGTGAGAGAATATATAAATATTTAAGATTACAGATTTAGAATTGAACAAACGTGCATTTAATTCCCACCTCTGCAACCGTTTGGCTGTTTGACCTTAAACCACTTACTTTTCTAAGTATTCTCCTCTTCGGTATAGAAGTTTGTACTACTGACTACGTGGTGTAGTTGAAAGAAATAAATATGGTGATGGTCAAAAATATCTGGTTTATTGCTTATCTAGCACAAAGTTAATGCTCAATGACACCATCTACTGATATATTTAAGCTAACCCCTTCCAAAACCATGTCTTCCAACTTGATAATTCCTTTACTCACATTAAAATATTTAAAGACTCCATTTTTCCGGTATTCAAACAAATCTCTGAAACACGAATGACTTTCACCTACAATATATATATGTGCTCAAGGCAGAATCTCATACAGATATTGTGTTCATGAAACATCAATGTGTTAACTATTCTTTGGTCTGTACGTAGCTTATTAGTTACGACACAGGCCAAAAACTGTCACTAGAAAAGTAGCTAATAATAATAATAATAATAATAGCTATGTTTTGCATCCGGTAGATATTCTTTCAACTGTAAATGAGAAAAAATACCACCAACAATAGCTTAAATTGGCACTGATGCCCTTTTCTGTGTCTCTGCCTGTCTAAAGAAGATTACAGATTAGCTTTCTCAGCTCTGCCTCCTCTTAAATTCGAGGCACGAAGAGAGAGGAGAGTCAGTTTTCCAGACACCCCAGAAAACCTAAACAGAACTATATGGTCTGCAAAGTGTTATGTTTTCCAACTCCTTTGGACGGCAGCAACAGAGCAATGGTGCCAAACTGCACTGTTCGCTGCAATAAATACCAAATACCTATTAAGTTTTAGGCTTTGTGCTAAACAGTTGACTTACACATTTTCTTTTTTTTAAATTTTTTAATGTTTTTTAAATTTATTTTTGAGAAGCAGAGAAAGAGCGCAAGCAAGGGAGGGGCAGAGAGACAGGGAGACACAGAATCAGAAGCAGGCTCCAGGCTCTGAGCTGTCAGCACAGAGACCAATGAGGGGTTCGAAACCGCGGACCCTGAGATCACGATCTGAGCCGAAGTCAGACGCTCAGCTGACTGAACCACCCAGCCACCCTGACTTACACATTTTCAACTGAGTTGAAAATTATGTCCCTCCCACCTTCCCACTGTCCACTCCCCACCCCCCCCAACCTGCCCATACACACATACATATTATGGTCTAAAATAAAATGGTGTATCAGATGATTATTTCACCTTGAATTTTCTGGAAGAAGAATTGACCTTACAACTCTACCATCATGACCTTGAATATTCATTAAGGGCTTCCCTCAGCCTCTGGATGCAGTTCCAAGGTGGGTAAGCCTTGGATTACAGTCTAAATCGGGATGCAGGCCTTGCATGTAGAGAGATGGCAGACATAACAGGGATAAAAGAAAGGTTAAGTGCCTGTTTGAGAGAACAGTGGTAGGTGCAAATTGATGTAAATTATTTTGGGAAATTAGCTTGGGAAAAGGTTCAGATTCTTGCAGTACAAGGGTTATATACGAAGTTAGGGAAGGTTTTAAGGGGATCTAGAATGCCAAGATATGTAATATAGATATTGCTTTTTAAACAAGGGAAATTTTGAACAAGGGTAAAATAATGAAGGAACAACATTAAAAATAATGCAATAGAAATGCTAATATAGGAGCTATTTGTTTTGCAGTGAAGCATTGAAAAGCCAGATGAGGCAGGGAATGGACGAGGAGGACTAGTACAGATTCTTACCTAATAGTTATATTCTAACTGGGACCTTTTCTGAATTGAGGTCAGACAACGCTTGGATATATCTTCAGAACTTCTCTTTTCATAAGAAACACTTTCTTTTCCCGATGTAACAAAATGGTAATACTCCAAATCAAAGGCTTGCACCTACTTTAATTCAAAAGGAACACTCTTCTAAAAGGAAGTTATTACACAGCTCAGTACAGCCTGCTGCACCATTAGAACTGGGCAAATTTCTCAACTAGAGCTTTTGACTTCAAATACCTTTGGAGACCTTGAATTATTCAAGTCCTTCTACACTTATGATTGGTCAGATTGGATTAGCAGAAAGGTTAGGTGTCCAGAATGAAAGACTGTTTGCCTCTGAATCCTATAGAAATGGCAATCTTTATTCCAGAGTAGCTTACAAAGCTATTCATGTATTTTTGCTACTGAATGTCATAAGCTCAGAAGAAAGCTCTGCACTGGTAAACATTACCATCTGATTGATGAGCTCATTTTCCCTCCCAAGTGTGTGTAGCACAATGAATCAGGTAATAAAGAGGTCAGCAACTGGAGGTTTGCACTTAACTACAGTTTATTATATTTTAGAAATGATTCAATATGGTTGTGCAGTCGACAGTATAAATCATCTCCTTTGTATCTACCCATTCTATCATAGCCACAAGAAACTGATACTTTCTTTTGAATGACAGGGATCTTGAGGATCCCTGCCTAAAAGCTTTTGTCCTTCTTAAATTTAACTTTCATTTTTTGTATATTAGTGAACATTTTGAATGAAGGAAGTCAATGTTCTGAGTTATGGGAGTAGATCTCCACTCTAGAAATGGTAGTACTTCCATTGTCCTCATAAGTAGATATAACTGGGGCTGATATCAGAAGGAAGGTTGCTAGACTATTTTAGAATTATGTGCTACCATTCCTGAGATGTGATACAGGCTCCAGGGGTTTATGCGGGAAATTTAACTTAAGTTTGAAAATTGTTCAGGAAACAGAATTTGCGGTTCAAGAGTGACAGGACTAGAAAGAATCCTTAATGCATGAAGACCATGTCGTGTATTTGAGTTAATACTAAAGTGAACTTTATTATAAAAGCAATGCTCACAAAAATGAAGAATTGTAAGTTAGAGTTAACAGATAAGTAACATCAGTGATTGGAGGAATATTAGCTTATAACCCGTACAACATCAACATTTCTTACACTTACTGTATTGTGTATCAATACTTCATTGAAGAATTGCTCAATTTTATTGAAGTCCTCCTATGTCAAAGACACCAAGTCCAACACTTCGTGGAATACAAAAAAGAAAACTGAATCGGACGTGGTCCTTTCTTTAAGGAGTTTACACTTTGTGAAGAGAAAGAAAACATTCCTAACAACAGTACAAAATGCTAGTGTCATCAAGGAAATGACAGCTAATTTTCTACAGGGATTCATAGGAGGGAAGATGGCTTCTAGCTGGGCTTGGAATAGCACGGCAGAGGCATTAGGGAAGGTGTCAGAGGCTACTTTTTTGAGAAATTAAAGAATAGCTGTGGTTTAGATCTGCACAAAATGACACTGAAGGATGCCACAGAGGGTAACGGCAGCGACCACTCTTTATTTAGTGGTTTAATTGAAGACAGCGTCAGGAAAACTGTTGGAATACTGGGCTGGGCCAAGTGAGGAGAGATTTAAATGCCAAACATTATTAGATTAAGGGAAGCTACACGTTTTGAATAGGAAGAATGAATGAAAGGTACTCCAAGAATATGAATGGCAATCTGAGTTGGGAGTTGGGTGGAATAAAATGTGAGAAAGGTTTTTTTTTTTTTTTTGAGAAAGGTTTAATGAGGAGATTCTGGTAATATTTTAGGAATCACAAAATACAAGGAGGAACTGAGGGAGTACAGGAGATGGCAGCTAGATGTGTTAATATTACAGAATTGAATTACTTTAATGACTGCTCTGGTGTGGGAGAGGAAGTGGAAGAATTGGGAATCCATCCCCTGGCCCTTGGAATGAGATGCACCGTGTCTTTTCTTAGGGTGGCTGAGGAGGACAGCACTTACTCTTGGACCATAAAATGACATTATGCTCCAGAGATGTGAAAATCCTCTCCTGTCTTTTTTATAGAGCATATAAATGTTAAGCACTCTTCACTAAACTGTGAAAATAATCAGTAACATTTGATGCCTTAATTAAAGACTGGGCTGGGATTTTTGTTCCTAGAAAAATTAGTAGAGGGACACAAGAATAAAATTACCTTAATTAAGAGTTGTCTCGGATGGAGATAAACTAGCCTTCAGATTTATAAAGTATCCCAAGACATTTTTTTCAATAATTAAATTTACCTTTGACCTTTAAAAATCTCCTCCAGTTCATGCTATTTTTAATCCACCAGGTATTTCTTGCGTAGATGAACCCAGGGTGGGAAGAAATGTCCTGGATTCATAGTTGTAAATTCCAGGATCATGGAAATTATAAGACACAGCCAAGAGCTAGAGCAGCTTGAAGTCAAGTTGCCCTTCTCTCATTTCACTGTGAATGCATACTTCTTAGTCACACTTAAAAGAAATCATTTCTCATTCAAAATTCATTACATCTTAATTGCAGATTTATTAACAAACTGGCGGCTTTATATTGATTTCTGCAGGATGTTGTGGAAAGTTGGAGCAGGCATAGAGCACTTTGTAGGATTGACAGCACTTCACATTAAGTGCCAAGGGTGTCGTTACATGCAAACACTTGAAAAAGAGTAGAGCATAACAGCATTCATGAGTGGTAGAGGTGAAAATGCGCTATCAGAAAATATGAGAAAAAAGAAAATACGCAGTCGGGACTCATAGTTTTAATGTTAGAGAAGTATGATGGGCTTTGATTTAAAATGTACCTTTTATGAATTTTAAATGTCAATCTCCTACCCATACTCACCGCTAGATTCTTCTGAAGCAAACGCGACACCCACAGCATGTCAGTGATTATGAGATGTGAAAATCATCAAATACCGAGAACCCACATGAATAGACAGTTGTCGACAAATTAAAAAAAAGGATCCATTATGTCCATATCTTACCAAACTTTCAGATGAAAATGGAAAACTTCCATCACTAGTCTATACAAAGCTAACTATGTGTTTTATTTGAACATTAAGATGATTAAGAATTTTGATTTGATCTCTCTGTTTAACAATTTTAAATCCAAAAAGACTGAAGAGTCAAATGTAAGTAAAGTACTACTATACGTCACTGTTATATAGGGGTGATCATAGAATTGGGGTCCCTCTTCTGACAAAGGGAAAAATGGGTGATACCATTTGAAGCCAGGACCACCCCCAGGGAAATCTGAACAACAGGATATCTTTAAGGAAATGGCTTTTTCTAGTCTATACCCTGGGACCAAGATTACCTTAACTCTCCCCTCATCTTGATTAAACTTCAGATAAGTTTCTTCCTGACTCTAAGCCCCTGACCTCTCTATTCTTGGCACATTTACTTTAGAAAACTTGCAGTTGTAAGTTCTTTCTCTGCCCCCTTTGAAATGTATAATCTTCTTTCATGCAGAAATGTCTTTCTCAAAGAAAAGGGGATAGGAAACCTTCCTTTGAAGCCTCATAATTAGGAAAGATAGGGCCCTTATCTTACTCCATGAGTAATTTTTGAGTGGGTTATCATAGACCACACTTTAACAAAATCCCATTAGACTTCTGTGAGAAATGTATGTTCTTTGAACTGTCTCCTACTTTCTGTGGGAAGTGAGAAGCCCGACTTCCATAAGTAACAACCAGCAAGTACAGATCACCTGATCGCTTTGAGCCACTTCCCTGCTCAAGTCATCCAGTTCTTTTTCAATGCACAACTAAGCATTTAAAAATGTTGTGTTTGGGGGCGCCTGGGTGGCTCAGTCGGTTAAGCGGCCGACTGCAGCTCAGGTCATGATCTCGCGGTTCGTGGGTTGGAGCCCCGCATTGGGCTCAGTGTTGACAGCTCAGAGCCTAGAGCCTGCTTCGAAGTCTGTGTCTCTTTCTCTCTCTGCCTTTCCTCTGCTCACGCTCTGTCTCTCAAAAATAAATAAAAACATTAAAATTTTTTTAAAAAAAGTTACCTTTTGTTTCAGAGAAGATGACTCAATCTCTCCTGTATTGCGACAGTCTTGACCTTTATTGAAATCCTTTTGAATGGAGCCTTCCTCATCATTTTTAACAAATACCTGGTGCACTTCTTCTATATCTGCAATTTTAAAAAATCAGGTTAGTAAATATATAATTTAATAAAAATATGTATTTGTATATCAGGAAGGAATTGCTGAAATCCAACTCCATTAGATCCTACTTGGATAGAATTTAATACATGTGCAAGACAGGGCAAGACATGTAGGTGGAACTCTTCCAAAGTTTACTGTTGCCTGTATGTGACCATGAGTACAGAGCAGTGTAAGTTTAGAGGGAAACTGCTTGCTTTTGAGTTCAAGGGAGATCTCCCCAGTTTCTTCTTTCTAAAACTTGCTCCAAACACCATCACATCTCTGTTCCTTATGATCCCTAGGTAATATATTATTGCACAGGATGGTTTTGGTAACCCAGCCCAGATTGTCTACCTGAGTTCCACCCAAACTTTGGAATGCATACAGATGACTTAGAAAACTTGTTATTACAAAGCAGATCCCTGGAATTTAAGCGTGGTGAGTTAAATCCCATGGTTGTTTGGTGGGACTCTGGAATTTTTCAGAAATTCCATAAGTCATTTTGGAACAGATATCACACTTTAACAAATTCCCATTAGATTTCTTGTGAGACCTCCATTTTCTCCAAACTTATCCCCTGGTAATTGCTCCTTAACTCCAGTTATTGACAAGATTGGTTCCCAAATCTCTAACTTCATGAGCAGCCCAAATTTCCATATCAATTGCAACCAGGACCTTGGTCTTCCATCCCATCCAAGAAAAATATTGAACATTTAGTAGTTTATAACTTGGTCTAAGTTAAAACTCTTGAAATTCCTGCCCTGAATCCTCCTAAGTTAATTTCTAAACCTAAAGGTCAACATTTGACTGGAGCAATCTATAGATTTCTTCTTAAAAATGCTGGATATTTGGTGGCACCTGGGTGGTTTAGACAATTGAATGTCCAACTTCAGGTCAGGCCATGATCTCATGGTTCCTGAGTTTGAGCCCCACATTGGGCTCTCTGCTATTAGCACAGAGCCCACTTTGGATCCTCTGTCCCTTGCTCTGTGCCCCTCCCTGCTTGTACTTTCCCTCTCTTTCTCTCTTTCTCTTCCAAAAATAAATAAACATAAAAAAAGTGCTGGGTGCTTAAAAAATGAATTTACATCTTTGAATTATGCTTACCAGAGAAGTTGCCAGAATTTGTTTCTCTGATGGAAATTTTTGAGAAGAGAATAGCAGCATTGGGTTCTTTTGTGCACAGATCAATGAATGAAGCTTGATTGAAATGTTTTATTTCAATGAAATTGTTCATGAAATCACATGGGACTTATGTGATGACAACCACATTATCTTTCATGTCTACACTTTCACAGACAATTAACACAGAGCCTAATAAAGTATTGAAATCAGAGTAACTTACTTTGTCTTCTAACTTCCCAGTGAAACTGTGGGAGTCTTCCTGACTTTTTTTATATTATACAATGAATGGCCTACATCAATGGCCGTTTTCATATGTGTGTATCCCCTACAGTAATTGGCAGTGAATACAGTTTTACTAGTATAAATTTATATATTAGCTTAAAGATTTTCATGTTTCTATTCTTAAAGAGGTGGGTAGTGAAAGACTTAACAAATGCATTTTTGTTGCTATAATTGACAGTAATAAAAATGACAACAGGTAGGGGCACTTGGGTGGCTCAGTCAGTTGAAAGTCCAACTCTTGATTTCAGCTCAGATCATGGTTCCAGGGTTGTGGGATCAAGCCCTGCTTCGGGCACTACACTGAATGTGGAGCTTGCCTAAAATTCTCTTTTTCCTTCTGTCTCTCTCTCTCTCTCATGATTCACCGAGTTCCTACTATGTACTAGATCCTTGACCTTATTGTACTTCTCCAAAACAACCCGTCAAGGTAGTAATGATTCCATTTTACTGACAAGGAAACTGATGATCAAGGAGGTAAATTAATGTGCATAAACCTATTTAGTTTTAACTCCTGGCTGTTTAATTGTAATGCCTGTGTTTCCTCAGTTAAGTCATATTGCTTAATTACTTGGTAGAGTGTGTCTGAGCTAGGAAATATTCAAGAATAGAAACCTGTTGTTTGTTCATTGTGGCCATCTTTGTCCACCCTTTTACCCAAACTACTCTCAAAGTAAACCTCCACTTTATTTCATAATATTTTTCAACATTTTCAATTAATTTTAATTTTATTAAATATCCCTCTTCTGGGGACACCTGGGAGGCTCAGTCGGTTGAGTGTCCAACACTTGGTTTAGACTTAGGTCATGATCTCACAAATTGTGGGATCTGTTAGCACAGAGCCTGCTTGGGATTCTCTCTCTCCTTCTCTCTCTGCCCTTCCCCTGCTTGTGCTCTCTTTCTCTCAAAATAAATAAATAAATAAACATATTAGACTATGAGCTCACAAAGTTGTTGTGTGCCTCTTGATAAATACCATATTTTAGCACAATATCTAACATAGTATGTGTTGAATGTCAGAATAAATGGCTGCCCATATGTCCTGAATATCATCTATATACATAATGGTTTTCACAGCATGAGAGAGTATAGGCAGAAAATGGAATCAAACATCTCAAACACTTGTTCCCCTGAATTCCTCAGTGAAAGGCACTGGTGTATAGAAATACCTAATAATATTTTGTTTGCAGTTTGGTCTAAATGTCTTTGCAGAACCAATCTTAATAGTTTTCAATGATGCCCATTCTTACGAGATGGAAAGATTCCCATAAGTCTATATTCGTAATGTAGTTTTACTTTTCTTAGTCCTTCTCAGCAAGCTGGTACAGAATATTTTTATAAAGTAGAATGGGGTATACATTTTTTCAGAATGTTTGTTAATAATTGGAAGGACATTGTAAGAGTACTTTGTGATGTAACCCAACTACACTGTTATTTGGATTTTATTAAATCCCGTTATTTCACCTAAGGTCTTTGTCCATACTCTAGCATTAGAATTAGACATATTCCACTAGACTTGTCTTCCTTCTTTGTGTTTCTTTGATTGCTTTCTGTATCCCCATTACATAACTGTTTGATCTAATAAATCTCTAATATAAGCTTTGGCCAGTGACCTGGATTTGTGGCTTAAATGTCAATAGCTGTAATGGACTTCATGAAAGAACATTTTTGTCACTTACAACTTGACAATTCAAATACTCAGCTGCAAGTACCAGACCATCTTGACTTTGTTATTTTCCAGGACACAGAAGTACAAGTAGCACGATCAGTACCTGGAGGAAAAAAGCTCAAAGAGCTTTACGGACATGATTTGCTCACATCAGGCACTCACTATAGTATTTTCAGCATCCCCTCTGTCAAGTATAGAGCATCACACAGGAAGAAATTTTAGGAAGTTCTCTAGAAAAGATGTGCATTAGGTCAAAACTTTAATACATCTCTGGGATTAACTTCCCTTGTTGGGGACTTATACTGCTCATAAGGATGTTCCCAGGAAGCAGAATATATGGTGGTTATGAGCACAGAGTTTGTAGCCAGCATTCCTGGGTTTAAATTTGACTCTAACTTATTATAGCTGTGTAACAAGTGGACAAGTTACTCAACCATTCCCAGGCCCCAATTTCCTTATTTGTAAAATGCAGATGATAATAATAAGACCTGATGCACATCGCTATGATGATTAAGTTAAATATTTCAAGTTGGCCAGAAATACTATACAAGTATTTTTTAAAAACAAAACAAAACAAAATCACAAAATCACTTTCTTTATTCCAGTAAAATTTTTATTTCATTGGCAGTAATAAAGATTCTATTCTAAAAAGTATCTGTGAGTTTTATTTATCTTATATTTGGGGTTTTGTATAAGATGAGACTAGATTTGGGCACCTTTGTATTCTGGTTATTCACAATAACTCTCTAAAGAAGGTGATACAGATGAAGACTTTATTACTCTCCTCATTTTCCAGAAGATGCCACTGAAGCAGACATTTCAGACCTTTCCCCAAATCATAAGAGCCATGTAACAGTAGAATGTGGATTATAAGCACTTTTCCTTCATTTTCTATTGATCTGTACTACAAATAGGCCAAGTTGCTCTATTTCCCTTAAAAATAAAAATGAGCAGTTTGGTTTTGGGATGCAAAGATACCAATGAAGAGAAAAGATACTTTAATTTAGAGACATTCTAAATTAAAACCAACTAAAATGGTCTCACGCACATGAAGTCTCACTGTGTAGAGTGTCCATGAGAATCACAACCTGTGGCACTGTTTATTTCAGCACAAAGTGTCACCACACTGCTGGCTTGGTGGACCTTCAGATGGAATGTTGCTCTGTCCGCTGTCTGTACCAGTTCAACATGAGGCTAATGAGTACTTAATGCTCTTTCAAGTTTCTCTTTCCTCGCCTGAACTAGGCATTGATGAGGAAAGACTCCTCAAATTTTTGGTAGCAATATTTAAATAATAAAGCTTTGGTGCAGAGGCAGGTGGACCTAAATCTAGTCTGCAACATCTATGAATTACCTAGAGCAAGTATGGACCTTGGTTTACTCTGGGCCAAACCACATCATATCCTCTTTTCCGTAAGAAATTCTGAAAGAACTGTATTCCAAATTTTCTAAAAGTGTTTTGACTTTCACTTTTATTTGTTTTTATTTATTTTAAAATTTTTAATAATTTTGCTTTTATTCGCTTTTATTTTATTTATTTTGGAGACAGAGAGACAGAGCATGAGCAGGAGAGGGGCAGAGAGAGAGGGAGACAGAGAATTCGAACCAGGCTCTAGGCTCGGAGCTGTCAGCCCAGAGCCCTATGCGGGGCCTGAACCCAGGAACTGCGAGATCATGACCTGAGATGAAATTGGACGCTTAACCAACTAAGCTACCCAGGCACCATGGTTCTTTATTTTTATTTCTCACAAAATGTGGAGTCTACAAAGTCTTTCTACTGGCTAGTGTCTATTTCACGAGCAAAATTACTTAGTATATATCTGAAAGAGATATGTATCACCATTCATACAATAATCTGCAGTGTGTATAAAAAGCCAGCATTTTCCAGGGACTTATTTTTCTGTTCTTAAAATTCTCAATTCTTCTAGACTTTTCATATATAATATTTTCCTCATTCTTTTAATAATTTTCTCTCTTCTCCTCTGGGCCCTCATTAAAGTCTAAATTTCCTGCTTTAAGTATAGAACCCCAAAGATGAAAGAACACTTTATAACCTTAATTGCACTGCTATTCCCAAGAGAGTTCCTGGTAATATATGTATACATCTCATGGATTCAAATTTACTTGTTGCAAAAGAAACACGCCACATTGCTGATTATGGTTGATAACTTATTGAATCCTTTTGTGGACAACTTAACCAAAGGAATACCTTCTAACTTTTAATATTTGGACTTCTTATACATCTTAGCATGAGGGTTGAACACCAATCTCTTTATCTGCCAATTTCAGTAGCTTGGCTTTTTAAAATTAAAACTTGTACTCTGTTCTGAATTTGTCTAGAAACTACAGCATGTTGATTTGAGAGTGTATCAGAAAAGATTCTCTGGTTGTGACTGTCAGAAAATGACTGAACAAGTTAAACATAAAATAATTTATTGGATGATCACCAGGGACTCTGAAACAATAGGAGAATGAAAAATGAACATGGAAATGAGGAGCACCAAGGCAGATATGGAGGCTGGGAAATAGGAACCACAAAAAATGCTTCCACAGACAGGCGAAATGGTCAAGGGAGCACTTCTGCTACTTTTTGGTACAAGGTACGAGAGTAAAACCAATAGCCAACTTGCATACACTACCACTTGTTCACATCAGTTAGCTCATTGGTCCCCATCACGAACTTTTGAGTTTGGTGTTGTCATTCTCCCAGTTATAATGGAGCAAAGTAAGGCAGAGTAGTTAAACTACCTGATTAATGTCACACACCTATGAAGTGATACCCAGGATTCAAGTGGCATCAGGACATCACTTGTTAGACGAGAACTCTTAAGAATTTTCAGTCCCTTTGATCTTCTCAAAATTCAAACCTAATGACAAGGTCATCAGATTAGCCTAGTTTGAGTTTTCTTTCCACTCTTTTGCCAGCAGAGAAAGAAACTCTAATTACAGTCTCACCAGCCTAATTCCAATGAGGAAGGGCTAATTTCTCATAATGAAATTAAGGCACTGTTAGAAAGGGGAAATGGATGTCTAGGAGCCAAAAATAAAAAAGTGTGCTATAAAAAGCCTGCCCTTCATCACACTCCACTGTAATGAATACTTGAGATTATCTCCTTTATTTAATAAAACTAGAGTAGGTAAAGATACCAATTTATTTTACATTACTACTCTTAGTTTGATGAAAAAAGTGAATAGCTACTTTTGAATTACAGACAGTCGTCCACTTACGAAGGTTTGGCTCTCAGTTTTTCAACTTCACAATGGTGTGAAAGTGAGAGGCATTCAGTGAAAACTGTATGTTGAATTTTGAATTTAGATCTTTTCCCAGGCCCCGAGCTATGCAAGAAGACCCTTTCTCATGGGGCTGGGCAGGGGCAGCAAGCCGCAGCAGCTACCAGACAGCCACGCCATCACGACGTTGAACAACCTGCTTGCTACCATTCTGTATGCATACAACCATTCCTGTTTCACTTTTAGTCCAGTCGTCAGTAAATTACATGACTATTCAAAACTTTATTATAAAATAGTCTTCACATGAGATGATTTTGCCTAACCACAGGCTACTGTAAGTGTTCTGCACGCATTAAAGTCGGCTAAGCTATGTGTATGTCGGGTGTACTGAATACATTTTTGATTTAAGGTACTTCCTACTGAAGATGAGTTCAATAGGGCTTAACCCCATTGCAAGTTAAGGTAGCTCCATGTAACAGAAGAATGGTATCTTGATTGAAACAGTTTTCACTCTGTAGCTGTAAAATTGCTTATCTTTGAAATAAAATGATCACTGGTATAACAGAGGGTAATGACTACTAGGTGGGGCAGCAAAGATACTCACGAGGATTGGTTTAAGAACAGAACGCCTTCATCAAGTGGCGTCCAAAGGAGTCAGTCTTCAGAAGGAAGCAGAAGAGTTACAAACTATCTTCTTTCTCCCACACAACACAAAGCATCTTTCAAGGTCACTATGAGTGTATGCATTTGCAATGTAATGGAATATGCAATTATTCATAAAACTAATTCATTGGTTGTGGAAAAAGAAACCTTGAAATATATATATGCTTGGTGTTTTAAGGTAAGAACATTATTCAAATACGTGGATTATGCTGGCATTGTTTAACTAGGCTGAGGTTTCTTGCTTTTTTTTTTTTTGTTTGCTTCTTTAATGTGATTTGCTAATTTCATGCTTCCAGAATGTCAACAAGGGTAATAAAATAGCGATTTAAGGCCGCATTAAAAGCTGAACTAAATGACACCATTCTACTGAAGACATTAAAACAAAATTACAGCATGTCCTCCTATCAGAAGGCATCTTTGTAGCTTTAATGCAGAATAGGGGGGAAAAGAGCTTTATTTCCCTCTCCCCTCTTCTGCCCCTGGCTATTGTAGCTCTGTGGAACTAGACACCCTGGACTACTCTTGCTAAAATCATTCTTGTTGGGATGATTCAATTCTCTTTTCACTTGGATATTCACTTTTTTCTTAGGACAGTCTTTTTATGGTATGAGGACAAATTAATTGTGTACATAGGGGAACCACATTCTCCACTTTCTTGATAAGATCTCACTCGAAGGAAGCTCACCTGGGCATTTCAGGATGATGAACTTATTTTCTCTCTGCGTTGGTGTATTTAGTATTGCCAATGTTTGAGACATTGTATCAGGGCCTTTCCTTCCCACTCTATCAAACCAGCACACATACGCCCTGCAGACAAGGCAGCAATCCTCTCTTACATGCTCCCTCTTTCCTAATCAATTTCATGTAGCTTTCCCCATCCATATTTCCCATTTGTCAGTTTTTGTAGGATACTTTGTGAAAATTTGTAAGGTTGTCTTTTCATCATCTCCCTCAAGTAGTGACAAAAGGGAAAAGCCAATAAAGGACACCAGGAACTTGGGACTCATATTCACAAAAAGACTAAAAACACATCCAAAAGTAATTTCAAGTGTTTGTTAGCATTGGTAGTATTTAAAGCACATTCCTACTCTGTCCTAGTGTAGCCTCATGACATTGCTGTGGTAGGAAAAGAAGATGTTACTTAACTTCACAGGAAAGGAAACTAAGAGTTTAAGTCAGGGGTTCAATGATGTGATGAAGTTTCTTCTAAAATAATGAATAAAGCTATAAAACTTCAGGGAGAATTCTCTGTTTAGGAATTATGCAGAAAATTCAAGATTCTTCTTGGACAAATCACTAATGCCAACCTTAAATGCTGTTTTTATGAATGTGAGCTCTTGTTTTGAGAATTTTTATGGATCTCAGAAAATGTAAAAGCCACATAATTCTTGCTCTCATATGCAAGGAGAACACACACATTAAATTTTGATAATTTTTAAGCTGTATGATCCGTTGATCTAGACCACATTTCATTACCACCCCAACCAAGTGCCACTCACTACTTTTGTTACAGATGTTTTGAAATATACTAACATATAATGCCTATCACAGTAGTTTCATGATGACTGTCTTTCTAATAAAATTGGAAGTATAGGAGTAACGTCAGGCAAGACTTAGTACTTTGGACAGAATTTTACCAAGTATTATGGAAAGAAGTATGTCTAGAAAGAAACAATTCAGCATGATAGGAATTAATTCCTTACATCTCATCTGATCATTCTTGTATATGTGAAAGTACTTGAACATCGAAGCAATCTATATAAAATCTGAGTGATTTAAGAGAGCAATTGTCACATTTAAAAAATTAATTACAGTAAATACTGGATATTTGGTGGCTTATTATTGGCTGGCCATACTTCTAACCCATTCTAAAGCTTTCTTCCTGAAGAGAGAATTCAATCATAATCACTGGCCTCTCTGCTGTTTCCCTCATCCTGACCAAGGGGATATAAAGTGACTTACCCTATCCGTAATTTGTAAACTTCATGTTTGGCTCAGCTTTGCCCTTTATTTGGCTTGAGAGCAAGATTATTCCTGAAAAGTGTGAGTTTCCTTATGCTCCATCCTGTGCTGAATGTTACTTAGACCTTATTGTTAACCGGTGCTCTGTATCAACTCTGCCTACGACTGGTCGATAAAATTTGCCCGATTCTGGAGTTTACTTAGGAAACTCATTTGGCTCTCTCTCAAAGCCATCTTTTTCCCACTGGCATTGAGGATACTTTGGTCTCCATATTTATTCCTTGTCTTATTTCTCAAAATGTTCAGAACCTAGTAGAGAATAGAGATGCTATTCATTGAGGGCCCCTTTGAAGACTTGAGGTTTGCAACACTGAGGACCAAAATGTCTTAATCTGTTTAATCCATTCAATAGACCTTAAAATATCTCTTATTCTCATTTTGCAAATGAGAAAATAGAAACTCAGTGATTAAAATACTCAATGCCACATTGTAAATGGTTAACTGGGATTTGAAGAAAATCTGCTTGTCTCTAAGTCCTATATTCTTAAATTTCCAATCTGCTTCCTAAAGGCACTGAGATGAAAGATGATTGGTTCTTGCGCTCTCATCTTTCTCATGAGTAAACAGAGTCAAGCAGATATGAAGTTAATTGCCCAAGGTCATGCAACTCATCATTGACCTCATCAAGCCTTGCAACCCGGTTTCTGCACTTGCCTTCTTCCATAAATTTGTAATCAAGACAAGTAACTGAAGCAAAACAGAATTTTGCCAGGTGTGGCTAAAATCTTTCATAAGAAATCTGAAGCCACATTTGCATTTGGCCACAGGACATAGAAACTGTAGAGGCATGACTAAATATATATTTTCAACTTGGGTTAAAACCAGAAATTAAAAAAAAAAAGCCAACAACTGATTTTAGTAAAAGGTAGGGGTTAAGGAGGTTCAAAAAAAGAACAATCTTTTGTTGTTGTTGCTAAGGTGGAAAGAATTATGCAAAATCATTTATCTGCAGAGAAAGAACATAAATTATTTTTGTATTGCTAATTGTAATACAAGAGTCTATTCTGATGCTGTTATTGTTTCATTAAGAACAGATTTGATGATGAAATTAATGATTTCTGACTTGACCTATAAGTCCAATCTCTGCATATCTATGACTGCTACAAGGGGTAATACATCTCAACAATTTGGTTAGCCTGGTTTTTCTGATATAACACCTTACAACTTTTCACGACCCCTAACGTGCACTGACAATTTCAAGTTTATACTAAAGTATATGCACTTCAGTGCTCTCCTCCATGTCTGCATTTACAAATAAGACAGAGATTATATAACTGGTACAGTTCAAATATTTCTCATAAAATATTCTTCCATGTATGTCAGTTAGCTATTACTGCTAACTCTCCAAAACATACTAGCTTCAATAAGCAGCCATCTATTACTTCCCATGATCCTAGTGACAAGATGAATTGAACTGTTGTCTAAATCAACTGAGGGCTGATTACGTGGTTTTGCTGATGATGTTTGTGTTCTCACACGTGCCTGAGGCTTTGGCTAAATTTTTTTTTGCCTGTGTTCCATATGTTCTTTCAGGAACATATGAGCAGGCTAGCTTGGCCTTGTCCCTAGGCTAGCTCAAATCTGTTCTAACAATTATTGCAGAGAAGCAAGAAAAAGAAATGTGCAAGAGATTTTTCAAGTCTTGGTTTATGTCAAGCCTGCTAATATTCTATTGGTCAAATCAAGTAACATAGTTGAGCCAGAGTCAGAGAGAGAGGACTACAGGGCAAAATTTACAGGGCAAAGGGTGTGGTTATAGGGAGATCATTTTTTTTTAAAGTTTATTTATTTAATTGAGAGAGAGAAAGAGAGATTGAGAGTAGGAGTGAGGGAGGGGCAGAGAGAAGGAAAGAGAATCTCATTGCAGGGCTTGAACTCACAAACTGTGAGATCATGACCTGAGCTGAAATCATGAGTCAGACACTTAACCAACTGAGCCACCTGGGTGCCACTATAGGGAGGTCATTAATAGGAGCCATCAATGCAATCATTGTACAAGATGATGTCAAATATCTGATGGGTCAATAAAAGTGTGTATTATATTGGCTAAATTCTGATGGTATTTGTAAGCAATTTAATGCTGACCTGCAACCTATTGTTATCCTATTGCTGCACATAGAACCGATTTTAGCAGTCTAAATCATAAGTCACCTTGGTAGGTTAGATAACATCTGAGTGGAGAAAGAAGGGTGGGAGTCAACTCTTGGAGCACTTTTAGGGATGTATGACTATTTTCTGATGGCTGTATTCTTAATTTTTTCTCAGCTTCTGTACTAAGATATACTTGACATACAAAAGCTGCATACAACCAATGTATGCAATTTGGTGAGTCTAGATGAATGTACACATCATTGCAGCCCAGGTAATAAAACATACTCATCAGCACTAAGATTTTTCCTGTGTTTCTTTGTGGTTTTTGTTGGTGGTGTTGTCATTGTTCTTGCTATTTGTGGGTTTTTTGTGTGGTAAAAACACTTAACACTTAGCACTCTCCTCCTAATAAATGATTTCTTGGATATGACACAGCAAAAGTACAGGCAACAAAAGCAAAAATACTTAAGTGTGACTACAGTGAACAAAAAAGTTTATGCACAACAAAGGCAACATACTTTCAAGCCATATATCTGAGAAGGGGTTAATTTCCAAAATATATAAGTAATTCAATGGCAATAATGTTAAGAATAATAATAATCCAATTAAACAATGGACAAAGGACTTGAATAGACTTTCCCAAAGACATACAAAAGGCCAGTAAGTACACAAAAAGATGCTCAATATCATTTATCAGGGAAATGCAAATCAAAACCACAATGACATATCACCTCACACTTATTAAGATGGCTATTACCAACAATGACACAAGTGTTGGCAAGGTTGTGGAGGACTTGAAAGCCTTGTGCAGTGTTGGTGGGAATGTAATGTGGTACAGCAACAAAAGATACCATGGAGGTTCCTCAAAAAGATAAAAATAGAACTACTGTAATAATCCAGAAATCCTATTTCTGAGTATATATCCAAAGAAACTGAAATCAGGGTGTTGAAGAATTCCCAAATTCACTGCAGTATTTTTCACAATAGCCAAGGTATAAAAACAACCCAAATATCCACTGACAAATGAATGGATGAAGAAAATGTGGTACGTTCACACAGTGGAATATTATTCAGCCTTAAAAAGGAAGGAAATTCTATCATTTGTGACAACCTGGATGGCACTAGGAGACACTAAGCTAAGTGAAATAAGTCAGTCACAGAAGGACAAGTACTTCATGATTCTTCTTATATAAGGCATGTGAAATAGTTAAACGTATAGAAATAGATAATGTAATGGTGGTTATCAGGAGATGGAGGAGGAGATAATGTCCAATGGGTAAACCTGCGGCACAGCACAGTGCCTATAGTTAACAATGACGCATTGTATTCTTAAACCTTTGTCTGTTTTCTTGAATAAATCAAATAATCATCTTTAACACTAGGACTGATAAATATCTTGGACAGTGATTTGAGGACTTAGGGATGTATCTTTTGACTTTGGTGTTCCTTTCCAACTCTGAATCAGTATAACAAAGCTTTGCTTTTAGGCAAATTTCACTAAATGCACACCAGTTACAATTGACGTGAATTTAACTTACTCCTGTTTGCATCTGATTCCTGATTACATCTTTCCAATCACTTAGTTACTTTAATCAATTATCTATTGAAGCAATGTGGTTCCAGATGTAATATTACCAGAGAAATTAAATGAGAGAAAACATGGGATTTGGAGCATTAAGCAAACAACTAAGTAAATAATTTTGAATCCATTGACTTAAGTTTTACTTTATTATGAACATTTATCTTCATATTTCAATTAAACAAGAAATGCTAGTAGGTGGGTTGAGTGTATCAGCCTTTAACTTACTGTCACTATTATTACTGGATTATTTATATTGGGAAAAGAGATGAGGTTGATAATCATAATTCACATAGGTTAAACTTACAGACCTAAACTACACTGCCTGAAACTGTCATCTGATTACATTTACAAGATAGGATTTGTGGAGGGATATGTTGAATAGATCTGGAAAATACTGGCCTTCACGACTTTACTATTGTGTTTCATGTTAATATTAAAAATATAAAAAGTATATGCAGCTATGGAAGACAAAGCTTTTAGGAACTTCCCATGAAAAGAGCAAATAGTAACTGAATGCATAAAAACATAAAACGTGACATGTGGAGTTATACAGACTTGAGTTAGAATCTTAGTTCTACCATGTATTAACTATGACTAACTGGATTTTTCTAAGCCTCAGTTTCCCATATGCAAAGCTGGGAATAATGATTGATTCTCCCAACAGTTCATTGGGAGAATCAAATGTGATATTGCATGTAAAATGCTAAGAACAGTGTGCCTATTTATTGTAAGTGCTTACTACATTATTCTCTAATAACACTCATGGAAAATAGAGAGAACATATACAAGTGATTATAATGGATACCTAAAAATACATAAAAATAGTAGCTTAAATGGGTTTGTTTAGTGTATCAAATACTGCAGTAGTATGTTAAATGAGCAAGTAAACGTAATTGAAACTCAAATATTTAATTCAAAATTAAGCCCTCTTTGCAACTTGGCAGTTATCCCAGGAGAAGTGTGGAATTGCACATGTTTGTGATTTATGCTCATAAGAGCCCTGGATTCTGATATTTTTCTCATGGAGCCAGCGATAGAAGAAGAGGTTTCTATTTCGTGGCGGTTGGTAAAAACTGGGTGTACAAAGTGAATCCCCTCATCTCAGTGGTTTGTACATAATGAAAGCACGTGAGTTCATCAAATATGTAATTTTTTAAATATTTTTATTTATTTTTTGAGAGAGAGACACACAGAATCTGGAGCAGGCTTCAGGCTCCGAGCTATCAGCACAGAGCCTGAAGCGGGGCTCAAACTCATGGACTGCAAGATCATGACCTGAGCTGAAGTCAGATGCTTAATTGACTGAGCCACCTCGGTGCCACCAAATATGTAAATTTAAACAACCTTAAAGATTCTAATTTAGGCTATGGTGGTGTGACCAAGAAATGTGTATTGTTATAAGTGTCAGAGATAACCCTGATTTAGGTAGTTAGAAGCAATGCTTTGAGAACCACTGCAAAATGATCTCTGCTTTGAGTGCCTCAAGAATAAAAGCCTGGAAGTTCAGGCTGGAGAAAGAAGAACATCAGGATTTGAAGAAGACAGAAGCTTGATTGAAGTGGAGTTGATGTTAAGTCAATGTTTCCATCTTTGGAGGTGTTTGACAATCTATAGTCACTTGATTGTGATGTGAAATGCATCAATGGTGAACTTGATAGTCACTGAGTAAAGACAGGAGATGCATGTGAATGTTTGTGTGTACTAAGGTTAGGATCAAAATCAGTTCGTGGTGGAGGTAGGTTTGGTGGATATATTGAAAATGAAATAAAACATCTATGAAGGAATAGCATAAAATTAAATTTCCTGCTATGCCCATTCACAACCCAAAGGTTTCACTTACGGATTTAAGAATTAAAAATACTAGGGAAATAAAAAATCTAGAGCAGTTTTGTATAGATACAATAATTATCTTTTTTAATGTTTATTGATTTATATTGAGGGAGAGAGAGATCGAGAGAAAGCACATGTGTGAGCTGGGGAGGTGCAGAGGGAGAAGGAGAGAGAATCCCAAGCAGGCTCTGCACTGTTAGTGTACAGCCCATCACATGGCTCCATCTCATTAACTTAAGATCATGACCCCAGCGGAAATCAAGAGTCGGAAGCCTAACCAGTTGACTGAACCACCCAGGAGCTCCTGACACAATAATTATCCACTATACCATATGGAATTAATTTTAAAATTCCTTTTTAAAAATGATTAAATCTCAGGGCACCTGAGTGGCTCAGTTGGTTAAGCATCTGACTTCTGCTCAGGTCATGATCTCCTGGTTTGTGAGTTCAAGCCCCATGTTAGGCTCTGTGCTCACAGCTCAGAGCCTGGAGCCTATTTCAGAGTCTGTGTCTCCCTCCCTCTCTGTCCCTCCCCTGCTCATGCTCTGTCTCTCTCTCTCAAAATCAGTAAACATTTTTTAAAAATGATTAAATCTCCATTATGTGACAGACCCTGGATATGTATCTACATACCAAACCCTAAAAGTGAAGACTGAGAGAATGATTTCTTAGGAAACTCATACATTTCATTGCCCAGGTCAAAGCTTTCCTACATTGAAAAAAAAATAATAATGAGTATTTTTTAAACAAGTGAAGTTATTTTTTCTCAATAAAGTAAAAATGATAAATTACATTGATAATAATTTTTACATAATATGGGAAAATTAGAGAAACCCATGTATTCTTCTGTGCCTTTGATATAAAATTTGTTTCCTCAAAATAATCAGTGGTAAGTGATATAGTACAATATTCTTCACATGAACATTTGTGAGAATTATTTGTAAACTGAATGATAATATAAAAATGTAGATCATTATTACATGCTGTCCCCTCAATAACGCAATTCAATACAGAAAATATGATGCATGTAAATCAAGGTAATTTAGACACACTGAGTAAAGAATGATAGGAATTACGGTTAAAGAAACAGGGATTAGTAAATATCAACTACCTGTCAAGCACTATTCTATGTATTTGTATTTATTAACTTTAATCCTTTTTCTTTCTTAGGTAGGCTTCATGACCAGTTCAGAGCCCAACATGGCTTGAACTCATGACCTGAGCTGAGATCAAGAGTTGGACACTTAACCGACTGAGCCCCTATTAACTTTAATTCTTAAGTTCTGCCACGAAGCTGTGTTGGACCTCATTTTACAACTGGTAACTGAAACACAGAGATGTTAAGTAACTTGTCAAGGATAGTACAACTTGAAAATGGCAAAACCAATATTTAAACTTAGACATTGCTGCACTTTTTCATTAAAATTCTCATAAATCTCTCTAGCATATAATGTGCATTCAGTGTTTACTTCCAACTGCATACAGAAACAGGTAAGTAGCTATGAATTGTGTGATGATTTCTTTAAAAAGAATTTGGAACTGCTCATATATATTAATTATATTCCTCAACCTTGATCCCAACCAGCTCTACTGTTCCCCTTGCAACATTATCATGTCATTAATTCATTTAGCAACCCCAACAGAATGAAAATATAAATTTCCTGTGGGCCCAATCTAAATTGTCAGATCGTTTTTAGTACAGATGTCCATAGAATGAAGTTTCTTGATGATCACAGAGCATGTGAAATCTCAACATTATTGTCTTTCTCAGCAAATTCTCTGTAATCGCAGTATTATTTTAGCAGTCAAGATTTCTTTCTTCCAATGAAAAGTTTAAAATAACTTGTGCGTTGTAATTAAATAGGATTTTTATTATAAAAATAATTCAGAGTCAGCTGAAAGTAAATTCTGTCAAAGTTCTAGTAAAATGTGCTATAAAGTTAATTTTAAAATAACACTTAAATCATCCCAACTTTGCAGCATCTAATTTCAATAGTTATACTGTCTTCTTTAACAATATAACATAAAATAATATATGCTAATTTATTTAACATATAAAAAATAAAAAGCCTGCTACATGATGGCCCTACTACAATAGTACTTGTTAAGAAGCATTTTGGGGTAGCTTGTTAAAATATTTAAGTCCTTAATTACAAATCACTTCTCCTGGTTTTATGGGTGATGTAAGTATCAAGCTAAAGAGAGTGCTACAAAGCTACAAACAGATGGAATCAAATATAACTAAGAAACTGGAGAAATAAAACAACTTAATTTTCCTTGCTCGTGCGGAAAATAGAATTAAAAATGCTGACCTAAGCACATTGTAGCTGAGGGAGGAACCACCAAATGAGACCAATTCAAGAAGCGAACATAGTCCGATAAAACCAAATTATGTTTGGGGCACCTGGATGGCTCAGTCAGCTAAGCATCTGAGTCCTGCTCAGGTCATGATCTCACAGTTTGTGGGTTCAAGCCCTGCGTCGGGCTCTGTGCTGACAGTTCAGAGCCTGGAGCCTGCTCTGGATTCTGTCTCCTTCTCTTTCTGCCCCTTCCCTGCTTATGCTCTGTCTCTATCTCAAAATAAATAAACATTAAAAAAACAAAACAAATTATGTGCTTTTTTGCCACATTTTTTCTAATCTACTATTTTCTTTTTACTTGTTATTTTCTGTACCTTATAATCTTCATTTGGTTTGTTTCATCTTAGACTTCAATTTGAAATATTATTTTCAACTTACCTATTATTTTAAGGTAAATGCAGACCATATCACCAATTTGTTTCTTCCAGGTAGGTGCTTAGAACATGAAAAAAATGGTATTGGGTGGTTACTATTATTTATTTATTTATTTATTTATTTATTTAATTTAAAGTTTTTTTAATGTTTATTTTTATTTTTTTTTCTGAGAGAGAGATTATTTGAGGGAAATTATTTGAGGGAAAATGTAGCACAAACTAGGGTAACTTTCCGAAGGCTCAAATGATGCTCTCCTGACTATGACTATAGTTCATGTGATTATATTTAGATCTTAACATGGTAATTCATGTTTACAATCATGGGAGATAAAAAAGAGAGATGAATCTTTTGGTGTGTTCAAATTACATCATCCATTGCTTTCTTAAAAATACAATAATTTTCCATAAATAAAAATGGTAGCCTTAAAAGGGCTGAGAAACTTAATTCTGCAAAAAATATTCATTTCTTGTTGATGTTGGATTTAAGAAGACTGTGCTGTATAATTTGGCTGTTATCTTTAGGGGAGAGAGAAGTGAGCAAAGAATTTGGATTGGTAAGGTGGGAGAAACTGAATTTAAATTTGCCATCCAAGTTAGCAGAGAACTCTTTTTGTTCCCTTTCAGAGAGTATATTGGAAATACACAAGTGTGTGAGGAGGGAGAGAAAGCCACTGGATACCATAAAATAAGAGCAAGCAGAAGGCAGGAGAAAGGCTGCCATTAAGAAACCGATCAGGGGCGCTTGGGTGGCTCAGTCAGTTAAGCATCTGACTTCGGCTCAGGTCATGATCTCATAGTCCGTGGGTTTGAGTCCCGCATCAGGTTCTGTGCTGACAGTTCGGAGCCTGGAGCCTGCTTCGGATTCTGTGTCTCCTTCTCTCTCTGCCCCTCCTCTACTTGTGCTCTGTCTGTCTCTGTCTCTCGAAAATAAATAAATGTAAAAAAATTTTGAGGAAAAAAAAAAAAAGAAACAGATCACCTTGCTTGTGAGTTATTGCCAATCATTTACTTTCTTGGCCTCAGATAAATTAAACAAGGGTATTGCACCAAGTAGTCTAAGAGGTCTCTTCCAGCTGCCAAATTGGAGGAATTTGTGGCAAAGGAAAACTTCATGCTTCTAGATAGGCGCATGACTTCTGATTGGCTAGAAAGTAGATGGAATTAAATGCTGGTGTTGGTCTTATTTTTTTTTAATTTATTTTTTTAAAATTTATTTATTGTTGAGACAGAGAGAGACAGAGCATGAGCAAGGGAGGGGCAGAGGGAGAGGGAGACACAGAATCCAAAGCAGGCTCCAGGCTTTGAGCTGTCAGCACAGAGCCTGATGTGGGGCTCGAACCCACGAACCCAGAGATCATGACCTCAGCCAAAGTTGGATGCTTAACCAAATGAGGCACCCAGGTGCCCTAGGTCTTGGCTTTATTTAATACTTAGCCCATTCCTTTTAGAAGCTGGCTAGATTTCCTTCATAAGAAGTTTGTCTGCATTCTCAAATAACAATGGCTTTTATTCTCATTCTTCTCCAAACACCCCTGGGGTAATTGGTTTTCTTCTGATTGTTACATTTCTTCTGAGAAGACAGAACCAGCCATTCTCTGATTAGGTGCATAAATACATTGTTTTTTCTTTTCTGGTGTTTTGCAGACTCATAGAATGATAAAGTGGCAGGAAATCAGAGTTATATAAATCAGTTCCTAATTTAGTCCACAGCCAATAAAATAAAATAAAATATGGGGTCCCCGGGTGGCTCATTTGGTTAAGTGTCCAACTTTGGCTCAGGTCATAGTCTCATGGTTCGTGGGTTCTGACAGCTAGCTCAGAGCCTGGAGCCTGTCTTCAGATTCTGTGTCTCCTTCTCTCTCTGACCCTCCCCTGCGCACACTGTCTCTCTCTCTCTCAAAAATAAGTAAAAACATTAAAAAAAATTTTAATATAAAATAAAAGCTCAGAGACATTATGGAACCAACCCAGAGTCACACAGGCTTTACCAGTACATCTAGGAAGAGTCCACATTGCTTAACTTCCAAACCATTAACTCTCCACTTCACCACTGTGTGGTTAATTTCTTATCGCAAATTATATTCTATTATCCCTTGTTTCTCAAATATCATATTAAAATATGGGAGCCTCTTTATGCTTTCTCTCTTTAGAAAATTTTGCTTATTGATACTGGCTTTGTAAAAAAATGCTTAATGAGTATTTCATGAATCTAATTTTTGGTCTATCCCAAGTACTTTCCATTTGTCAGTTTCTCATTTTCTTCTTTGCTGTCAAGCTTATCACCCCACCCTTTATCTTCACTGGACTGTAATTGGCATCTATTAACCTACATCCCTGTGCGATATGACTGTTCTGGATGTTGACTCTTACTGACATGGAGCAGGGGGTGGGGGGAGCGTGCAGTGTTGGCTGCCACTTGATATCAGGTGCAGATTCAGAATTTAGCATTCCTTTGTATTCTGCAAAGACTTACTTAATTCACACTTCTATTTTTTTGGATCAGAATGGAAGATAAAACACCGTATAGTGAATTTGGAGAATGTAAAATTATTTTGAGTGAGTATACATTCACAGAATGTCACAAACGGATGGACTATTAGAGTCCGGTCTTCTTATCTATCCATCTTGTTTTCATTTATTGCACACCAGGCATTTATCAAGTTGCTCGCAGAAGAACTAGAGATGAAAGCACAGACCTTTGAATTTAAAAATTCACATTTTATTAGGAGTGGCTGGTGGCAGAAAGGGGAGTAATCACCTTCAATGTCCACTATGAAGCATACTAGGTTGTCTCTCAGTGTGCAACATCTGCAGATGGGCAGACCCAGATCCAGAAGGAAGCAAAGTCTGAGCCTGTTGGAGAATTATAAGAAGTGAGCCATGTGAATATGTAGAAGGAGGGCCAATAGTAATGCTAGGTACAATTATAAGATCCAGAGCTAAATAGAATGAGCACATTCAGGAAAATATAGTTTTGGAATGACTGGACTGCAGGAAACTTCTTGAGAAAGGACAATAGACAGGCATCCCCCATTCCTTTAGTTTCCTCCATGCCAAGGTAAAGAGTTGGACCTTCATGTGAAAATTACAGGAAACCGTTGAAAGTCTTTAACTCAAAGAGCAATAGGAAGAGGCTATATTTCTGTAAGCTGCTCCTAATAGCAATGTAAAAGATAAATTTGGCAGAGGTTGGGTTGTATAGAGAAATGAGACTAGAAAAATAGCAACCAGAGAGGAGCTTCTTATAATAAACCCAGTAAGAAAAGATGAGGTCCTGAGTCAAGGCAGCCTTGGTAAGAGTGGAAAGTCAAGATGCACTGAAAAACCATTAAGGCGAGAAAATGGATACTCCAGAGGACAGAGGGGCCTCAAGATGTGAAATTAATCAACGTGGGCCACACACTTAATGAGTACCAGAGCTGTGATTGAAACCAGGTGCCCACCTCCAGTCAAGGAACATTTCTGCGACACCACTCTGCCTCTCCGAGTCTATGCTTTGACAATGACAATAATTAAATTTAAGATGGATGGTCTATTTATAGCAAGGGGTTACATTTAAGAGACCCCATTTTTTCTCATTATCCAAGGCAAGTAAATGCAGGTGTTTGATTCAAATAAAATAGGATGTTAACAACTCCCTCAATGCTTGAAGTTCTTGAAAACAAATAGGCACTTGCTGCCCTTGATTTAACCTTAGAGCAGATATCACTTCCCTTCATCAGTGAGCAAGGTGACGATAGATTTCCTGTCCTGTCTCCCCTGGACATTTTGTTAACCCAAAGCAACTCATCAGATGGTACTATTTCCAAGATGAGGCATCTCCAATCAAGCCCTTATTCCTAATGAAATTTGGGGGGAGTAGATAGGACTAGGAGTCAAGGAAAGAAGTGGGGTAGAAGCAAATTACTACATCTCTGTATTCGGCTCCTCCTTAGGCAAATACAGAGATTATGTGAATGCCACATATTCCTTGCAAGGTACAAATGGAAGAATATGTGTGAAAGGGCTTGTAAGAAAGCAATGTTAGTAAATAGGGTAACTGAAAGTTAGGAGTTGTTACCATTCATTCCTCCAAAGTGAAGATGCATTAAAAATAATTTATGTTTTGTTTTGAAAGAATTCCAGAGGTAATGACATTTCTTTGCCCAAACTTGTTTCTCCAAATAAAAGGTATGTGCTATTTGGTACACAGAACACTATAATCACAGATACCAAATTGTTCTCAACTCAGTTCACTTATGCACACTTCTTAGGTTATTTTGGTAAATGGTAGCTGCCTGAAATTTTGTGAGAGAGAGGATTAGCTACATCTCCCACAAGGTCACTATCAGGTTATAGTGCAAGTAAGTCTCATGTCATGCATATAGATGTTTAATTATAATATAATATATAATAATTATTTTTTATTCTCAAAATTACTAGTAAACACATGCAATGAAAACAGTTCATAAGAGCTGTTCTGCAGACTAGAGAAAGTTCCTGCACTTGGAGAGAACAAACACATTCCACGCTGCAGTGTTCATTAGATCTCCACAAAAATGGACACAAGGACTCACACACAACATGTATGTTCCATGTAAAGATATGTCCTGAAGGCACTTTCATTTTCAGGCAACCTTACAAACTGGAACACATAAATATACTTCTAGTACACAAGCAAGGAGGTACAAAAGTGTAAATGGGTGGTGTCATGAAAACAGTGTTGGTGGAATGTCAGAAAAAGTAGTTATTATTATACTATAATTGATAGATGAGGATAGAAAAGATAGAACCCTTGATCAGAAATCAAAGATTTTGAAGGATACCTTGGAGGTGCATCCACTTGAAGATTTATCTATGTATTTCTATGTTAGACGTTTTGAGAGTGAACAACCTAGGCTGTGAGTTCTTGCTTCTCATAGCCCTGAAGACTTAACACAATCTTTTGATTCTGGATCTAACAACACTAAAATATATATATGCATTATATATATATAATATGCATATATATAATGCATATATATGAAACATAATTTATTGAAACCATATAATCCATTACTAAATACATCCATACATTCTCCTGCCTCTCATTGACACTTAGTGTTTGAGACATTCTTTGTAGCCCTTCCTGCCCTTTTTCCTATCTCCAACTTCACTTTACTAAATCCTATTTGTCTTGTGGGTCTCCACCTAAATGCCCCCTACTCTTCTGATATCTTCCATTAGTTAAATCTTGTCATTCTAAGCTCCTATTGCACCCTATATTTCCCTGTTGGTAACATTAATTACACTTGTGATTAACTCTCCAAAGATAGATTATATACTCCCAGGGGAAAGAGTCAATTACAACCTTCTTCACTGATGCAATGAAGGCAATGCTGGATGAAGCAGAGGAATGAATAAGTGATATAGAAGACAAAATAATGGACAACACTAAAGCTGAAAAAGAGAGAGAAAGGATTATGGAGCACAAGGATAGACTTAGGGACCCACTGACTCCATCAAATGTAATAACATTTATATTATAAGAGTCCCAGAAGGAGAAGAGAGAGAAAAGGGGACAGAAAATTTATTTGAGGAAATAATAGCTGAAAACTTCCCAAATCTGGGGAAGGAAACAGATATCCAGATCCAGGAGGCACAGAGAACTCCCATCAAAATCAACAAAAGGAGGCCAACACCAAGACATATTATAATTAAATTTGCAAAATATAATGATAAAGAAAAAAATCTTAAAAGCAGAAAGACAAAAGAAGTCCTTAACTTAAAAGGGAATACCCATAAGGCTAGCTGCAGATTTCTCAACAGAAACTTGGCAAACCAGGTTGGCATGATATATTCAAAATGCTGAATGGGAAAAATCTGCAGCCAAGATAACAGTCTTCTTCACTGCTTCTTTAGGTTCATGAAATTGCTGATATTCTATTGTTTTTGACTTAAAAAAACAGCTATTTCATGTGTTTCAAACTTTATATGCCTTAACACTTAGAAGAAAGAGTACCTATCTGAATACTAAACACAATTATACATCTCAGAATCTCTTTATCAAGCATATTTCTGTGAGTGAACACAATCAAATGTTAATGATGGTCTAATTTATTTTTAATAAAATGATCCATTGTATAAGCATTATTTATTTAAATGAGGTTTTTTATTAAGTGACACATCTATGTTACAGAACACATTACAAGAATGAGATGGAAAATTTAATAGTAATTTATGCTAGGATTTATGACTAATGGATGAAATTATCTTCACTTGAATCAGGTAGCTTTATTAGAAGTAGGGGCATGCCCTGGGATACTAATGCCCCCCCCTTCCTTATTCTCTTCATTAACTCAGCATGGAATTTCCTCTACATCCTATTTCTCATGGGGAAATTGTGGAGACACACATGATCTGGAGTAGACAGCCTAAATGATCATCTTTAAACTTTTCATTGTGGCAGAATGAGCATTGACCTAAAGGTAGACATGGCCTTGGAGAAAACAGTGCAGTAGAAGGTGATCCCTAGAAATACAAAAGATTTCAAGACTGTGAGTGGAAATGGCTTATTTTAGTAAGCATTTAAGGCAAGGTTTGGCAAACTATGGCCCTTGGGCAAAATCCAACTCTCTACCTGTTTCTGTAAATACCACTTTATTGGAACACAACCCTTCTGATTTATTTAATTTTGCCTATAGCTGATTTCTCACTAAAACAGTGGAGTTAGTAGTTGCCATGGAGATCGTATTCCTACAAAGCCAAAAATATTTACTATTTGGGTCTTTACAGAAAAAAGTATGCCAACTCCTGTTTTGAGATATGTGTTTTTATGTGTCAAATTTTTAGAACTTTTAGGTCAAAAATTAGAAATATATAGTAAAATATTAGATTGCATTAGATCACAAAAATAGTTGGCTTCATTATTTGATTTTGCCTACTTCAAAATAAAGTAGTGGCATAATCACCATGAGGATTAATTTCCATTTAAGTTTGTGCTTAAAGAGGAAAGCATAGTTTGTTGAACACAAATGACTTATGTCAGAATGTTCACGAACTGACTCAAAATGTTGATGACAAATCTCAATCACGGAAACCTCCTTTGCTTGCTCATTCATTTCTTCAGAGTAGGTTGATATAAAGCTGCAAAGTACAAAGTTCAGTGTCTGGGTTTATATGCTCAACTGGGATCTCTGTGGGCCTCCATTTCTTCCTTTGATAAACTTTGAGATTTGTCCAAGTCAGACTGAAAGAATAATGAAATAATAATTCCCATTATTTTAAAGATTATGGTCCTCTACCTTGTATGGAGGTGCTTCCCCATATAACATGAAGAAATGAAGTGGGGAGCACGAAAGGAAACCCACGACCCACTCAGGTCCAATCCTGATTGCCACAGATGGTCACAGACTTAAATGGACATCTGGGTCCTCTCAGGTCACATCTGGGCTTCTAAACACATCCTTGAATATAGTAATTCAAGGTTTTTCTCCAACCGGTTTAAGAAAGTTGTCATTTACTGGTTAACAATCTCATGTTTCTCCTCTTAAGCTCTGAGTGGAGTTGCATTTTCCACACATATGTCAGATCTCGGTTTCCTTCTTGGATGCCATTTCTCAGCCGTTGCGCTTTTTCTGTGGCCAAGTGAGTTATTTACCCCCTAACTGTCATTGGACAAGCACCCGACAATTCATTAGTCATAGCTTCAGTTACGTTACAGTCATTAGAAAACCTTTAGTCATTTATATATGGTTTATATTTCTGGATACACAAACTACCGGAAATGCAAGCGCGCGCGCACGCGCGCACGCGCGCACACACACACACACACACACACACAACTTGTTATATCTATTTCTCATCTGTAATCATATGTGTCTCCTTCTTTCTCTTTGGATTTAATTTTTTATGACGAATTTGTGACTCATATTGGATTTTCCTGGCAATATTGGCTTTCCGTTTGGCTTAGAGGTCAGTATCTCTGTATCACCTTTTTCCAATAGTGTATGCAGAAACTATGAACTGACAGGTAGATGTTGTTTTATGTTTGTTTGTTTGTTGAGGCTTGCTGCTTTAATGATACCATACTCTGGCTAGTTATAGTTCTTCATAATATAGATGAGAAATTCACCAGGAATCTGTAGGAGAACAAGGAAAAGTGTGAACTCTGAATCAAATAAAATAACTGTATCAAAAAATCCAGCTGAGTTTTTGTTGGTTGCAAAGCCATAGAATAATTACCACCAAAATAATGAAAAGGTCAGAACATGTTGTAAGAAATGAAGTGGGTTTCTGCCAATTGCCAACATCTCTTACTTTAATTGACATTTACTTTTAAAGAAATACTGTGACATTTACACTTCAATTATATATAATAAGAATACTAACCAAGTTTCAAAACAAACAAAAGACCTGAAAAATTAAAATTCTACATTTGGAACAGAAACAAGAATAACAATAAGTTTACATTTGAAGTCAAATTAGAGTTATACCTACATCAAAACCATTGGATTCACCATTGGTTCAAGCATCTTAGTCCTGCAGCTTAAGTTAATAAGAAGGTTTTTATTAACTGAACCAATAACTTTTCATTGATATATTTAGTTAGATGTCAATATGGATAATGTGGAACTTAAATTTCTTATATGCACTGCATTTGGTTTTAGATTAATTTTTATAAAGCAGAATTCATGTTGCTCATTTGTACAACAAATCATCAATGGATTTGCACTGCCTGCTGAACAAAATTTCCACTCCTTCACATTAACCTTTCACCCGCTCCAAATGGTGGACTTAACTAACCTGCCCTATTGCTTATTTATCCCGTGTATATATTTAATTATTTTTAAATAATTGACTTAATATCTGTCAAATTGAGACCTGCTTCCTTCCTCTGGGCCAGAATACAATTGGGTCATTTAGATCCAATGTGATGAAAATGACTAGGAAAAAAAAAAGTACAGAAGCCAATTAAAAATTTTACTGCTTTTATTCCTTATTAAATGCAACGCCAGCTATTATAGTAGTGTTTCCAACTAAACCTCACCAGGCATTAATTTCATCAACTTTTGCTGAAAAGAACAAGAACTTACAAGGCACTACGTGGCAGAATGGAGGTTGGGAGAGGGAAAATCCATAGTATATAACTGTGTACATATACATACATTTGCATTTCCTGCAAAATTTTCTCTCTGCTTCCATGCCTTTCTTTAGATAACTTCTTCCATTAAGACTACCTGCTGAAAACAGATATATATGTCTATTAAAAAAACTCTTATAATATTCCAGAGGAAGAGACATTAAAGTATACTTCCAATTGCTAATATACTTTATAATTTTGTTTCTACTCAAGCATATATCCCTTATCCTAAATGTTAGTTAATACAAGAGATAATTATAACTTTATAGTATTTTTGCAGAAAGACTCCTAAGCTACATCTAATTCAAATTCAAAACTTTTCTTATAAAAATAAAAAAAAATATTGCCTCAAAGAATTAAATAACCTTGCCAAGGTGAAGTTCTAGTTGGAATTCTTATTTCTGTAACATGTGGGCCAAACAAGTGCAGACATCTTTTTCTGCTATAAACATAGATATGCGATATGCTTGATAAAATAAGAGAGGAACAAAACAAAACAAATATATATATATATATATATATATATATATATATATATATATATAGCCATCCAGGAAACAAAGAAAGAGAACTCAAAGGAAATATAAGAAAAAAAGAACAGAATTCCAATACCATGATGAACAAGGGGTATGTTTGTCTGAATATAAAGCTCAATTAGAAATATGACCTATGTGTTTGAACCCTCAAAATTACACAATATCCCTGCTTAACTAAGATTTTTGGAATTACTGCCCCTCCATTGAACAATATGAGAAAAATTCTGCTTTTCAGCCTTTGAATCTATAAGACTTTGCTTTAGGTTTTAGATGGAAAAGGAAAAAAATATCTCAGGATAACAAAATAATCTAAGTTAGCACATGTATGTGTTGGTTCTAAATTTATATTATTCTAGGGGGTTGGAAATTCCAAGCTAAGAAACTCATGTAAAACGGCAGTTAGATTGGAAAAATGCACAAAACTACTACATAAGGATACTTCTACAACTCATGGTTCATGGGAAACTCCTAGAGGGAAAAAAAAAAAAAAAAAAAAAGAAAACCTCAAGAAGAATAAGTGAGCTCTGGGGCACCTGGGTGGCTCAGTCAGTTAAAAATCCAACTTCAGTTCAAGTCATGATCTCATGGTCCATGGGTTCCAGCCCCACATTGGGCTCTGTGCTGACAGCAGAAAGCCTGGAGCCTGCTTCAAATTTTATGTCTCTCTCTCTGCCTGTCCCCCGCTCATGCTCTCTCTCTCTCTCTCTCAAAAATAAATAAACATTAAAAAAAGAAAAAAAAGAAAAAGTGAGCTCAGAATCAAATCACAAAAATATGAAGAAATAGTGTACATGAAGGTAAGTAAGTCAATAGATATAATGCAAAATGTAGTACAAAATGAATTGATATTATAGGAAATCTGGAAGACACCTACAATGATTTCAAGAGTTAAAAAAAGAAGAAGAAATTGGAAAAAAGGGAAAATTGTTTAAAATGTATGAGAATATTTAGAAAAAATATATAGTCTTTGATATCATGAAATCAATAGATGAGTTAACAATAAGATTAGACATAGCTGGGGGCACATGGGTGGCTCACTTGGTTGATCATCCTACTCTTGGTTTTGGCTCAGGTCTTAATCTCACGGTTTGTGGGATAGAGCCCCACATCAGGCTCTGCAGTGACAATACAGAGCCTGCTTGGGATTCTCTCTCTCCCCCGCCTCTCTCTGCCTTCTGCTGCTTGCACTCTCTCTGCCTCTCCCCTGCTCACACTCTCTCTTTCTCTCAAAATAAATAAATAAACTTAAAAAAATGATTAGACATAGCTGAACACACTATTGATGAATTGAAAGTTAAATGAAGAAATTACCCATGTGGGAGTATACATTTACAAAATTTGTTTGTTAAACATAGAAAAGACATTAAAAGACATGAAAGATACACTTAAAAGAAAGAGTGACTAAGTATCCCCAGACTTATTTCAGAGGAACCCAACAGAATAGGCAAGTGTAAAATTTAAAGAATAATTTTTAACTAATAAAAAATATTCCAGATGTCATAAAAGACATGAGAATTCAGACTAAGGATCATCATGAGGGAAATACAAATCAAAGCCACACTGTGATACCACCTCACACTGGTCAGAGTGGCTATAATGATCAAATCAGGAAACTACAGATGCTGGTCAGGATGTGGAGAAACGGGAACCCTCTTGCCTTGTTGGTGGGACTACAAACTGGTGCAGACACTCTGGAAACAGCATGGAGTTTCCTCAAAAAATTAAAAATAGAACTACCCTATGACCCAGCAATAGTACTACTAGGAATTTACCCAAGGGATATAGGAGTGCTGATACATAGGGGCACATGTACCCCGATGTTTATAGCAGCACTTTCAACAATAGCCAAATCATGGAAAGGGCCTAAATGTCCATCAACTGATGAATGGATCAAGAAGATGTGGTTTATACATACAATGGAATACTACATGGCAATGAGAAAGAATGAGTTCCTGCCATTTGCAGCAATGTGGATGGAACTGGAAGGTATTATGCTGAGTGAAGTAAGTCAGTCAGAGAAGGATAGGTATCATATGTTTTCACTCATATGTGGATCTCGAGAAACTTAACAGAAAACCATGGGGGAATGGAAAGGGGAAAAATAGGGAGGCACACCACAAGAGACTCTTAAATACAGAGAACAAACTGAGGGTGGATGGGAGTGGGGAAAGGGAAAATGGGTGACGGGCATTGAGGAGGGCACTTGTTGGGATGTGTACTGGGTGTTGTATGGAAGCCAATATGACAATAAATTATTTTTAAAAAACTAAGGAATCATAGCAACTACAAAGCATGATAAATAGTAACCATTGTTACAGAAACCATATGGAAATATAGAATACAAAATCACTAAAAATAGTTAAATAATCTAAAAATGAATGTTTATTTGTTAAAAGCAAACACCACATGAATTTGTATGAAAGGAAATGTCTCATCAAAAATAATAGAGACCAGAAAAGAATAGAATGGTATTTTTAAGTGCTGAGAGGGAACGTCCATTAACCTTTGCTTCTGTGCCCAAATTCTTGTTGCGAATACAAAATAAAAACAAATTAGAACAAATACTTATGAAATTTCCGCTTATATTTAAAGAATCAAGCATGGAAAGATTGTCATACAAACAGCAATTTTGAGAAAAATAACGGCAAATATTCAGGTAATTCTAAGTAATCATTGATGATGACCCTAATAATAATGTTTAACTGGAAAGCCAAATATGGTAACCCAACTTTAAAAATATTAATCATTAAGGAAGATGAGTCAGGGTTGAATAGATTAAATCAATCTACAATTCTTGTTTGGGTGGGGAGAAGAGATGTTAAGTAAATATCGTCTTTGTTAAAAACTTAATCACAATTAATAAAATACGAACTATATACACATAATATCTAGTGGGAGTATAAATAAAACTTGAGAATTTAATTAATGTTATTAAGTTAGGGAAATCTATATTCATATATACACATATACTTAACATATATATGAACACTTGAACATATGAACATATATAGTTACATACACATGAACCAAAGAAAAAACATGGAAAATGTAAAACATGAAATAAAATGGTAGGAAAATATCCAAACTGCCAGTAAGCACACTGTCAAGAAACATGTCACTTCAAAGACAAAACTTCTCAAATTCAAGAAAATAACAAAATCCAGCTCTGTTAATAATGAAAAACATAATGAAAGAGAAAGATGAAAGAAAATTTAGGAAATTATTATTTATAGAATAATAACTGAGACCTGTTGTATTAGTATTAATTTTTGACAAAATAGATCTTGAGGAAAGATAATAACTATGGCAAGGGAGTTAATTAAGAAGAAAGAAATAGTTCAACATAAAATACAAAAGTCTAAATATGTTTTGCTTAAAATATAGGCCAAAATGTAAATAAGACAAAAAATTGAAATTACAAAAATAATTTTCTAAATACACAATGATAGGGCTAGGTTTTAAAATAATTTTCTCAAAAATTGATAACATCTAGGGAAAAAAGCTTCACTGAGTGAATGTGTACAGAATCTGATGTTCAATATTAAAGGAATGTATTGTTCTTTCAGGAACTTATGAAATATGTATAAGTCAATCATGAAAAAGTCTACAAAACAATTTCAACAAATGCCAGTGAATCAATATCCTATAGGTCATAATCTCTAGTTAGTAAGTAATAAATTTAGAATCATTAATAAAAATATAACCTATTATCCAATAAGCTGATAAAAGAGAGAAAATTTGTTTGTAGCTTCTATGTCAAAGAAGAAATAATTATGAAAATTATAAAGTGTACATAAATGTATATGACAATAAAAACAAAACATATTTAGCCACAGCTAAATAATACTCACTGGGACATTTATATCTATAAAATAATCCTTTGAAAAAAAATTAAAATTAAGGAGTTTAGTATTTAATACAAGAAGTTAGTAGGAAAATAATGGTGTCAATTCAAGTAAATAAAAAACAAAAAAATATAGGATAAATGTCTGAAAACCTATTATGCAAAAGACTAGGTATTAAATATTTTAGACTTTATACTGTTTCTATTAAAGCTATGCAACTCTGCCATTGTAGTGCAAAGGAGCCATAAACAATACATAAACTATGGAAAATTCAAAACTGCACTATCAGAGAGTAGATAAATCCAACAGGCAGAATTTAGTTGAACTTAACAATACCAGCAATCAACTGAATATAATGCATATCTATAGGGGCACCTGGGTGGCTCAGTTGGTTAAGTGTCTGACTCTTGATTTCAGCTCAGGTCAGGTCTCATGGATTGTGGGTTTGAGCCCCATGTTGGGATTCTCTCTCTCTCTCTCTCTCTCTCTTTCTCTCTCTCTTCCCCCTCCCCCACTCCCATGCATATGCACTCTTTCTCTCTCTCTCAAAATAAACAAATAAACATTTAAAAAAACAATGCATGTCTATAGATATTTCATTCAACAACAGCAGAATACACATTCTTTTCAAGGACACAGGGGACTTTCACCAACACAGACCACATTCATAAAACACATCTTAACAAATTAAAAGTTATAATAAAAAGAAAAGGAAAAGAGAAAAAGAAATCATCAAATGTGTACCCTCAGACTACAATAGAAAGAAATCATATCACAAAGATAGCTGGAAAATCCCAAAATATGTGGAGATTAGATAATATACTTCTAAATAATGCATGGAGCAGAGAAGAAATCTCATGAGAGATTTCAAAATATTTTGAACTAAATAAAAATGAAAATACAGCTTAGCAAAATCTGTGTAATGTAGCAAAAACAGTGCTTAGAGGGAAATTTATAACATTGAATACAAATATTGGAACAGAAGGAGGATCTAGCATAAAAAAAGAAACCCTAAGTTTTCACCTTGGATAACTAGAAAAAAAGCATCAGGTTAAATCCAAAGTAAACAGGAGAAAAAAAAGAATAATCATTAAAATAAAAATCAATAAAATTTAAAACAGGGAAACAAAAGAGAAAATAAATGAAACCAGAATCTGGTTATTTGAAAAGATCAATAAAATTGGTAAGCCTTTGGCCAGGTTAACTAAGAAAAAGGAGAGAGGACACAAATTACTAATATCAGAAATAAAAAGGGACATCACAATAAATCCTATAAACATTCAAGGCTAATAAGGGAATAGAATCAACAACTCTATGCCCACAGATTTGATAACCTAGATGAAACAAACAATTCCTTAAAAGACACAATTTGCCAAAATGTACACAAGAAGAAATAGACAATTTGAATAGGCCTATATCTATTAAATTGAATCAATAACTAATATTCTCTTGAAACATGAAGCCCCAAACAAGAGTAGATGGGTTCACTATTGAATACCACCACACATTTAAGAAAGAAACCATACCAATTCTATATACTCTTTTCAGAAGATAGAAGAAGAGAGAATACTTCCTAACTCAAAATTCTGTGAAGCCAGCATTAAACTAATACCAAACCAGACAAAGACATTACAAGAAAAGAAAGCTACAGACTGATAACTCTCATGAACACAGGTGTAAAAATCTTCAACAAAATATTAATAAATTGAATCCAGCAATGTATAAAAAGAATCGTGTACCATGACCAAGTAGAATTTATTCCAGGTATGTAAGGCTGGTTTAACAGCCAACAACCAATTAATGTAATTCATTGTATCAATTAGCTAAAAAATAAAAAATCACTTGATCATATCAATAGATGCAAAAAAAAAAAACATTGGACAAAATCTCACACTCACTTACGATAAAAACTCTCAGTGATATGAGAATAAAGAGGAACTTCTTCAACTTGACAAAGAATATCTACAAAAATCCCAGTTACAATCAAACTTAATAGTGAGAAACTAGATGCTTTCCCAGTAAGATCAAGTACAAGGCAGAAGCGTTACCTCTTACCTCTTATTTTCAACATTGTACTGGAAGTTCTAACCAATACAATAAGACAAGAAATTGCAATAAAAAACATGCAGATTGGGAAATAAGAAATAAAAGTTCCTTTGTTTCTTTGTTTATGGATGACTTGAGTATCTATATAGAAAATCTAAAAGAACCACCAACAAAAAACCACTCCTGGAACTTATAAGCAGTTATATCAAGATTGTAAGATACAAAGTTAATGTACAAAAGTGAATTGTTTTTCTATATACCAGCAATGAACAGGTAGAATTTGAAGTTAAAAACACATTACTATTTGCATTAGCACTCCTTCATGTGGAGTTGCTTTCCTATATACAATGTAAAAGCAATGAGAAGACAATCCACAGACTGGAAGAAAATATTTGCGAAAGACACATCTGATAAAGAACTACTATGCAAAATATAGCAAAAAAAGAAAAAACCTTCTTAAACCTCAACAATAAGAAAACAAACAACCTCATCAAAATATAGGACAAAGATCTCAATGGATGCCTTACCATAGAGGATATATAGATGGGCAAATAATCATGAAAATATGGTCAATGGCAACTTTCATCAGGGAAATGCAAATTAAAACAATGATATACTACTATACATCTTTTAGAATGGCCCAAACCTAAAACACTGACAATGGCAAATGGTAACAAAGATGCAGAGCAGGTGGAACTCTCCTTCATTGTTGGTGAGAATGCAAAGTCCTATAGGCACTTTGGAAAACAGTTTGGCAATTTCTTACAAAATTTAACAAATACTTACCATAGGACCCAGCAATTGTACTCCTCTTTATTTATACAAGTATAAGTGTATACATTATACATTAGTCCAAACACAATGGACTTGGAAATTGTATCCATACAAAAACCTGCGCATGGATATTTATAGCAGTTTTGTTTGTAATTACCAAAGCTTGGAAGCTACCAAGATGTCTTTTCAGTAGGTGAGGGAATAAATTAACTGTTGTGTATCCAGACAATGAAATGTTAACAGTGTAAGAAGAAATGAGCTATCCAGCTCTGACAAGACATGGAGGAAGCTTCAATGCATATTAGTAAGTGAAAGACGCCTGTCTGGGAAGGCAACATACAGTATGATTTCTACTCTATGGCATTCTGTAAAAGGCAAAACTATGTAGACATTAGAAAGATCACTAGTTGCCAGACGTGGAGGTGGGGGGTGAATAGGTGGAGCGCAGAATATTTTTAGAGCAGTGAAAAGATCATATCAAAGTATCACATGATGGAAATAAGTCATTATATATTTGTCCAAACCCATAGAATGTACAACAATAAGAATGAACCCTAAAGTAAACTCAAGACTTTGAGTAATTATGATGTGTCAGTGTAGGTTTATCAATTGTAAAGCATGTACCAGTCTGGTCGGAACGATTGGTAATGGGGGAGGCTCTACATGCGTGGGGGCAGAACGTATGTGGGAAATCTCTGTTTTACATCCCCTTCAATTTTTTTGCGAACCCCAAACTGCTCTACTGTTAAAAAAATACACTCTTAAAAAATAGTAAATGCCTCTGCACTAGAGTCAATAATATGTGTGCCATGTGCTTGATTCTGGCTTATAAAGAAACACAGGAAACCCTTCTTGGCCCCTAGCTAGAGTCATTTCCTTCCCTAACTATGCCTTATTGTACTAGATGATATTAAGTTTCATGTGGCTAATGCTATCATTATCAATAGCAAAGTATCAATGACAAGAATAAATAGTACATGCTTGGAAACTAAAAATGGTTTGTTGCTTAATGGTTCAAAATGTTATCCTGCCAGATGGAGAATTTCATTGAATTTTTGTTTCCCAGGAAATTCGGTAGAATTGAAATGATTCTGTCGTTTGAAAGACAGAGGAAAAAAAGAAATGGAAGGCAACTCATAAAAGTGTGCATTATTCAAAAGGCGTTCTTTTTCTCTGGATATAAATAATGTCACTGATATCGAATCTGGGGTTTATGCTCCCTAATTTCCAACAGTGACTAGTCATGAAGGCTGGGTATTGGAACAAATAGAAAAATGAAATCCAATTCAAGCCATGTGAGTGGATGGCCTTCTTTAAAAGCTGTTGCTACTAATGGACAGAATCCGAGGTAAGACTGTGATCTGTCTCCTCAAGACTTCTAGCTGATGAACTAAATAGGTAGTTATTGGTTTTGTTTTATAGGATTTTAATTAAATAGATAGTTTGCCATCACTGTGACATAAATAGATTTTCTTACTCCCAGGCCAGACTCGGTGCTGCTCATAAAACTTATCACATTTTTAATGTAGCATTTATAAATATTATACCCCCATATTCTATACACAGCTTACCTCTCAAGTGTGACACATGACGCATGTGTGCCTTTAATTATCCTGATGCCACTTCCTTGTCTATCTTCAGACACCTTCATTGATTATTTCTCAAGATGAGAGAACATGAGGTCATATTACAGGTGTTTCCAGTGAGTTCTTCTGGTAATAGGGGAGGAATGGATATGGATGGGATGGGAATTTTTATGTCTGTATGAAAGAGGGACTGTTTTGTTTCTACCTAATGTTGCTGGAGTCTAAATTAACATAACAATCAAAATTTTATTTTCCTTACTTGGAGAGAAAGAAAAAAGAATCAACTTGTGTGTCCTCTCAAACACTTTTCTTTTTATTACCCTTATTGCCCTGACACTTGTCAAAATTTGGTTCAGAGAAAATACTGGTTTGCTCCCCTGTTCAGTATTATCACTCTCCCTCCCAAACACAGGCAACCATAAAATGTAGGTTCAAGCGCGTTAATTTGACAATTATCTACAGTGTATATGTCTTCCCCTTGTATTCCTTCTCTCAAATATTTTGGGGGTGCTTCTGATATGTTTAATGGTGGATACATAATTAGGTGGATACTTCCTTTGCTTTGGAAATGGGCAGATGTTAAGCCCCTAAACTGACCTCTTACTTGGGTACCAAATTAGCCACAAGAGAGTGATCTAGTCTCCTGTCTTGGGGCTATTGAGAAACCTGTTTAACTCATGGATATTCTCCAGACCCCATCCACTAACTGTTTTGGGGCCATTAAATCCTGGTTCTGAGCACACATACCTCAAGTCACCACACGGAGGCACCAGTCCCCTCTGCCTATTTGTAGAGCTGTGGAAATGTTCATGAATTCATCTCTCAAGCTTAGCTATCTTAATTTGCTCTATAGTTCATGTCCATTTTAACGGGTAACCTCTTCTACTATTGTACATACTTATAGTTTTCCAGATTCATTCTTCTTAATCTAGAAACAAAAATGTAATTGCAGTTACTCAATTTCTTAGCATTATGCACATATCACAAATGCTATACTCAAAAGAGCAAATTAATGTTGTCAGTAAGAATACTTATTTGTGTTAAATTTTAAAGCCTGAGGCAAACTTATAGTCTACTCTCCCAGTGACCCCAAAACAATGAATTTTATATATGGAGAAACAAAAGCCCTTCGGTTTTGACATGAAAAACTGATATTAACCCATGGATTCTCATGCCAAATACAGGTCTCTTTGTGTAAACTTTAGTTCAAGTTTACCTACCTACATGAAGTTTCCCTCAACAAATAAGACATTATATTAGGCTCTGATATGGGTCACAGCAAGCAAAGAAAACCACATGATTTCTTCCCTCACTGCACCCACACTCTGATGGGATAGACAGATAATAACCCAAAAGCCACACAAATAGGTGTAAAATTGCAGTCACAGCCACTGCTTTGTTGTGTAAATACAGAATGTGATGAGAGCCTCTTCTGAGAGAATTTGACCCTATCCACATTGGATAGACCTTCTCTGAAGAAGTAAAATGTAAAAGGTGAGACTAATCAACTAGGTTAATAGGGATAGGAAAAACATTTATGCCAGAAGAAATAATCGGTACAAAGATTCTGCATTGAAAGACCGGGCAGAAAAGCTAGAGTCAAAAGTGGTGGAAAGAAGGCAAAACGGAGGCAAATGCGGTTGGTGACCCAAGGAGAGATCAACACCACGCTGGCCTTGAGGACAAGTCAAGGAGATATGCTCTTCCAAAGGCAGCAGGAAACCAAGGAGGGGCAAGTCTCAGAAGTTTGTTTTTGGGTGCCCTGGGTCAACCCCTGGCTCCCTCACCTAAATGTGACTCTAGCCTCCTCAGCCTCCCACTTTCCTTCTGATTCCTCTCAAGGTCTATTCTCAGCAGCTGCCAGAAGGATCGATTTAGACTCGGGTAAGATCGAGTTACTTGTCTGCCCACAGACAATTCCTAACATCCTGTCTTTCCCGGAATAGCATCCAAAGTCCATCTGCTGACCTTAAGGCCCCTGATGATTGTGTTCACAGCTACCTCTCTAACATCCTCTCCTAACTTTCTTTCCCCTGGCTCTCTCTACTACTGTTACAGAGGCCTGTGATTGTTCCAGAACTGTTCAAGCATGCATCTGCCTTGGTGCTTTAGCACTTCCTACCCTCTAGACTGGCCTTTTCCTGGGTATGCGCACGACTCATGCCCTCAAGTACACAGGTCAGTCCAAACACACACTCACCAAGGAAGTCTTTTCTGACCTCCTCTACCACCCTACCCCATCACTGTCCATCACCATCCTCAGCCTTATTTTTGTTCATTATTGGTACCTGACATATTACATCCATTTATTTCTTGGCTTTGGTCAGTCTGCTCCCACTAAAATGGAAGTTCTTAGAGACCTGGAACTTATTTGTTTACTGTTTTATCTCTAATGGATAGAAAATGTCTGGCACATAGTAGGTACTCAATATTTGTCAAATTAACGAATAAACAAAAAGATAAATCAACGAAAGATTATGGGATATTCATCGCCACAATATTTCCACTAGTCTGGTAGTTTCCAATTTTTCTCCTGAACAAGAACGTTCCTTTGTGTGCAGACAACCTAGAGATATGTTCCTGTCATCAGTCAAGAGCCATCTCAAGTTCTGCTTATTCTTTAAACCTTCCTCTCACTATTTGACAATTTAATTCTTTAAATTCCCAATAAGCCTGATAGTCTAAACCAATAATTTATCTATAATTACCCATGGTCTTTCTTTCCTTCTGAGTAGTTTTCATCTGCTGAACACAAGTGTTAGTAATATGACTATATTTACTCAAACATCCTTTCCTTTTCCTTTATGTATGGTTGTCAGTATAATGCTATTTAGCAAGAGGTAAATACACACTTCACTTGCTTGTGATAAATACTACCTATCATTCTTAAGTAGAAGTAGAAAAAAGTAGTGCGTATTTATCAAAAAAGTACTCCATTTTAGTTGAGGCATAACTTTTGTGTGATGGAATAATGGAAATAGACATGGAAAGTAAGTTGAATGTTTTAATATTATATTGAAAAATGTATAATTTTTTCTATAGCAATGAGGAGACATTGGTTATTGCAGATCAGTGGAATGGGATGACAATACTGGGCTTTAGAAGGATAATTCCTGCAGTACTATTTAGGCTAATTGGTTAGAATACAAAGAGAAGCTTGTTAATCCAAAGGCCATCAAAGTTGGTCATGCTGAACCAGACCACCGGCAGTAGAAACAGAGAGAGAAGAGTCAGAGTTTTTGATGTTCTTCACTTTTATTCAAGCATTTACTAACTGGGATCGATACTGTTCCATGTTAGCTGTTAAGATTACAAAGATGAGCTTTGAGTTTCATAGGGCAGCCCATTAAAATCACTTCATTATCTACGATTTTCCTTTCAGTCCAAGAATCCCAGCTCCTATTTACAATGTCATGATGCATATTCATTAAGACTAAAAAGTAATTTACATAGCATTTTGCAATTTAAAAATAGCCCTCCTGTGCATTATGTTATTTGATCTCTCAAGAATGCTGGAAAATAAGCTCAGTGGCAAATTCCCTTCAGTTTTCAATAAGAAAATGGTAGGTCAGAACTGTTAACTAGCCCAAGGTTACACAGACAGCTGCCTGCGGGTTCAGAATTGAACCCATATATCCAAGTTCCAAACACAGTATGATTTTCCTTAGAATTTTGTTTCCTGTATTCTTTGAAAGTTCGTGTGAAAGTATTCCTCTACTGATTCCACCTCAATTGTCTTCTCCAGAAACTATGGCTTATTGTCTAATTGCATTACCTATTTTGTTATTGGCTTTATAAGAGATATGGAGTATGCTGAGTTATATTATTTTGTGATATAATTGTAAGACTATAAGTACTCAAATTAAAAAGAACAGCAACAACAATAACAAAACTAGCCTTTCTCTTGCCAGTTCAAAGCTTCTGTTTCTGATCTTTTATTTAAAAACTAAGAAAGATATTTTAAAGACATATATTTCATAAATAAAATTATATCGTTTGTTTAAATTTTTATTGATTATTATTTTTTAATGTTTATTTAATTTTGAGAGAGAGACACAGAGCGTGAGCAAGGGGGGTGCAGAGAGAGGAGGAGACACAGAATCCAAAGCAGGCTCCAGGCTCTCAGCTGTCAGCAGAGCCCAACACAGGGCTCGGAATCAGGAATCGCTAGATCATGACCTAAGACGAAGTTGGACGCTTAACTGACTGAGCCACCCAGGGGCCCCTAAAGTGAAAATATGAACTCTCTTTAATTTCAGTTTGTGTAAACATTTTAAATTTGTTATTTTGTTCAAATAACTTCTCACAGTATGAAAAGCTCACATTTGAATTAGATGGAGTAGTAAAATATCAAATTCTATTGAAAAACATTAAACTAGGAGCTATACATCTCATCTTTTTTATTCTGTGAGATATAATATTGACTAGTGTTGTCAAAAAGCAAATCAAACTATGAGTATAAACTGACTTGAATTTCAGGTATTTGTGAAAGCAAACATCAGTTCATTATTACAGGTTTTTTTTCATTCGTTTGTTGGTTTTCAAGAAAGATCATACTTAGCACCTCTATCTTGATTTCTAATTTTCCAATAAAAGAAACCAGAGTTCTCTAGGGAAATGGCTGATTCCAGGGCTCAGGCTGGAGATATACAAAATGAGCCTCAGGAATCTTGTAGTGCCAGAAAGTAAGGAAGTATTCAAGTAAACAAAAGATCGGGGACATATTAAAGGCACATAGAAGCCTGATAGAAAAAGGTCCCAATGGACAAAGGTAGAAAAATCTGAACAACAAAGGAAATAATGTAGCACTGTAATGTAACCCAATTATAAAATAAGCGTTATGAAACCACACTGATACAAATGAATAAATCAGTAGGAGAGGATGCAAAATGTAAGTTTACCTTTCCCTTGTTCCTCCAGATTATATCTCTTTATATGCAGCACAAATTAAAAATTAGAACGGAATGGAGGTAGGCACATTATCCCCACCTACACCTGCCTAAAAGGCTGTGTCGGAGAACTGGAAAATTCAAACTGGAGAAGGTCCAAAGGACGACCAATGTAAATTGGTGATTATTACGCATAACAGCCTTATCTTAGGAGATGAAGTTTAGGAAGAGAAGCTTCTCATTTTCACATAATCAGTAAGAGAAGTAAGGATATTCTATACACTCATATACTATCAGATGCTGCATAGATCTCATGCCATTCAAAGACGAATATACAGAAAACAAGAGCTGCATTAGGTCTTTGAAATCATCGTGAACAAAAAGAGAAAACAAGTATTCTCCAGATGTTTCTACCAAAGAATGCTTTTCTGAAGAGCACATCGCTATAAGTGGTTTGCTACAGGAATCCGATGAGACTTTGAGAAGATTGATATGCCTGATATCCTGAAAAAATGGTGGGACAGAATATAATCACATAAATTGGAGAAACTCTAAGGAGAAAACAAGACGTTGAAATTTGCTAGTACATTTTGAAAAAATTAAGAAAAGAGTAAAAGGGAAGTTAAAATAGAGTGACAGACACGTTATCTTCACCCACAAGAGCAAAAGACAGAAGTAAAAGAGAAGACCTAGTTATCATCAAAGTAAGGGAAAACTTGGACTCCCTCAGAAAGTGAGGAAAAACAGGGATTGAATAATCATAAATATCATGATGCATCCGGCAAATATTTGGAAGAGAAGCATCATTCAAAAATATATTGAAAACACCTTTTTTTTCCCGAACTGGGATGAGGCTTTCATGTGCAGATTAAAAAGCTCACAGAGCATCATCAAACTTAATGCAACAATAACATCATCAGTCTATGGCCTGGAGAACTTTTTGAATTTTAAGGGAAATTAAAAAATTAATCTTTCAAGCATCCCGTCAGTAAAAACATAATACTTACAAGGAAACCATATTCAGAACGATTAAAAGCAACAAATGTGTGAAGCAGGGAATCTACAGCCGACGATGAATTTACAAATTTCGCTCTTTAGATGATGAAGGTGAATCTCCAGAATTTTGGAAGACAAAACCTAAAAGGGAACCATACCCAGGTATTCGTGTGGAAGAGTCAAAATGATTTAGTTCTACTTCTATTGATAAAATAGCTTTGAGGCTTGAGGCAAATCATTTAATACTTTGTGAAACACTGCCATGTCTCAGTGATGTTCAGTACTAATTGTTATTTTAATGTCCCATGAACATATTGGCTTTTTCTCTTTTCCAGAGTACTCTTCTCAGGAAAGCTCTGTGATGGCGAGTTACCTAGCCTATGTAAGACTTACTCAGAGTCATCACTCTAAGACTGCAGATTGTTGCAGTGTTTGATTTTAAGTTTTCCAGTTCAGGCAAGAATACTAACATTGCTCTCATTTGTATTCCAATGACAGAACACAAAATAAAAGCTATGAAATTTTTCTTCATTTTTTTTTTTTTGCAAATGAGTTTGCTTCTACAAAGTCTTTAAAATCGCTTATCTAAGCTGAAACTCTATGATGTATTCATTGACTACTTCTATGATGCCTCCTACCTCACCACGAGCATTTTCCCAGTCTAGGGTTTTCTGAGTGCTATGAAAAGAAAATTAATATATGTGTGTGTGTTTGTGTGTGTATAATCAATTTAAGGAAAATATGTCTAATCTTGCATAATTGCTGGGGAGAAAAGCAAATCAAACAAACAAACGAACGAACGAACAAAAAGGACATTTGAATTCAATACACAGCATTCCAATACTTAGTTTTTTGTTCTACATAAAGATAATATGAAATCCAAGTTATTGAATGAGGCTACATAGCTGCAATAAGACTAATTATTAATGAAAACACCATCAATTTTAAGATCTTTGGAGAATCAAATGCAAGACAAGATAAAAGGAATGTGACATTTTCTGAAATGGTTTGAAGAAGGTATAAATGACTTATATAAATGAAAAATTCAAAAGTATTCAGAGTGATCAAGGAATTGGTTAATGATGCTTTTTCTCTACACATCTTTATTAGGCTCTGGAACCAGTGCTAATTAGAATTAGTTTGACTTCATATAGCTATATGTTTCTAATATTAATAATAAATATTTTGCTAAATGTTTTTATATGTTGCCAGTTATTTTTTAAGTGTTTACATGTATTAACTCATTTAATAATTGCATTAATCCTATGAAGTAGGATTTTTTTACAGGGCTTCTATAAATTAAAACATGCCCAGGGCCCTATAAGGTTAGTGCATGGTTAAACCTGCAGGTTGAAACTGAGTACTCTGACTCTATAGTGCTATTAACCGCAATATTTCACTGCCTTCCTGTAATATAATGGAAATGCCAAATAAAGGTTTAATTTCCCAATTCCACTTTCCTTATTAATTTCATTTGGAAACATGAAGACTGGATGCCAAAATATCTAGTTTTATAAACCTAGTTATTGCTAACATCTTGAGAATTTAACTTCATTATTGTGATCCTTATCTTTCAATATCAGACTCCATTGACTTATTAAAGCAAACGCATCAGGTTTTCCATAATTCCAAGAGACTGGTCTATATAACATTGCTTTAGTACCTATTGTAACTTAGAGGAAAATCTTCACAAATTTTGGATCCTTTGAAATTTAGAAGACGACTTCCAAATTCCTCTTACAAGAACGCATTGAGATGGCATCAGTCTTGAACTCTCAATGGACATCTATGAAAGGAACGATGATTGTATCTATTATAAATGTAAAGAGAAACTAGGAGGAGCTTCTGTTGGCAATTTAACCCACTGTCCCCATTAAACACACCATGGTGTGACTGTCCTATCCTCTAAGGACAGTATGCTGTATTGAAATTTGCTGCCGCTACTGGAATCATACTCTGCGTGTGAGTACTGGGCATTTTACTTGAAGTAACTGCATTCGCTAGTTCTAGGCACCTTTTCAGTATCCTTATTGGTTGGTGATTAATGGCCTGGGGCTGGTCAACAGCCTATGGGAAGAGCAGTTTATATTAACCTGACATGACTTCCGAGTACCCCAGACTCCCCTTTGTATTACACAGATGGTGCCCTTTCATGAATCAACCAGGAACTGACTGTGGGTGTGTGTGGTGTTTGGTGCATGCTGACTCGTGTGTTTCTCCAACACCTTTTTCTTCAGAGAATGCATGGGAAGTCATTCCTGATCTCTGTTTCTATGCAAATTGGAAGTGATTGAAAGGAAGAGCCCAATATTTCTGAACAGGCAATGACCAACAAGAGTTTCAGGATGAATGGACTGCACCAACTCCTGAACTTAATGCCATTCAACCTTGAGTGGGAGAGCCATAAGAAAGTGTGTGGGTACCTTCTGAGCCTGCTGAGATATTCTATTGAATATTAGCATGTTTCTCTCTACCCTACTTCCTAGGTCACTGAATAAATGGGTAGAAACAACTCCAAAGCTTTTAAGGGCTTATTGAAATAAGATGTACCAAAATTTAAAAAAAATCAGCTTCATTCAAAATATGTGCATTAGGTAAAATGTTAACTATATATAAGTGGAGAGCTTACACTTTAGATGTTTTAAGTTTTTAATTTCTTTCTTTAATTTTATCAATACTTCCTAATTTAATTCAAGCTCCATTTATATAAGAGTTTACGAAAAATACAAAAATATTTTTAAAAAGTAAACAGTGAATGTGGCTACAGCATGGTTTTGTGAAAAAAAAATAAAATTAAAATTAAATGTACAAGTTTATCATTTGTAATAATGAAAATAGCAATAAAGCCACAAGCTAAACAGCATGGAGAAGAACCCCATGGAATCTCCATGTGGATATTATCTGCTTAAAGAGGCAAAGAAAATGGCCATTTATTGCTTGTGAAGTATATTGCAGCATGTTTGCCATATGTTGTTTGTTAAAATTCAAATTATGAGATTCATTAGAAAGCCAAAGTAAGGATAAAAGATACAAACCCTTAGATAAATAGGAGACTGACAAATAATTATCACCACGTAACACTTAGCTTTTACTAACACTTTTATACTTAACCTCTCTCCCACCAGCTCTGTATTCTCTGACTGTCGCTGAACTCTGTGTCTAAAATTTCTCCATAAAAAAAGCTTAAAAATATAAACTTGAGATGATCAATTTAGGACCAAGGGATAATGATTTTTCCATTTGGCCAAATAATATTGAGATCTAGGTCCTTATGACCTACAGGGCAGCTATAGATCTGTTCTAGGATTGTGTTCTTAAGGGCAACAGATTTTTTTTATTGGTGGTTTCTCATTTCTCAGTGAGAAGACAGGACTGGCAGGATTACAATCAAAATGATTAAGCCCAAACTTTGCTCCGCTCTTTTTAAGGTCTTGAATTGTGCTGTCCAGTATGGTAGCCCCTGGACACATGTAGCTATTTATGTTTAAGTCAATTAAAATTAAATAAGGTTAATATTCAGTTCCTCCATCACACTAACCACATATGAAGTGTTCAATAGTTACATGCAGTTAGTTGCCTATTTTATTGAATAGCATTGTAGAACATAGCTAGCATTGCAGTAAGTCTGTTGGACAACCTAGGTCTTAGAAACAGACTGGCATATTCAGAAATGTTTCTTATTTGAAGTGGACTACTTTTTAAAATTTATTTACTTCAAAAGACCCTGGAAATCCATGACTAATTATGTAACACTTTTTTTTTGGATTTTTATTTTTGAGACAGAGAGAGACAGAGCATGAGTGGGGAAGGGGCAGGAGAGAAGGAGACAGAGAATCTGAAGCAAGTTTCATGCTCTGAGCTGTCAGCACAGAGCCCAACAAGGGGCTTGAACTCACGAACTGTGAGATCATGACCTGAGCTGAAGTTCAAGACTTAACCGACTGAGCCAACCAGGCCTCCCTGTAACACTTTTTCTAAAGCAGCTCTTGACCCTCTTTTCCTAAGTCAGTAATCTTCGTCTATTCTTAGAATGGTTTCTTTTATCAAAGAGGTTACACTGTCATTTATGGACTCACTCATGTACCCTATAGCCCTGTATTACTTCTACATGAGTGCCATCACAGAGAATAAAATGCTGTTGCAAACAACACTGCCATATTCTCATTGTGGTATAGACTAAAAGAAAACATGATCTGAAAACTAGCAACGTGAGCTATTGGTACAGGTTTTCATCCAGAATCAAGTTCTTTGTGTCCTTAAACTACTGTATTTTTCTTCTCATCTTATTTCAGGATCAAGTTTTTGGAGGCTTGACTGAGCCAAGAGACCATTATTCAAACATACCTAGATTCAGTTATGGTGTCTTGCTTTTTATTTATTTACTTTAAAATTTTTATTTTATTTTTTTTATTTTTGAGAGCGCATGAGCAGGGGAGGGGCAGAGAGAAAGGGGGACAGAGGATCTGAAGCGGGCTCTGCACTAATAGCAGCGAGCCCAATGTGGGGCTCAAACACAGGAACCTGTGAGATCATGACCTGAGCCAAAGTTGGATGCTCAACCAACTGAGCCATGCAGGTGCCCCGTTTATTTATTTAGAAAATTTTAATTCCAGGGTAGATAACATACAGTGTTATGTTAGTTTGGGTTGTACACTATAGGGATTCAACAGTTCCGTATATTACTCAGGGCTCGTCAAGATAAGTGTACCCTTCATGTTTATTCATAAATGTTAGATGCAGTGATTACTCAGAAGCTAACAGGGAATTCTAGCGATTCACTTGTGTGTTCATTATGCTCTGTGTGGAACAAATAAACCCCCTGGAGCCCAAAGTCTGTCCTTTCCCTGTGCTCTGTTCAATTGAGGTTGTATTTTGAACACGTTATTATGGACCCACTATCAACTCTAGATTACCAGTGCAGGTTTATGTGCAGGTGTGTGAATGTCAGTGAAGGATAGAGTGGTCATGGTCTTTCCTGTGACCAGTAAAATTATAATTATAATTGACTTATTATTGTATTTCAAAATTATCTGGTAATATTTTGGGAATGCAGAATCATGGTTGGCTAACTCTCTTTAACCTCCTTTGAACAGCTTAGTAAATAACAGATGCAGAATAAGGATGACCTCACAATGATTTCGTTCCATTCTTCTAATTTTGCCACTTCATGCTTACCAGCCATCAGGTGTCATACAAGATGTTGGAAGTACAGAGCTGAATGACACACATGTTTATTCTTTTCAGTAACCAACCTGTTAACATTGCTTTTCTCCCCAAACTATTCTTTCAAAGATTGCCAGGCATCATCTAACAAATAAGGTGAGATTTTTAAAAGCCTTTATCATGCCTGAATTATGCAACATTTTACATGGCTAACCACTCTCTACCCCTTTTAAAATTCTCTTTTCTTGTCCTCCACAGCTATGCTACTCAAAATGGAGCCAGCAGTGGACTGTAGGTCTGCAAAGTTTTTGCTACTGGTCCATCCTGAGATATCTGGCTTGTGCCAGAATGTAAATCTACTGTTTAGTTGATTGCTTTCTTTCTTCCTTTTTTAGTAGCACTATTATCCTGATGAAATTAGTGTGTTGATTTAATTCTAGTATGTGCTTTTTATCTCATCCTAGACGGGTAATCTCAGTAGTATTTTTCTATTCTAGGATCATTTCCTAATTCCTTGGCTACTTCCTTTCTTCCTCTACAATGATAGTATTATATATTATATTATGATAGTATTATATATAATATAATATAATATTATATTATATTATATTATACTGTATACCTTCTCTTAAGAACTGACATCTCTCTTTTTTAATGTTTATTTACTTTTGAGAGAGAGAGAGAGGGAACATGAGTGGGGAAGGGGCAGACAGAAAGAGGGACAGAGGATCCCAAGCTGGCTCTTTGCTGACAGCAGAGAGCCCGATGGGGGCCCAAACCCATGAATCACGAGATCATGACCTGAGCCAAAGTCATTCACTTAACCGAATGAACCACCCAGATGCCACAACTTCTGATGTTCTTAAACCTACATGCAGAGAGAATTAATGAAAGCTCAGTATGTGATATTCTATACTTGATAAATTGATCCCCTTCCTCATTCAAAAAAATCCATATATATACATGGAATAGGACAGATGAGTGTTATATATGTAAACCTTTGCTCACCTGCAAGATTCCAGGTTTTAAGGTGCAGGTGATTGGCCATTAAAAAGGCATGGATTCATTAAGTTAATCCTTAATGTTCTCCATTCTTCTAAAACCCCAGCTTCTAACACATATATAGGGGCATGAGAGATGCCCAATTACTGAAAGTGTGAGTCAGCAAAGGTGTTCTTAGTCCTGATGTCTATTTATAGAATGCCTCCTCCCAATCCCTACCCTACCCCACCCCACCCCGACCCCAAAATACTTGGCAGATAGATGTTCCATGTTACTACCTTCCCCATCTGTACTTCAGAACCCTCAGGAAAGCAAACATGCTGTTATTCCTAAAGATGAAAAATCCCAACTAAGCTTCAACTTCTAGATGAACTTTTATTATATCTCAAAAATCAGATAAATAGATTCTACCGAGGGAAAATGGTCATTCTAAATTTTGTGCACTTTTTTCTCCTCCATATCATACTTCCATATTAGAAATTGTCATACTTTAATTAAATGCTTTCTTTACATGTCCCATATCCTCCCCACAATTTTCATACCCATAAGACAGATCAAATGAAAGATAATTAACTTTTTTTTTGCCCCTGTTACTTTCCAGCTATCTTACTGACATGCATGACTTGATTTCATCTTCTTCCCACTCTCTGGGTGAGGGATCATTATTCCTAATACTTCAGATGAGGAATCTCAGACACAGAGAAATTACGTACTTTGCCCAAATAAGAACTGGCAGAGTCAAGATTCATACCTAGAACTTCTGAATTTAAAGGTTTCAGTTTTGTTTGTCTGTTTTTTGTTTTTTGTTTTTTTTTGGCATTCCTAAGACTCTGCAAAGTTCCTAACAATTATTTCAACTTTATTATGAATAAATGTGGCAAGAATGAACAAACAGAAGCAAACAAACAAAAGCAATCTGTTAAGAATAATTTACTATTTACATCAAGTAGCCAATCTTTACCGTTGGATGCTCAGGTCCTTTAAATATCTTTGAAGACATTCATTATATATATATATATATAACCAAAACCAAATATCAGTGGATAAACCTGTGGAGAGTGTCTGTGTACATGTGTGTGCATGTTAGGAAACAGAAATTTCTGGCAAATATATCTCCATAGTTTTGTAGACTCCAAAATTTTCAGAGTTCTGAGTGGTCACTGGCCCTCATAATCATTCCTAATTTCCTTTGTCCATCAACTGACACTAGTAAACTTATCATACTTCAATCACTATATTTTTTATTCATTTATCCAGTCTAGGCCAATTTTCACCTAGGTGCTTGGTCTTCTGAGATTTATCTCCTGTAGTTAAGTTTGGAATTAATAATTAGTCTCTGTTACTCTAAGCTTTTTCCCAGAGTATTTCACGGTTGGTGCTTAGGGTGTAACCATAGCTATAAAGACCCTAGAAGTCAGCGGCACAGTGAATGTTGGTTTGCCTTTGGACACAGAAATTTCCTCAGTGGAGACTAGTGACCAGAGTAGCAAAAGCCTCTTCAAGTCGCTCCCCAAAATGTGTGCATGGAATGGGCCTGAGGGTTTACAGAGCTCACGTGACTCCTTCAATGATACATTACCAAAGTGTTTCTGCATAGAAATATTGGAGTTAAGTGAAGGTGCTGAGTTGAATTTGTCTACAAAAGAAAAGTCGTTAACAATAAAGTTGGAACGCAGAATGTTATATTGATTCTTCAAAGTTCTATTTGAGAATCTGATAAATTCCCTGCTTAAATCATGCTAAATATTCTACCAAAAAGTACACTTTTATTCTAATTAGAGTTTTATTTTAGGTTAGGAGGGAAAAAAATAAGATATGACTCCTTAAAAGTTTTGAATGCATAAAACATAAGGTTTTATTATCCCAAAGAGAGACATTCTATTATGCAAATATATTAATTCAGTTGCTGGTATAGAGACTTTAAATAGAAATAAGTTTAAATAAGGAATTTTATGTTAAGGGATTACTGAGTAAAATAATGAGCTATTTGGTATTGCTTAGGTTGCATATAGGTTTAAAAAGATCTCTTTAATATTTATTTGTTTGTGCAAACCATGTCCTATGACTACAAATTCTTCCAATTGCTTTAGAAATAGGAATCATCATTCAGAGCTAAAGTAAGCAAACAAGCACAAACATTGAATCTGGAAATGTGTTTGACATAATGTGCTTACTTTGAACCAAAATTGCCTCAGTCTGTTAATGTAGAATGACAGAATAAAACTTAGTACTAAGTTATTTTTTATTCATATGTGAGTGCTGATTCCAGTTCATGCCTTATGAAGATAAAAAAATTTGTGTGCATGTGTATGCATGTATATATGTAAATATAGATATAAATATATATAAAATCTCTATTACATGCATATCTATTATAGATCCACATTTACACATGTAAAGTGAGGGGAGGAAGGGACAAATTGGTGACCCCCCCCAAAAAATGAAGATCTCTAACATTGGCCAATACATTTTTTATGAATATATATTATGTAGGAATACATTTAATTTTTTTAATGTTTATTATTTATTTTGAGAGAGAGAGAGACAGAGAAAGAGTGAGCATGAGTTGGGGAGGGACAGAGAGAGAGGGAGAGAGAGAATCCCAAGCAGGCTCCAAGCTCAGTGCGGAGCCCAACATGGGACTCGATCTCATCAACCAAGAGATCATGACCTGAGCCGAAATCAGGAGTCAGATGTTTAACTGACTGAGACACCCAGGCGCCCCTGTAAGAATACATTCAATTTTTTTTGTCTTCTTCTAAATTTCAAGAAAAATTTAAACTTTGCAATATGAGAACCACACAAGCAGAGACATATGTCATGTCTTTTTGACAACTTGATATCTTTGAGCATCCTTCCTCGTTTTGAAAAATTCCTTACGTATAAGTAATCTAACACCTCTCCAAATCAGAAGCCAGACACTCCGCTCCCAGTCCTCTCTGGCTCTTTGGACCTGCATGGGACATGAACTCGTCCACCCAGACCGTGCTTCAAGCAGTGAAGCTGGTATTGCAGATTCCTCTCTCCAAAAGCGGTGGCAGAAGCAGACAGCTTTGTCTGGGTCACAGCAGCCATGGTGCTGGCCATCACATCCAGGAGCTGGTGCGGGGTTAAGAGCAGAAGGCGGGGCTCTAACAGGGTGGTCCTGTTTAGAGATTCTTATGAGGGTTTTATATATCTCTTGTAAATCCTTTTCTCAGAAACTAAGTAAGTTCTATTATTTGCTCCTAAGAACATCAAGTGTCACGCTGCTCCACCCCCTGAGCTCTCTCTCTTACTTAAGGATTTCACTTAAGGGCCTCTCCCTGCTCTCTGCCTCTCCATCAACCTTTCTCTTCTTTTCTGCATCTTTCTTGGCAGCACACTATTTTTTTCTCCCAATCTTAAAAACTCCTTTAAAACTTGTCTTCACCCTGCTTCTGCGTCAAGTTTCTGCCTCCGTTATCTCTCTCCATTTTCAGCAAGACTCCTACGAGTGTCATATATGCTCACGCTTTCCAATATATCTCCTGCCATTCCCTCCTGAATCCACTTCAATCAGGCTTTTTCACTGAAACTGCTCTTTCCGAAGTCCCCACTGGCCTCACAGTCCCGTCCCTGACCTGACCTCATTGTTAAGCCCCACTGTGTCCCTCCCTTGCTCCACCTACCTGCAGCTTGCGGTGAAACTGATGGCTCTCCCTTCCGTGAAATCCTTCCTTCGCCTGCAGGACAGCATATGATCTTATTTTCCTCCTTCTTCTCTGCTGCTTTTCTTCTTCTTTTGCTTCTAGATCTCCAAATTTGGGAGTGGCCCAGAGATCAGTTCTTTTATCTCTTTTCTTTTATATCTTCACTCACTTGGCCTCATGGCTTTAAACACTAACAAGCTCATCCCTTTCCCTTGACCTCAGACTTGCATAGCCACCTGCCTATTCAACAAGTCCTCTGGGAGGCCTAATAGATATTTCGAATATAATATGCACCAAACTGAACTTCTGATGTTCCCCACTCCTCATAGTCCTACTCTTCTCAGTTTTCTGATTACAGTAACAAACAACTCAATTATCTTAGTTGCTTAGGTCAAAGTATTAGACTCTCCGATTCTTCTATCACCTCCATATATCTTGTCCAATCCCTTAGGAAATGCGGTCACTCTATCTTCAGAATATGTACAGGATGTGAGCAATCCCCATTACTTCTACATTTACTTCTCTGGTTTAAGTCATTATTACCTTTCATGGAGATTATTATAGTAGTCTCCAAACTGATTTCCATTCTTAATTCTTGCCCATTTTCTGTGGTCTATTGTCAACAGAGCAGCACAATGATTCTTTTTTTTAATTTTTTTAATGTTTATTTTGAGATAGATAGAGAGAGACGGTGTGAGTGAGATAGGGGCAGAGAGAGATGGAACACAGAACCTGAAGCAGGCTCCAGGCTCTGAGCTGTGAGCACAGATCCCAATGCGGGGCTTGAACTCAAGAACCACGAGATCATGACCTGAGCCGAAGTTGGACGCTTAACCGATTGAGGCACCTAGGTGCCCCAGAGAAGCACAATGGTTCTTAAATGTAAGTGAAAGCATATTCTCTCTCTGTTCAGAAGTTTCCAAAGTCCAAGTCCTTACAATGGTCCATTTGCTTGAATGCTTTCTGGCCACATTACTTTTCTCACCCCACTTCCGGGTGATATCTTCTCAGTCACTCAAATCATTCCAGAATACCTTTTTTCATGTTGCTAGAACACTGCAGACACAGTTTCATCTCAGGTACTCTAACTTCTGGTTTCTTTGACTTCTTATCTCTTCCCCAAACGGTCCCATGAATGCCAACCCATTTCCTTAATGCTTTTACTTAAAGTCCCCCTTCTTAAAGAATCTTCTGGCCACTCTAACCAAAATTAGAAGCCTTTTTTGTATGTATTATTTTATTAGTTAGGCCTTATCATAATCCAACATATTATTGTCTCTGTCCATTAGCACTTGGCTGCATAAGAATAGGACTTTTTTTTTTTAAAGTTATTAATTTAAATGGAAGTTAGTTAACATACAGTGTAGTATTGGCTTCAAGAGTAGAACCCAGTGATTCATGACTTACATATCATGCCCAGTGCTCATCCCAACAAGTGTCCTCCTTAATGCCCATCTCCCATTTAGCCCATCCCCCAATCACCTCCCCTCCAGCAACCCTCTGTTTGTTCTCTATACTTAACAGCCTCATATGATTTGCCTCCCTTTCTATTTTTACCTTAGTTTTCCTTCCCTTATTTTATGTTCATCTGTTTTTTTTTCCTTAAATTCCGCATATGAGTGAAATCTCTCCTTTGTATTTGTATTTCTTTGACTGACTTATTGTGCGTAGCCTAATACACTCTAGTTCTATCCATGTTGTTGCCAATGGCAAGATTTTACTGTTTTTTATTGCTAATTAATATTCCATTATACATATATACACATACTACATCTTCTTTACTTTATCCATTCATCAGTCTATGGACATTTGGGCTCTTTCCATAATTCAGCTATTATTGATAATGCTGCTATAAAAATTGGAGTGCACACGCCCCTTCAAATAAGCATTCTTGTATCCTTTGAATAAATACCTAATAGTGCAATTGCTGGGTCATAGGGTAGTTCTATTTTTAATCTTTTTAGGAGCCTCCATATTGTTTTCCAGAGTGGCTACACCAGTTTACACTCCACCAACAGTACAAAAGTATTCCCCTTTCTCTACATCCTTGCCAACATCTGTTGTTTCCTGAGTTGTTCATTTTAGCCATTTTGATAGGTGTGAGGTGATATCTCATTGTGGTTTTGATTTGTATTTCTCTGATGATGAGTGATGTTGAGCATCTTTTCATTTGTCTGTTAGCCATCTGGATGTCTTCTTTGGAGAAGTGTCTATTCATGTCTTCTGCCCAAGGAATAGGATTGTTCTTATGGTTGGTACATAATGGGTTCATAAGATGACCAATTCCTCCATGTTTGCTTAGGACTTGTTGACAACTAAAAGGTGTGTATGCCTTCTGAGTTACAGGCAAACTGACAGTTGTTCACACTAGCTCAATAAAAATTTGTCAAATGGAAGAATGAAAACAGAGGTATGAGCATGCACTCTACTTAAATCTTAAATCTATAGTGTTTACCCTAAAATTTTATGGATCCTGAAGCCATCTGGAAATGAATGGATATAACCACATGGAATGATACAAGGGAAAAGTACAGGTATTTCCTCAATCATCACCAAGTGCATGTAAGAGGTATCCCTAAATAAGTAACACTATTATTAGATCCATACACATAAGTCCTATCTCTTATCCTATTATAAGGGGTAATTGCTTATAAGATGCTTATCCTTTTGACTGGCAGCAAATTATAAAAATATGGAATACAACTATAAAACATACACAGTGGTGAGATTCAACCACATCATTACTGACAGGAAATGATGATTATAAGTAACTAACAACAGAATATTGGCTTAGCTGACCTAAATTATGCTTTCAATTAATATATGTGGGTTTCAGCCATTAGCTAAAATCCATCCTTTAGAAATGAATCTTTGTGGGATACATATGTAAACTCATGTGATTATTGTAAGCTCATATAATTACTATAGTATTAGATAGTAGTTAATGTTTTATAATAGCATAAATATGATTGTTTTCTATATTTATGATATAAACATTAATAAAATATTAAAACCAGTTTAAATATGAATATTATAGACCTTTAAAAAAGGAATTTAAATATCTAATTTTTAATGTTTAATTAATTAATTAATTAATTTTTAAATGTTTTATTTATTTTTGAGAGAGAGAGAGAGACAGCGTGAGCAGGGGAGGGTCAGAGAGAGAGGGAGACACAGAATCCGAAGACAGCCTCCAAGCTCTGAGCTAGCTGTCAGGACAGAGCCCAACGTGGGGCTCAAACCCACAAATCGTGAGATCATGACCTGAGCCGAAGTCGAACGCCCAACCGAATGAGCCACCCAGGCACCCCTAATGTTTATTTATTTTTGAGAGACAGACAGAGAGACAGAGTGTAAGTGGGCGAGGGGCAGAGAGAGGGGGAAATACAGAACTTGAAGAAGGCTCCAGGCTCTGTGCTATCAGCACAAAGCCTGACGTGGGACTCAAACTCAGCAACTATGAGGTCATGACCTGAACTGAAGTCTGATGCTTAACTGCCTGAGCCACCTAGGTGCGCCTGCCTTTAAAAAATTTTTTTAATGTTGGAATTTAAACTTTTAAGCATAAACATCCCTCCCCCTCAAGAAAGAAAGAAAGAAAGAAAGAAAGAAAGAAAGAAAGCAAGCAAGCATAAAGAAACAAGAGTTAAGGGCTACTTTTCGAAAGACTGACTTCATAGAGTGTGACTTCCTGGAATGCTCCTTTGAAAGTGGCTATATCTGAGTTCAGCTCATCTTGATAAAGTGTAAGGTTGTGGATATGCCAATTCAGATGTCGTTCAGTTGTATCTGGCCTTTGATAATGCCAGGTAGAGACTGATGCTTTATCAGCCATAATTGGAATAAGATAGAAATGCGACCCAGGTTTTGACATGTGGCAGTTCCTCTAGGAGCGAAGCTGCTATTTCCTTTCATCATGCATTTTAAATATACAACACAAGGCAGTTTCCCTTACTAGAGTCAGATGTCTGGCCCTGTTAGATCCCTGTAAGCTGTCTCTCAGATTTCAGTGGAAAACCTGACTACTTGTCTTTAAGCAGCACCCCCAGTAAAGTCTGTTCCAGAAGGCTTGTGTGTGCACTCTAGGTCATGTATTTTGTTTGATTGACTACTAGTATGATGAATTAGTCACTTGGTCCAGCATCTACCATGACTTTCCTGATGTGAGTCAAAAGGTCAAAGATAAATGGCTCATCCTGGGGGTGGGAAGTATTTTCTTGGGATGGCATAGCCAGTCTTCTTTAAGGATTGATATGACTGATCATTGACTGGTCATGGGAACTAGCCTCTTAAAATGCAAGGACCTTGAAACCTGAAGGGACTAGAATCCTCAAGCTAGCAGTACATAGCTATAATTGACGGCCTCACTGAGGTTACCCAGGAGGAGGCAGACTCCTACCAAGGAAATGGCTGAAATGTTCCCTTTTATAAATATTTTTCTGAAAAAGATAATGAGCAGAGTGCTCCCTGACAAAATACCTTTTATGCAAAGCACTTTGGATGTTCTTATTTGAACGAGACTGACAAATGGGCCACTTTTATAGCCCTTACATTGTGACTGTGTGAGTCTGAGAAAACACAGTGTCGTTCAGATTCTAGGAGCACCAGATGATTGCAAACTAGGGGGAAGATGTCCTAAAGGAGACAGGCCATGTGAAGCTGTCAGTGAAGAGATAACCCCTGAGGTCCTTGTAACTGCCAAATAATCCTCCCCTTTGTCCTACTGGAGTCTTCTCCACACTGCTCAACCTGTTCAATATCGAGGAGGATGAACCTTACAGATTGCATCCCCAAGGGGTCCTTGCTTGCAGGTTTCTATTTGGGTTCATCCCATGAAAAATACCAGTAAGACATAGGAGTGGCAGGCAAGACAAAGGAGGATTGTGCCTTCCTTGTTCCCTTTCTACATCAAAATTACATTTTGGCAGTAGCTATAGCCTTACATAACTACAGCTTACAGTGTCCTGTTCTCATTGGACTCTGGTAATTCTATTTCCTTCCATTATCTCTTCCGCTTTGGGGTAGAGATTACTTCCCTCTGTCACTAACCCTTTGGTGTCTACCATCTTTTTTTGTTCTCTTAATGCTACCCCCACTTCTGTAAAGTAGGCTTTCATTAATGTTTCTGTTTTTTGTATGGAAAAACGAAAGAAAAAATTTTTCTGCTGTTTCCTCTTGCTAGTACATTTTAATCTTTACCCTCACATATAAAGCTAAAAGGAGTGTACCATAGGGATTTTTCCTGGTCATAGGAATTAGATTGATTAGTGTAGAACTACAGTGCATAAAAACCAAAAAGACCAAAACAGATGGGTTACCAGAAAGTTAGGAGTTAATAGAGATGGTAATCATTTTTGCTTAAATTTCAAGGACAAGAATAACCACATGAAAATTTAGAAGGGGTAGCACAAATAAAAATCTTCATCTAGTATAGTTTTCCATCACAGTGGGTACTCAACACATGCTAAATAATGTCCTCTGATGAGCAAAGTGAAATTTTACTATAGTTCAAATAGAAGCATTGCTTTGGAAATAAGTGAACAAGATGACAAGAAACTGGTCAACATGTAAGTTGATCTGAAAGTGAAATTGCCCACAGTTGTCAAGTATTCAGAACAGAATAGCAAAACCAACATTATGCTGAAAGAACGCACTGGTAGAAATTGTCACTATCAAAGATCAGGAAAAATGCAAAGCTACAAAACTACAGGAAGGTAAGTTTAATGTTGACCATTGCTTTTAGGAAAACTAATGGGCCAATAATGCATTACTTTCTGAGAGCCCAGTGAGCACCAAATAAAAGGGCATTAAATATTCGCATTAGAGTCTATGAAATATGCTTTCACATGATACTTGCCGTTTGCTTCTGTCACAGGTTCATCCAAAGTTATTAAATTTTAAAATTGCACTAGGACTTTTTATATGTAGTGCATTTATAGCCTCTGATTTATATAGCACTTTTCCTCCATAGAACCATTATATCCTCATTCTCCAATTCAATTGTGCTTATGGTTAAATATAACAAGCAATATATGTGTGCGCATTAAATATATATATAATGTTATATATGTTTCTCTTGATTCTTTATATAACGTATTTCTTGAAATTTTGCAGTGTGTCTGAATGCAATTGCAAGACAACTTGCGATATGGAAAGGTATTTGCGTCCACAGGAAGATGGCATGCCTCAAAATTGTCTCTCAACAGCAATCGTTCTGAAGCAAGCAGCCTAATCTGTATGAAGTCTCACTCTGTGTGCACTTAACTTACATAAAATCAACTATACATGCTTTGCAAAGAAGCACAGAGAAAAAATAAATAAAAACTTAAATTGCGCAAGCCATTCTGTCTGCTGTCCTTCTCTCTGAGTGAGATGGAGTTTCCTCACCACTCTTATAGGGAGAGAATCTTAACTGGGTGAATAGGGTTCTAGTGTTTAAAGATACATACTCTTTGTTTTAAACACATACTCTAATCTTAATCCATCTAACACATCTGATGATAAACCAATGAAACAATGGTCCAGTCCAAACCTAAAGGAAAATTGTTCTGTTGGAGTCACTTATCTGACAGACTGTACGGTAGTCTCCACTAAGAGTTGCTAAGAGATTTTCTAAGAGTAATTTCACCAATATCTGATGATTGCCTTGGCACTGACTTTAGACACCCACTATGTAATACAGGGCCACTGCACTCTACCCAGTACAAAATCTCTGTGACATTTTTGTGGTTATTACAATTGAGTTCAAGTTCCCCTTTGTGGGGGACTGCACTGAGGGGGAGATGTAGACAGTGGAATATTGGCCACGAGGAATAAAACTGAAGGGCAGAGGCAGGGAGTCACAACCTGTGTGGAGAGAGTCCTGTAGAGACCTTGCCCTGAAGTTAATGTGTTGTAAATAGGATGGTTCTGTGAGCCTTTATTAGGATGGTGGTCGAGTGATTGTGAGGGTGAGTACTCTTGCCCCTACATTATTAAAATAAGAGGTTGTAAGAATGAGAGATGCACCCTACCATTTGGAAGCTATCCTAATTTGCACCAACTATGAAGTATGGTCTTTCAATATATTCCCATATAACTGATTAGGGAAAAATATCAAGAATCAAACTGTCAAGCTTCCCCCACTGCTCTAGAAGAAAAGCATTCTTATTACTGCCCTACATGATTTTCACATAACCATGATCTAAATCTTTTTATGTGTCTCTCTTTATTCCTATTTCTGAATTTGAGATTTTACTATAGGTATCCTGTTCTTACTTCACCCCTCTGTGCTTTTGTGATGTGTGTGTGTGTGTGTGTGTGTGTGTAGAAAGTAGAGATAACTTACTAATTTTTATAAGTACAGTCTTACTAGTTGATAGGCTATTGCACCAAGAAAAGCCACACCCAAATTCAATAGAGAAGACTGTGTTTCACCCAAAGAGACGTGACTTTGAGCTGGATGCAGTGACTGGATGGAACTTTGGGCAGAGGAGGTAAGGAGCAAAAGGAAACTCAATGACCAGAAGAACACCCTGTGACAAAGCCTGTTATTATTTCATCAAAAATCTTTTGGTGGGCTCCTTTGGTATATGGTGGGGATCAGGTCACAGGTTTTAACAGAGGGATGTACATGGAGGGGCTGTAAGCCACTTCCTGAGCTCATTGTTAAAAACATTAGTTATAATCTTATAGTCCTTTCTTGACCTTCTGAAGCAATTTTTAAAAGCCACATATTCCAGATTGTAGAGCTACAAGAAAGACACTACCACCAAAACTACATTTGACAATGGTATGAACCAAAATACACAATTTTGTGTTATTTTATTGAAGTTATGGGGTTTGTTCTTAGAAAGACCTAACATTGTTTACTTCTATCAAACCCTAATTTTTTATTCATAGCCTGATTAACTCATTTCAAGGGGGTTTTGAATTAAATGTTCTTGACACCTATGCTGTTAAAAGCATCTGAAAAAGAGTGCAAAATATAAACAGAGAGGACATGGTCTCAGAATAAATAACTAGAGAGGAAATCCTATGCTGTTGGCACCATTGAATGTTTTATTCACAGTTACAATGTGTGGCATATAGTAGGTACTCAATCGATACCTGTGTTTAAAAAGAGAAGGTGTCAGTTCTTCCATCCAAGCTTTACTCAACTTCCAGATGACAGGCAAGTAGTATTTGACAAGTAGTATTTGAGTTAATGTACCTATTCATTTATGAAACAGGCTGGAAAGTATTTAGTATTATAATCCAATAATGTATGAAGTTTTCTTAAAGATTGAGTGGGTTATAAGTCATTGAAAGTTAGATTTCTCACTATCTTCAAAGGTCAACCAACCTAGTTATTTCTCACTCATCCATCATGTAAATGATATTCTTCTATGAAAACACCATTCCTTCCTCCCTCCCTCCCTCCTTTCCTTCCTTCCTTCCTTCCTTCCTTCTTTCCTCTCTCTTTCTTTCTGTCTTCCTCTCTCTCTTTCATTCTCTCTCCCTCTCTTTTTCTTTCTTTCTTTCTCCCTTGATTTCACTTGCAAAAAAAATTAGTGTGTGTGTATGGAATGGAAGAGATGAAACAATTGATATATTCTTTCTTTGGATGATTTGTTATTCTGATTCATAGCTCGGGAAACTGAGAAAACTTATTTCCCACTACCACCCATCACTCTTTTTGTCATTTTTTCAGAATCACTAAATTTACAGTAGTAGCTAAAAATTGAGGGAAAAAGTGCAGTAGAAGTTTCATTCTTTGGGAACAAATATTTAATATATTTTGCTTTCTGTTAGCTACTTCATTTGAGTAAAAAAACCCACGATGATCACTTTATGATATGGTTATGTGTTATTGCATTGTATAGGCTACATTAACAGTCATATCTGCAGTAATTAAATTGGTTCTTCTTGAGAAGTCTCTTTTTGCATAAGCATATGAAAATCTTAGGCATATATGTATTATTCTCAATTCTGAAGAGCTATGGTGTACTAGTGTATATAAACCATCTGTATAGATTAAAAACTATTTGTTTTATCAGTACACATAGCCATACTACTTTTATTATCAATACTATGCAAGCACACAAGAGAGATGAAGAGATTTGAGGATACCTACTCCTCAAAACATACTTAAAATTTTTTTTCTCCATAAATTTAGGTGATGGAAACACATTTAGGCTCTCAGTCAGCCTCCCCAATAACTACTACTACCCACACATATACAGTATCTGGAAGTCAAATGTTTTTTCTATCTCTTCTATCTTTTTTTTCCCTCAAATTACAGGGTTGTGCACTTGTTGGAGCCATTTTTGTCCCATAGCTGTTTCTATCAGAGTTCCATGTGTCTCAGAGTGAGTTTGAGAGATTCCATTGTTGGATAGTATTATGTTTGATACCAAAGGAGTTTGTTAATATCTCATGTATAATAGCATCTGTAAGAAGAGGTGAGGAATACAAAACAATTTTGTCTTTCAAAAACTTGAATTGTCCTTTTCTCTACCTTTCCAAACTCCAAAAGCCTTTTTAGTTCACTGTATGAAGGATACTGTCACAATAGCAACAGGAAGGCACTTTCAAGGAAACCAGGACCCTTTTGATAGCCCCCATTGTCAAATGGCAAAAACTAAAAGGTGAACAATATACTCAAATTGTTCCTGTCTTTTTTTTTTCCTTGTCTCTCTCTCCCTCTCTAACTAAACAGAAGGCTGCCATTTGTCAAGTATGCATTACAAAGATTGGAAATAGGAAAAAAGACAAGAGAAAATTTTTTTCACTCTTTTCTCAACTGCCCAGGTTATTGTTATTAAGAGAAGAAAGGAGGTCAAGATGAAAGGACATTACTCCCATAGGAAAAATAAAATCAATGACATCTCTCTTGAAAGAAATATTCCCAACCAGGAATGAATTAAAAATATACACATTACTATCGTAAGCAAGGCAAAGCAACAACAAAAAGTATAATGGTGGTGGAATTGGAAAGATCATCTCTCAGGCAGAAGAAGACATAGGAAGTGTTGTATTAATATGTTGGTGTCATTATCATGGAAAATGTCTCTTGTCTTTGAATTTGTTGCCAGCTGGTAACTGCTATGGGTTGGCATATGAGAAAGAGGCTTTGAATTCCAATTCTAGTTTCATAATGTAATAGCTTAGGAAGAGTGCACTGGTAATTTGTTTTCATGGGCAAAATGGGAATAATGATAATGCTTTCGCACATTATTTTTGTAAGACTTGAACTAGTTGGCAGTAATATGCTTGCATATTTCTAGACTTTAATTAGCTTATCTTCACATACATCATTTCAGTTGTAAAACTCTTAAAGATAACAAGCTTTTCCATTCAAATAAACTGACTAGAGAAGAGTAATAATCTTGGCAGTTCCTAATTTCAGATCTTTCTAATATGCTCATTGTCTAATATCAAAAGCACTTTTGAAAAGCGAAACATTCAGCCTCATCTTTAAGCTCAATATTTGTAAGTAATAAAAATGGCATTGGACTCCTTGGATCTTTCTAAAATGACCCTGTGGATCTCTCTAAGTAGGAAAAGAGCTGATATATGAAAAGTGAGGAGGAGGATGGAGGCAGAGGAAGGGGGAGAATCCTGGATGGTATTAACTCATGTATCCAAGAAAAATACATGGATTCTGTTCTATTTTCCAGAACACTCAGTGCTTTGTTTATTGGATGATGCCAGTGGAGTTTCCATTTTGAGCTATTTTCTCCCAGGCTCTCAGCACTTTCCTTCTTTTGGTTACACCAACAACCTGACACTGTAATGTGCTCATGTTGTATATGAATATATGCTGGAGGGACAATTCACTGGAGAGAAACCTTAAAAGCCAGTCTATTTAGGGCACTACTTTCTAAAACATTTAATAAGAAAAAATTCTTAAAAGAGAAATGAACAGGGGCGCCTGGGTGGTTCAGTTACTTGAGTGTCCGACTTCAGCCTAGATCATGATCTCCTGGTTCCCGAGTTCGAGCCCCACATTGGGCTCTGAGCTGACAGCTCAGAGCCTGGTGTCTGCTTCCGATTCTTTGTCTCCCAATCTCTCTCTCTGCCCCTCCCCCACTCATGCTCTGTCTCTCTCTCTCAAAGATAAACACGAATTTTTTTTTAAAAGAGAAATAAACAGCTGAATTTAACTATGTAAATATACCCAAAGAAATATGCTGAAATGAGCTCTTCTCCAGAAACGGTTTATTCTGTTTATTCTACCTATAGCCTTGATCCTGTGTTAGATTATTTGGAAAGAGAAAGTCCAGCCAGGGCCAAGGAAATGCGTGTGAGCATAGAGTTCCTCGTTTTTATTATTACTATTATTCTTTTTCTTCTTTGACTGTAGGCACCATACTGTGCCTATTAGTGATTTCATGAAAGAAAAGCCATCCTGAGAAACAAAATTTTCTAAAAACAGAATTCAATTTCTTTTTATTCTTTCAACATACAAGAGTTATTAAATCTACTTACTGACATCAGAACCTTTCTACAACCTGGAATCAGCTGTCTCATCATTACTGCCTGTCCCCTTTCTTATTCTCCTTGGTGCAGAAGGTCTGAATAATAGTTTTAAACTCATTTTTACCTTCCTAGCCTCAAGAAGACAGATACCTTTCATGTCTTACATAATTTTATTTTTCTTGTATGTGAAAAAAGTTGTTACTTATAAAGGGAAGGAAAGATGCATCCGCTTTCTTTGTTATAATGAAAAAAAAATAGAAGAGAAATGGCTTTTCACTTTAATTCTGTCTCTTGTTTAATTAGGAACAAGTTGTTATTTAGAGATGGCATATAAAATGTGTAATTTCATTAAGAGTAAGAACAGTAATAGTGAGGGGGAAAATGTCTACAAGTATCCTAGATAGAAAAATTATAATGTGTATGTAAGTAAACTTACAAATGAAGCAACCAGGAAACAGAGGTAAATCCATAACATATAGATTTACTAATCAATTGATTGATTCACTAATCCATCAATGCTTATCGAGGACCTACTATATATAATGTGTATTTTGTTGCATCACCCTTGAATAGGCAAGTGGTCTAATAGGGGAGGGAAAAAAGTCTATGTTAGGAGAATGCATAGTTTTCTTAATTAAGTCATTCATTCCCTCATTACAGATATATTTCCTGAACTCTCTATAATATGTATCACATACATGAGGCAAGAGAGCACTGGATTTTATAGAGATTGTCAATGGAGCACCGAGAATGTACTGAAAGCAGTGAGTATAGGAAGAGAAATCAGAGCCCAAGAGTACCAACAGTGCCTCCAATTTGTGTAGGGCCTGATATTTATATAAGGAGGGATACCATTTAAAAAAATAAAAATTCATGTCCATAAGTAAATATTTCAAATATGAAAAGAAATCACAACAAATTGCAATTTTAATTGACATATTACACATAAATATCATAACATTTATAAAAAAGTAACATTCTATTTACAGAAATTAACTTTTACTCTTCTGTAAAACTTTTTTCTTTCATCTGACTACATTTTCTTTGAATGACTCTTCATGTGATATTTCCCTACAGAGAACAGAAAAAAATGCTCTAGTCTTTCACTTGGCATGATTAAAATTTGATTTGTTTCTTTTTAAATTAATGATTCAGAAAAGTTACTTTATGCCTAGTAACGCTTTATCAGTAATACCATAAAAATATTTTAGTTTTGATGTAAAATTTGATGAAATCTCTATCAAATTTCTTTCATATATAAGTTCTAAGATTTCCTAGCATTTCAAGTTTTCTTGTGCAGTGGCTGAAGTTAAATGCTATATAAATTATTGTGACTCATTAATCTGTTGGTCTTTGATGTCTCTGTTATCCTCATCTATTTTATGTTTTGTGTTATCTTCATTAATTTCTGTGTTTAGTGTTAATCCTCATCTAGCTAGGTTCAAAAAATGCCCATAAACAAATCAAATGAAGCAACTTAGAAGTGTGATGGAGGAATTGAAGGAGAAAGAGACAGTGTTTTAAATAGGTTATAGATCACACAGCTTACTTTTGCAGATTTTACACAAATACATAACCACAATGCCATAGTCCTTCTCAGAGACTTACAAGGAGCCCATGAATGCAAGAGGCTTCATTTTATGAAAAGTAGTCTCTGGTTTAGAACTCTCACAGTCATTCAAGACTGTGTGTGTGTGTGTGTGTGTGTGTGTGTGCACGTGCGTGTGTGGTTTTCTTTTTCTTCCTTTTTTTTTTTTTTTTTGGTAAGTTTATTTATTTATTTGAGAGAGAGAGAGAGAATAAGAGAAAGAGAGAGCGCTAGAGCATGAGCAGAGGAGGGGCAGAAAGGCAGGGAGAGAGAATCCTAAGCAGTCTTCACACGTTTAACACAGAGCCTGACATGATCTCACGAACCATAAAATCAGGATCTGAGCTGAAACCAAGAGTTGGATGTTTAACCGACTGAGCCACTGAGGCACCCCAAGAAATCCATGGGGTTTTAAACAACCACAATTGCATAGTTGATACAGATTTGAAAAATATAAAGGGGGCAAAATCTATAATTAATTGCATAATGGATATGAGTGTTTCCTTTTACACACACAGTGATATCTGATCTTTTATCACCAACTTACATAATTATAGGTCAATGTATACCTGTAGCTGGTAAATACAAAGGCTGTGGTTTTTTGGACCTCAGTCAAGGTAGAGAGGGCTAATTACAACCTAAGCAAGCCCTGGAGCCATAAACTAAGAAGGAAAGTCAGGCTATTGTCACAATCTTGGGCACCAGATCTCAAATCTCTTGGAAGGGAAATATGGTTTCCCATTTTAAATCTCTACTAAACTAATATATAGATCTATATACTATAGTAAATGGTAATCACAGTTATAAAGGCTATAATCTATTCGGTACAATAAATATGTAAATATGTAAATATAATCCAATGGGATAAAGAGGATTCTTGAGGCCTAAGAGTTAGTTCTCAATCCTTTCAGGGAACATCTGGAAAGGAAGCACAGAGGAGGTGAAATCTGGCTAAGTCACAAAATACCCCAGTATTGGCCTGTAGAGTGAAGGCAGAGAAAATATGACAGTAAATGAAAATGAATTATGAAACAAGTTTCATCCAATACCAAAAAGGATATGCTACCCAATAAAAATTACTGGTGATTTCTATTTCTGACAACACTGGAGATTAGATGCTTTGCAATGAAGCACTAAAATATTGGCAACATTTAAAATACAGATTTAAATCCATTACTGTCCTGGCAGAAGAGTTGGTGGACACAAACAAAGTGAGAGCAAGAAGACCCAAGGTGATAGGGGACTTAATACTCTGCATGTGGATGTGTACCTCCCTAAAACCATTTTTGAAAACCATTGGAATAATTCCTAGTAAATTTGAAGGTGTACATTCTCTATGGTTTAGCATTTCTACTCCAAGATACTCTGTTTCATTGATTTCAAAGCAGATTCTTTTTCACAGTTTCATATTTCTGAAATGAAATGTATTCTTACAATCGATAAGAAAGCAATGTGATATAATTTAATCGGAATTTTTTTCTTTCTTGTACAAAACAATAGTCTATATCTTACTATTGATGGCATCTTAGGCTTGATGAAACAGGATGTATATACCCTAGAAAAACTCTTGTATGTGTGTGCATTTGGCAATACACACTGAGATGTTCATTAAAGTATAAACCTAGAAATGAGATGGCAGAAGTGGATCTCGCATGGTGTGGACTTTGCCCACGTACGAGGCCTGTGGTAGGAGCAGTAAGGCAGCTGTATGGAGCCTAGCAGAGACAGAACCACAGCCTGTGGTAAAACCACTTGTGTGAAGCCAAGAAGCAGGAGCTGCCCATGGTAAAACCCCAGGTGGTGAAGATGCACCTTCAGGTCTTCATCAACCTACACAAGAGGATGGGCAGCTTGGTGGCGTCTACAATAACAAGACCTTCAATCAAGTGGAAATCAAGCCTTTGAGTGTTGGCCACCATACGGCTTAGTCTCCATCACCTACAAGACCTTGAAGTACAGCTACCCTGGCCTAGGAACCACTCTTTCCTCTTGCTTTATTCCCCTCAAGTAGACTATTTGGCAAGTAAAGGCAGACTCCTTGTCTTCCTCCTCCCTCAGACTGCCCATCAATGGCAGAAAAAATGAACACATTGTGGTATACTCAGTGTAGCAGATGTTAATGTACTGTAGTTACACACATCAGCTTGAATAAATTCAAAATATCTATTGTTCAAAAGAAGCATGTTTCAGAAGAATACACATGGAATAATTTATTAAATGAAGTAAATCATTAAAGTCAAAGAATACATACATGGATGGTACCACCATAAACAAAAACAAAATTATTATCAAAAGACAGGGGAGTTGCACAGAGTACTTCTGAGTTCCTGGTATTTATCTATTTCTGAAGCTAGGTGGTAGACAGATAGATCTATGCATTTTATTATATTAAAATATGCATATATGATTAATATATTATTTTCTATATATAGAATATTTCACATTAAAATACTAAAGATATTTAAAAATGATATTAACTTAAATTTAGCCTTAAGCTTTCAGCAATTTCACAGGTCAAGAGGAACAAGAAGCCTAGTGTGAAATCCCCCTATAAGAAGTGAAATACTCTGGTATCCTTGGCAATCCATAACACATACTCATATCTGGGTCAGATAATGCACTGATGGCTATTAGTGATTTTGTAATATCATCAAAGTGTTTATTAGTTACCAAGCCCATTTGAAAATGAAAACACTACACTATTATGGTAGATGGCTCAGTTTTCTTTCTTTTTTTAAGTTTATCTACTTTGAGGAAGGGGGAAGGGGCAGAGAGAGAGAATCCCAAGCAGGCTCCATGCTATCAGCGTAGATCCTGATGCAGGGCTTGAACTCACAAACATGAGCTCACGACCTGAGCTGAAGTCAGATGCTTAACTGACTGGGCCACCCAGCACCCCAGTTTTCTTTATTAATTAGTGGCAGAACTGGAATAAAATGTACCTCCCAACCACAAACAAATCTTCCACAATAAACATGGTTAAAAGATCTGAAAAGATATTGGTAGGTTTGGATATAGAATATAGAATATTGTGCACCAGGTAAGTTGTAGGTGGCTGAAGTAGGAGCCATTGTCTATCATACTCTGTTTTCAAACAGCATCAATTATTTTATTATCACCTCCATTTTTTCTTGATTATGCTGTGATTATAAATAAAATACATGCAATTGAAATTCAGTCACTCATTCAACACTTGAGTTCCTGCCATAAACCCAAGAGCGTAATGTATAGAAAGATATATCCTCTTTAAATAAAATACCAGCTCTGGCCATCCAATAGAGAAAACATGTACCTCAGTTCTGTTTAGATATGAGAAAAAGTGATAACTGCCAGGAGAATAAAAGCCATATGATTTTAATGACTGTTTCCAAAGGCCAAAACTAGCTTTTATTAGGGTTCTGAGAATGGGCAGGATGAGACCTACACCTTAAAGAATGTGACATATGGAGAAAAATAGAGGGTAGAAAGAGCTTCAGTAAAGATGTGCAGGCATGGACACACAAACAAGCAGCCAGTCTTTGGCTCGCCTGTACTAAGTGAAGTCATTTGATTTCTGGGGAGTCACACAAAAGGTAATGGTGAGTAAATTATGCATTAAGAGTTAGCACTCCGTGTAAATGGGAGGAGGAAAGCCAATGGGATGAGATGAAAACTGGTGTGGATGAGAATAAAAATATAGATCAAGCAAAGAATAGAAACAACATAATCAAGTCAATGTAGGACACCAAAACAAACAAAATAGCAACAAAAACAAGAGCTTTTGTAAAAGTTTTGACTCTACATCATTGGGACCAATTCCAAAATTTCCATGTGGCCAATGGAGTATATATATTTTTTACAGTGCATAGTGGGATTGTCAATTGTTCATAGCTGTAAAAAGAGCTATTGAAAAAGCACAAGGTAGTGTGTATCCTCCAAACTCCTGCCCTTCCCATCCCCTACTCTTCCCATTGATAAAGAAAATCTAGGCAAATAATATATACAATGAAATGGGATCCTTCCTAATGTTATTTGATTTCTTTTTTGCTGTTTGATTTTTAATGGCAACTGTGATATTTAAAAGGCTAATATTTCTAGACCTTGTTTCAGTAATTTAATAATGCCAATTAATCTCCCCTTGAGGTATTCCTCAGCTGGATAAATCAGTGTCTCTAAATTTAGATCCGTCTCCAGAAGTGAATTAACAATTCATTTATATTGGATCCTAAGTTAACACCAGAGCAGGAGATTCCCTTCCTATCATGATGCTATCAAATTCTTCAAAGAAAAGCCTTTTGCTTTTGAAATGTGATAAGTAAAGCATTTTCACCCATTTGGTACGACTTGTCATTGCTCTGGGAATCTCTTTTTGTCTTCCCCAGTGATAGACTCAGGACCCTAACAACTCACAGCACCTATATTACCCTGTTGTAATTAAAAGTGTGAAGTCTCCTTCCCTGAATCCCAGGGGTTTTGTAAGTATTAATGAGAGCCAGACTCTCTTTGGACATAAACTTATAATTACACAGCTTATTGTTATGATGGTGATTGTGAAGACTATTTACTGACACTTTCAAAAGAGGCTTATGGGATTTCAGGGCTAATTTAATTTGACCTTCACTTTATTGTATCATCAACCAGCATTTGACCCTTCTTTATAGATAGTCCATTGGCATTCCAGCACACTTGTTATGAGTAAGGATTATGAAAATGAGGGATCTAAAATGTAGATGCAAAAATGCAGATAGCAGGAACACAAAATGATTCACTTTGGAAAACTATTTGGCAATTAAACATAGTTTCTATGTTTTTATATGACCCAGTAGTTCCACTTCCAGGTATAGACACAGGAGAAATTAAAAAAAAAAAAAAAAAAAGACACGTCCACACAAAAGTAGTGGTTTAATCCAGGTGAGGAAAGAATTAACAAAATGTAGCATATCCATTCAATGGGCTGATATTCGGCAATAAAAAGGAATAAAATACTGACACATGTTACAATGTATGACCTTGAAAAGTAATTCTCAGTGACAGATATCATTCATAGGTGGATACATATTGTATGATTCCATTTTAATGAAATGTCCATAAGATCAAATAGAGAGAGACAGCAAGTGGGTTCGTGGTTGGCTGGGGCTACGGGTGGGGGTAGTGACTGCTAATGGGTATATTTCCTTTCTGGAGATGATGAAAATATTCTAAAATTAGATTGTAGTGGTGGTGGCACAACTCTAGGAATAAACTAAAACCCACACATCCTACACTTTACATGGGTAAATTTTATGGTATTTGAATTACATCTCAAATTTAAAAAAATTAAAGATTTTTACTGCTCTATTAAAGTATAATTGGTATATAAAAGATTACACATATTTAATGTGTACAGTTGAGTGAGTTTTGACATGTGCAAATACCCATGAAAGGACCACCACAATCGAGGTAATAAACATAACCATCACCCTGAAAAGTTTCCTTCTGCCCCTTTGTCTTATTTTGTTTTGGTTTTCGTAAAAGAACACATAATATGAGATCTACCCATTAGCAAAATTTTTAAGTGTGCAATACAGTATTGGTAACTATAGGCACTGAGTTGTATAGCACATCTCTAGAACTTATACATTTTGTCTAACTAAAACTTTATACCCATTGAAAACAACTCCCCACTTCCCTCCAACTCCAAGTCACCACCAGTTCGCTCTTTGATTTATGAGCTTATTTTAAGTACCTTAGGTAAGTGGAATCATGCACCATTTGTCTTACTGTGACTGGCTTCATTTATCAAAATGTCCTCAGGATTCATCCATGCTGTCACATATGGTGGGATCGCCTTCTTTTTAAAGACTGAATACTATTCCATGATAAATACTGTATTTTCTTGTGCCATTTGTGATGGTCTGAACGTTTGTATTCTCCAAAATTCATAGATCTAAATTCTACCCTTGAAAGATACTGATTTGAAGAGATGAGGACTTTGAGGGCCCCTGCTTAATTAATGAGGGTGGAGTCCTCATGAATGTTAACAGTTCACTTTACAGAAGCAGCGATATATATGAGAAAGTGGTTTTGTATTTACAGTCGTTCTGTATTGTCTACTGTGTAGACAGACACCTACTCAAAGGCTAGGAAACTCGGAGTGAAAGGCGATATCTTTCCATTCAGAACAGGACAGGTTTTATCCAATGGCTTATACCAATGCTAGCTTTTGAGGGATTATGTTTTATTACTATCAGATAATAGAGTTTCTTTTCTGTGTCTTTCCTCTGACCCCAACTTCCTCTGAGTTTTATTGCTGACCAACAGCAGTCTCTATACTTTTAAAACTAGTATACTGTGAGTCAGCACAGCTTTGTGTCCTTGCCACAGAGAGTTCCAGGAAATTCAGTTTTCTCAAGTTCTTTATTGACCCATCCCTATCTTTCAGAATAACAATAAAATAAAATTGAGTGCAGGGCCATAGGTTTTGAAGACACAAACAGAAAAACCTTCTGATTTTTCTTCTTAGATTTTGGAAGCAAAATTGGATATGGGAAGAAATAACCGTAATCTTCTGGGGGCACAACTAATAAAATAACTTCTTATTACAGGAGCACAGGAGTTGACCCTCGTTGCAAGACGGGGAAGACCTGCAATGTTTGGAAACACCTTTTTTTTTCTCAAACTGTTTTTTATTATTAGCTACTGTTTTAATCATATAAAATCTACTTGCATAAATTTTCACTTAGTATCATCAAACTTGGAATAGCTAACTGGCATCCACAGTCTCTTTTTTCCCCTCCTTTATCCCCACCCCAGAGGATCTTATATCCAAAGCACTGCCTTGTGATGTGCAAACTTCCTTACGAGAAGGGAAGTCTGTCCGTCCTGTTGATGCTAGGTTTGTCCATATGACTTGCATTGGATAATTCAGTGAGGACAAAGTGACATATGCCTGAAACTTTAAGAGCCAAATCATGGTTCTACCACTTCTATCTTTTCCTCTGCCACAATAACCATGGATTAAAAAGGATTAAGTTGCTTTTTTCTAAGGAGGAGAGTCAGAACCTAACCAACCTGTATTCTCTACTCCCAGGGCTGAAAGTCCTTCAAACATCTGCACAAAAGGGTTTCAGAGTCACTTTGCCCCAGTGACTGTTGTATGCCTCCGATTATTCCCCTTTCTGAGTAGGAATGTTCTTTATGCTTACTCTGCCTTTTATCCACCATGCTACATTGAGTGTGTTTGTGGGGAGGGAACAGATGATTTATCTTTATAGTTCATCAATTTCTGCATCAACTGGAGACTTATCTGCATCTTATGTAGAGTGTACCACAAGTCTCTGGACTTTGAGCTTAATGCTGTGACTAGATGAGATCTTCATGATGTTTTCCTTCAGGAATAAATGAGTATATTTTATATCCAAGAGGGAAGGAATCTCTATGACAAAAAATGGTGGATTGTGATAGATTGTATTATTATTATTATTATTATTATTTCCAATTTCTATCTTCCCTGTGAGAGGTTAATTAATTAATCCCATGTGAATTGCAGTATCTCTTTGTAAAACGATTATATTCCTGACCACGTGCATAAGTCTTAGCCATAAGCTTTGGTGAGTGCAATATGAATGGAAGTGATAGGTGACATGCCTCAGCAGAGTTTAAGATCACAAGGGTCTGTTTGTGCTCACTCTCTCTCCCTCTATCTCCTTCTCTGTGACCTATCTTTCACAAGAGTGGCATATTCAAGTAAGGACATATGTTCTGGTAAGGGCTTCTTCCTCAGCCTACGTCTCTAAGTGAAGACAATATGGATTCAAGGCACAGGCACATAAAGAACATATAACAACACTGATACATAAACCTTTATATTGTTCATCACTAAAGCCTGGGGATTGCTTTTCATTGCAACATGACCTGGAGAAAGCTGAATAATACACCCATTAAAATATAAAGTGGAACTTATGGTATAAAAGGCCCGAAGATTAAACTTTGGTTAAAGACACTGTGTTGAAGATGGGGGAGAATTTCTCTAATAGAGTTTGACAGCATTGAAGACAGATTGAGAACCAACTCTTGATATTGGTCATCTCTCAGCATCTCAGAGCAAGACAGCACGGACAATCTCAGAGGAAGTATGGAGAGAGCCCTTTGACTCCTCATTTGTCCCCTTCCATCCCGCTTTGTTTTCCCATAGGGTGTGGGGACTAAACATACACAGATAGACATACAGCCACACCCACAAACACACATGCACACACACAGACACACACATACACACCCCTGCACAGACAAACACACGGACACACAGACACCTGCATACATGCACACACACAGACACATGGACAGACACACACACATATACGCTTGCACACAAACACACAGACATGCACATAGAGACACCCACACACGTATACACCTGCATGCATACACATAGACACACAGACAGACATGCAGACGCACACAGACATACACACCCACATACACACTCCCACACACACATACAGACACACAGACACACACATATTTAAAAAGAAAGATATACCTATATACACACATATATGCACATACAAATATATTTGTAAACTTATTTTCAACTTGCATGATCTTATTCTAAAACTTTCTTAATTCATCACAAACCTTTTTTTCCTTTTACCTTTTTTTTTTAGAAACTCCTTTTGGAGATCTGTAAATAATATGGAAAAATGTTCTCATTATAATGTTTGATAAAAAATAAGCACAGAATTGTCAAACTCCTTTTGATCTCACTTAGGTTGTTATGGGTTGAATTGTGTCTCCTTCAAATTTATATGCTGAAGTCCTAAAACCCCCATTACCTCAGAGTGGGACTTATTTGGAGGTGGGGTCTTTACAGAGGTAATCAAGTTAAAATGAGGTCATTAGAATGGGCCCTCATCCAGTATGACTGGGGTCCTTATGGAGGGAGGAAATTTGGACACACAGACACTCACGAAGGAAGATGAGAAGATTCAGAGAAGACAGCTGTCTACAAGCCCACGAGAAAGGACCAGGGACGGGCCTTTCTCCCGCAGTCCTCAGAAGGGGTCAATTCTGCCAAGCTCTTGAACTTTTGGCCTCCAGAACTGTGAGAAAATACATTTCTGTTGTTTGGGACACCTAATTGCAGTACTTCATTAGAACATCTAGCAAACTAAGATATAGGTAAAATATTAGAAATCATGGATCAAAAGAATAAGAGTGGGTAACAACTGGAGGGGGGTCGAATGATTATTCCTGATTTGTGTTTACTTCTATGTAATTTTCTATAATTTCTAAATTTTCTATAATGAGAACATATGGTTATGTAACATATGTTACATAAAAGAATATTTTTCAAATATCAAATGTAAAAAACCTAAATCCTGAACACTTTCTGGGCTTGGCAAGAAAGAGCAGCCATAAGGGCAGGGCATTTCATTCAAGAAAGAGTACTTGAAACACAAGATCTTTAAATCTCATGAGCTCAGCCTCACAGAAAATTATTACCTGCCAACTCAGTTATTTTCAATATACCCCTTCTGATATAATATAGGAAGGAAGGGATTATGGGACTAACCTGAGGATAAACATTTTGGGGTTACCAGATGTAGGAAAAGAAGGAAACATGGTGAATTTTGTAACAATCTTTTGGTGCTTTGGCCAGACACCTTTCTGTGATGGCCAGCCTTAGGAGATGAGCTCATGAAATTTAATTAATCCTTTTTTTTTTAAATTATGAACCTGAAAACTGCCCAGAAACTGCCCCACTGCACCACACTTGTCTTCTTATTTGCCCAGAGTTAAGGCTAACGCTGTTCTCGATTTGAAAATGGTTCCTGGCGTAGCGAAGTCCAGTGGTGTTTGGGGAAACTGCCCCTGCGGTGGACTCCCTGTGCTTACGGTGGTGTGTGGTGACAGGAAGGAAGTGTCACAGGGTTTGAAGAACACATCTTCAAACTCCTGAATGAAAAATGGGTTTTCTTCTTAGGACTTTGTCCAGAAAGTTAATCTTTCCTCTTCAAGCCCACAAAAACATGTTGAGAGATTCTATCAGGATAAAGTTCAGATGCCTTTATTTTTTCTTGACTGCTCTTCCTCTGTGTGTGTGTGTGTGTGTGTGTGTGTGTGTGTGTGAAAGAAAGAGACAGACACAGAGAGTTCACTATGTCACAGCCACTGTTTATGCTTCAAATGTATAAAGTACTTTGATGTTCAAAATGTCTCCTGACACTCAGGACACAGATGTTTGTCCGTTCTTTTTTACTACCTGGAACATCTCCCACCTACGCTGATAAATTAACTTCTTATTCGTCCAAACACATATTGGGAGGCTTCTCTTCTTAGAAACCTTCACTACATGCAAAAATGAGTTAATGACCCTGGAGGGAAAAATGCCAGAGTCCAGCTCCAGCAGGTCCAGGGCTCCCTGAAGGATGGACGGTGTCAGCGAAAGAGAATGAGAGAGAACCTTGGCTTCTTTCTGATCACCAGGCAGGCATTTCTGCTCTGACCAGAGAATCAGCTTTATTTATAGAAAAAATGTATGGGGTCAGCACAGAAGTGGCATTTGCCTTAGACAATGATTTCTGATGACAAATTCTTTGGTATGGAAAAATTTCCCAGAACATAGATTGGTAGAAGACTCATGCACAATCTTTATCAATAGTGATTGATTGTACGTGATTTAAATGCTTATCATATGGGGAAGGAAGGTATCTTCAGCATTCAAATACAAGCCAATGTTTTTAGCATAACAAAGGCAAGAGTTAGTTCTTTGTGAGCAGGGGTCAATAGCCTATTTTCTTGAGGGGAAGAAAAACTGGGTTCTCAGGAAATGTAATATTTGCTCCCATAATCACAAAAGAAGAAATTCCTATAATAAGTTCCTTCACAAGGTGCAATCAGCATTTCAGGGCCAGAATAAGGAGTGACTTATTCTGATACCAATCAACAAGGTGCCTGGGGGGTCAGTGCTCAAGCAAAAATAAGTGGGGGGTATACATCGGTTGCCATCTGATGGCGGGAGGCCTTGCAAACCCGCCTTACCTCACAAGGAGATTTCTCAACTTTAGTGAGTTCAGAAATGGCTTCCAGCAGAAAAGCCTCCACACACTGCAAGGAACTTTCATCAAACTGTTCAACGCACTGTGTATTATATTAAGTTCTATCCTGCAAACTTCCTAGAAGGCAGAAACTGTTGCTCTTTAAATTTATTTATATAATCCTTGCACCTAGCATGTTACTGGGTGCTTAAAATATTTACCATATGGGGGTGCCTGGGTGGTTCAGTCAGGTAAGGGTCTGACTTCGGCTCAGGTCACAATATCACAGTTTGTGAGTTCGAGCCCTGCATCAGGCCAACAGCTCAGAGTTTGGAAACTGCTTCGAATTCTGTGTCTCCCCCTCTCTCTTTGTCCCAACCCTGCTTGTGCTCTGTCTCTCTCTCAAAAGTAAATAAACAAAAAATATTTACTCTATTTATTTCATTAGGAGTTACCTTGAAATGTGATGCATGAGAATTAAGAGAACCAACAGGGAGGCCAAAGGAAGTTTGAAAAGCAGACATAAACAAGGTGCTAAATCCATACTCACCAAACACTTACTATATACGTATATTTTTTCCACCAACTATCTTGGTACTGCAGGATTTAAAAACAAGAAAGTTAAAGACCTGGAGATAGTCTTTCTGGTTGCTGAGGAAGCATTTGTAACTTAATGAAGGACACGGCGGCCCCTCCAACCAAAACTCCTAGACCAGCCAAGAAGAAAATGATCTGAAAACACAATGATCAGGAAGCAAGGAAAGATCTTTTCCAGACTGAACACAGTTTAAGCTGTAAGAGGATTTAAGACACGACTAAACTGCATTGCCTCAAAAGGAGACCTTCAAATACCTAATTAATTTTTCATTTGTTTTATAGCTCTAGCAGATGTTGCACTTTTTTTTTCATAGATTAGCTCGTCACTGAGGTGCAAGAGGAAAAAAAATTCTTTTGTTAGATTTTGAATTAATATGCTTGAAATGACATAGAAAATGTCTGATTTGTACAATCCAGGATGTCCTGCTATCCCACCTCACACTATGCATTTTAATATACCCTTATTTAAATATAAATAGAGATAAGATATTTAAATTTATTTCTTAGAAGGAGGAAAGGGGTTTCCTATTATAGGAGTGGATCTACATTTCCTTAGTCATTTTCCAGATGGGTCAGGTGAATACTTTTACTGACCTTGCCATTTATATCTTGCATCTTCTAATTATTGAAAGATGATAGATAAATTGGTTTTGAAGTTTAAAAAGCTGGGTTAAGGGGCACCTGGGTGGCTCAGTTGGTTGAGCGTCCGACTTCAGCTCAGGTCATGATCTCACAGTTTGTGAGTTCGAGCCCCACGTCGGGCCCTGTGCTGACAGCTCAGAGCCTGGAGTCTGCTTCGAATTCTGTGTCTCCCCTTCTCTCTGCTCCTCACCCATTCATGCTCTGTCTCTCTGTGTCTCTCAAAAGTAAATATATGTTAAAAAATAATAATAATAAAGCTGAATTAAAAGAAATGGGGGGGGGAGGTTAAAAATGAGTAAGGCATGGTTTTGGCCTCAACCGCCAGGGATTTCGGATCATTTTCTGGGTATCATACCCTGAGATGCAAGCTTAGTGATCTGTCGTATAAAGTTAACCATACTATCTGCTCTGAGAAGGTGAGTTCGTGGGTGGCAGCCTTCTTGTGTATGTCTGCTTTCCCAGGACGTGACTGTACGTGAAATAGTCAACATTTTCTCCTTGTCTCAAATTCTTTTCATAGAGAACTTTTCCAACTCACTGTCTTAGAGAGGGGATTCCTGCACTATGTGACCCTGTGCTATGTCCTTCTGATCTCTGCCCTTCATTTGCCCAAATCCCCCAGGGAAAATGAAACCAGAGGGGTGGATTTTTAACCCAGAAAGTCTGAATCAGGCAGACAAATTATACCAGAAGCAGCTAGATAAATTAGCTGTGGTCTTTGGGTCAGCATGTCAGCTTAATTTGGGGCATTGAGCAATGAAACTAACAGGGGCAGCCAGGTCAAATCAAAAGTGAACAAAGCCTGCTGGTCTAAAAGGATAAACAATGTTACCTTTTTATCCCTTGGCTTGTCTGGGGCTGTGACCCGCCCCTCTCAGGCCTGACCACATCCTCTGTCCTCTGTGTCCTTTAAAAAACAAAACAAAACAAAACAAAACAAAAACACCAAAAAAACCTATTTTGAATCCGTTTCTTTTCCTTGCCATCTCTGATTCTTGGAAAGACAGTTACCAAGTAAACTAAATTTTGTTTTATTTTACTTTTCAGGAGACTCTGTATACATTTAAAGTGAAAAATATGAGACAGCTAATTGGACTCTTAAGATTTTTAAATTATATAATTACATGGCAAGAAAGATGTCAGGAAAATAATTTATCAAATGTCACCTATGTGACAGGGATTATGTTAGATGTGTGCACATAACTGGCATAATTTTTACCTTCACAATCGCATGGTAAACAGGATTATAATCCTTATGTTTTTCTTAAGAGAAAACCAAGGCTTAAAGATATAAGGTGGATTTCACAGCTTTTGAATCCAGAAATGTCTACGGAAACCCACGTTCTCCCAATTGTCTTACAGCATTTAGAAAAAGATGCCTCAGGGCGCCTGGGTGGCTCAGTTGGTTAAGCGTCTGACTTTGGCTCAGGTCATGATCTCAAGTTTCCTGGGTTCAAGCCCCTGCATTGGGCTCTGTGCTGACAGCTCAGAGCCTGGAGCCTGCTTAGGATTCTGTGTCTCCCTCTCTTTCTGTTCCTCCCTGGCCTCTGCTCTATCTCTCTGTCTCTCGAAAATAAGTAAACATTAAAAAATTATAAAAAATTAAAGAAAGCAAAAGATGCCTCGTGTTAACATATGAAAAACAGAATCACATGAGCTAGGGGCCAAAACATTAGTCCTTATTTCCAAGAACTCATGACCCTGTAGGTCATCAATAAGGCAAACTAGTGTTTACAAGTTCTATTCCATGTATCTCTTAAGGATGTTCTGTCTGATCATAAGTACCACCTGAGTATTCTGCTTTATCCCCCTAGATATCTAACTATTTTCTTCTAAGTATTAGAGGAGAATGGTCCCCTAACCAAATCTCTAAAAGTTACTTTCCCTGACAATCATGAAGACATACATAGATAAATTCTATTCCTGATCACTACAGATATTTTCAAACCCTGGTGTTTAAATAGCTTTTAGAAACCAATTCCTTCCTGAGCAGTACAGGCAAGTCCAAACTACTCTCGGAATGTATCTCAAAATTAGTTTTGTTGCTTGGCTTCATTCAGTTCCTTGTTCAGGACTAACTTGGAGGAAGAAACATTTACAAATTTTTCTTGTATGAACAACTTGTATCATCAAAATTCACAAATTAACATTAGTTACAACAAATCTCATACAACAGATGATAAATTATTTCTGATTTTTGTTAACTGTATGTCTGAAATAATAGATAATCTAAAAGCTATTCTAGTTCTACCCTCTGTTTAGGAAAGGTCCATCTGCATGATTCATGACTGGCAACCCCTGCAGCCCTAGGCAAGTCATCCCCTTGCCTGCGGGGAGGAATTTAAAACCCTATAGCTTGAGAAGAGGACACATTATTTAGTTTTTGGAAACTCAAAAGATGCCTAGCTAGAATTTCCTTTACTCTTTTTAGAATACTCAATGACTCTTCAAGAGTCTGTGAAGGTAAGGTGAATAGACTTCCTGTTGCAGACAAGTCATGATCTAATGATAGTCACTCTCTAAGGACCCTTGAGAGTAGCGCTGATCCCTGTGGAGGGCACTCGTATATTTGTATGAAGTTCAGATACCTCTTGGGAGGCTAGGGATGATTTTTCTGACCTTCATCCTTTTGAGGTTTGGTATTACTGGAACCTTTTTTATAAAACAGGATGTTACTTCCTGAGATTTTCTAAAATGGAAAAGCTAAAGAAAACCTGAGTGGAGAAACCTTGCTTGGGGAATGATGTCTGAACTTGTGATAGGAAGTGAAGTTTGGCTGTGAAAAGTTTGGGGTGGTGGAGGGCTCTAAGAAGGGAAAGTAGAAAAAGAGAGAACAGGGTAACAGGACCAGGTGTTAGTGGACCCTGAGAAAGTGTGTGTGTGCGTGCGTGCAGTTATGGTCCATCACGGAACAGGTTCTAGCTTATGTAGATAAGAGTAGAATTCTCTTCGATTTGACCAAATGGGGTAGTGATGGTGTGTTCAAAACTGTTGTGGACTGCATCAGCATGAGGCAAAAGATGCATAAACAAGATACAGGGCTGATCTTCTTTGTAGCCTATTCACAGGTATCAGAATGAACACAGCCCCCTTCCACTAGTAGACAGGTGTTCTTCATGAATGTCAGGAATATTTTTCAACAGTAAAACTGGAGAGGTAACAGAAGAGAGGAAAACAATAGTGATTTTATCAGACTCTACATTTGTCATACTCTCTGGAATCTGGAATGAGACCAGAGTAAGCATTCATAGCCCTTCATAAATGTGGGTGTGAATGATAAGATGGGCTGAGGCCAGGGTAGTGGGACAAAGCCTTGACATGGAGACTCTGAATTATTTAATAGGTTAGGTGGTTAGAACTTGGACCCTAATTAGAAGCATAAGTGACTGTGACTTATTTGCACTTCTGGCAAATAAGTAGACGTAGAATAATCAAGGAACACATAGATAGTGAAAGGGTCCAATGTGATACAGACTTCCTTCTATAGCCAAAGCCACATTGTATTTACACAAACAATAGTTTTTTGTTGATGACTTGAAAAAATTACTATAATTTCTAATTAGTTTTTAATTATATTCCCAAATAAATATTCTATTTTTAAAAATAAATTTACACATTTGATCATAACCACTTCTGTTTGGTTCTTTCACCTCCTCTTTTGTGCCTCAATGTGTCCTTTCTTCTTAGTTTGTTTAAGGTATTTTCTGATTTATCACCGGGTCCTTCCTTACTAAGTGATAAGAGGTTTTTGTTTTTTTTTTAATTTAACGAAGATGAGTATAATATTCCAAAAGTTTCATCTGATGTTAGCACAGTAATAAAATAAAGTAATTCTAATGGTTTTATCTTATTGAGTTAAATGCAGGATCATGAGCAAATTTAGTGAATTGGAAGGGAAGATACATAGCACTTTTTTCATATAGTAGTTCATAAACATGTTTGAGTGATTGCAAGGTTAAAATTGATGTGCATATCAGTTCACATGCAACAGAACATTTAAATTGACAAGGGAAAATCGGATTACAAAATAACTTGTTTGAATTAACACAAATGAACAACAGAAAAGAGAAAAAATAGAGTAAAGGAAGTGTGAACAAATATACTATAAGGATAAGCACATCATATTTTACATAAATAAAAATATGCTGTATTCTTCTACTAAAGAGAAAGATCACTTTGAAAAGAAGGTCTTTGGTGACATCAGTAAGATGACAGACTAGGAGGTCTCAAAACTCTTCTTCCCCCAAAACAACAAAAACAACAAATTAACAACTTCAAACTGATAATACTAGCTTAGGGAAGGCTCTAGATTACAATGAAGAAACAGAAGAAGCCTTTTGGAGCACAAAAACCCAGGATGGCCCCAGAGAAAAGCACAGAAAACATTTCACCAGCCCTCAGTGCCGTTTACCATAGTGGCTGCACCAATTTACATACCCACCAACAGTGCACAAGGGTTCTCTTTCCCCACAAGTTTATCGATATTTGTTATCTCTTGTCTTTTTGATAATAGTCATACTAACCGGTGTGGAGTAATATTTCATTGTGGTTTACTTGGCAGTTTGTCAGTGTGGTGCCAAGAAGGATCCTCTTGGTGGGGTTTCACCAAAGGGGAGCAGGAACACCCCACAAAACCTCGTCGCTGTTGTGAACATCAGCAGCCTTTGCTACCATGTACCCCTCTAGACTTCACCAATGCTGAGCCCAGCTGATAAAACTGCCTGGAGTGGCCAGGCTGGAGCTCTCGCTGCAGGGAGACCTGCCCCCAAGGACCTGAGTTACTGCTGAGCCTCGCCACTGGATGAGAACTAGCCATCTACCAGACCAGAGCTGCCATGACATTGTGCCTCACCCCTTGGGTCCTAATTCACAGCTTTGACTCACCATCACTGTGGCCAGGTTGGTGCTTTGCCATGTCCTTGGGGTCCTGAGTCAGAAAAAACCTGCCATCACCGGTGTTACACTGTTGTTGCCCTTCATCCTATACCCTGGAGCCTCTGTCAGTACTTTGACTTGCCCTCCCCAGGGCCACTCTACTGCTGTGCCATGATCCCTGGGCCGAGGCAACCGCTGCACCCTGTCATCCTTGGGGACATACTGACACTGCATTTCACTCTTTCTGGGGCCAAGTAATCAAAGGAAGCCCCTGAGACCCCGACCACAGTTCTTGGGCGATCTGCACGTGCCCCACACCCTGACACGGACACCACCATGGCAGCAAGTGTACCTGTGTTCTAGGTCCTAGGCATCCTGGTAGTTCCACCAACCCTGAGCTCAGAGCTCTGGCTCCACGGATGCTCTGAGTGCCAGTACAACAGAACTGGCACCAGAAAGGATGCCCTAAGCTACATCTTCTCCACATGGGTAAATAGGAGAACCCCAACAGACTTTGCCACCAAGGAGCACAGTAGCCTGAGCCACCACTGTCACTGCAGACCCCTTTCAGACTTTGCTGTGGCATACGTCCAAGGTCTCTGCCAATGCTGGCCTCCACTGCTGCACCTTCCCTTAACTGGGGGTTGAGGAAATACTGGTCAAAGGGTAAAAAGATTCATTTAGACAAGATGAGTAAGTTCTCGGGATCTAGTATACAGCATAGTGGCTAGTTGACAATGCTGCATTGTACGCTTGGAAAAAAATTTGCAGAGAACAGAAATATACAGGAAATACACTGTCAGTTGAAGATTTTGAATGGTGGTAAACAAATAAATAAATGTATCTATTAATAAACTAATAAACATTCATTAAATAAACAAAAATATTTATTAAATAAAATTCATTTAAATATCCATTAAACAAACAAACAAAAACATATGTTGAACAGCCCTAAAAATCAGGGAAATGCGACTTCCCTGTAATCATGCTATATTTATTTACACACATTCTCTTCAACGAAATTTTAAACATTCTAAAATTTTGCTGGGTAGTAAAAATGTGAATTATTACACGTTCTTGGAATGTAATTTGTCAGTACATACTTTAATATTTACATGATATTTAAACGGAAATCACCAACATGAAAGAATTCAAATGTAGGGATGTTTCTTCATGACATTGTTTGTACTAAAAAATTTGGAACAATGTGAATATCTCTTGGTAGGATAATGGTTATAAAAACTGCAATCGATCCATACCACTGAATGCAGCCATGAGTAAACGAATTTTATCTGTACAAGTTGACTTAGATTTCCAACGCGTACATATTACATGGAAACGGCAGATGTTGTGAAGTTTATATGATCAACTTTCAGCAAGATATAAAATGACCTTCTCTTATTTTCTTTATGTATGTATGTGAGTTCGTGCGTGTGTGTGTGTGTGTGTATGTGTGTGTATGTGTTTATATGAACAAGATGTAAAAAGTAACCGATCAAACATTTTAGCAAGAATTATGTGGGCAGGGGGTAGGGCAGGAGTGGGGCAGGGAATCTAAACCACTCTTACCGTCCTGTGTCCTTCCCCAGATCCTAAAAAAAGATTGCTTTTGCAAAAGGTACACACACACACCACACACACACACACACCTCTATGCCAGAGTATTTGGTAGAACCTCATTTATACTTTGTTTATAATTTACGACATGCATGAATGCATGTGTGAAAATGCTTAGTAATTACCTCACAGGTGAGACCAGGTGATTTTATATTCCTATCTATCTATCTATCTATCTAGTTAACATCTATCTATCAACACACACACATATGTGTATATTTGCATATGAATATATTATGTATAGATACACAGTCATACTTCTTTTTCAATGAACATTATCATTTACATTTAAGAAAAACTACCTCTTTTCTTATGGAAAAGATAAGGATAGTATAACCCGTCTGGCATACAACATGCCTTGTAGAGAAAGGAAAGCATCCCTAAACCTCTCCATTATAATTATTATTACTCTTATTTTTATACCTTTATTGTGTGCTTGTTCTAATGGCTGTGTCTTTGGTCTGGTTCTAGCTTCCCAGCTCTGATTAATAATACTCTCCAGGAATCCTTCCTATCCATTTGGGGCATTTCATTTCTGACTCTGCTTTAATTTCTCCTCCTTTTCCTGACTGCCCTATCCCTCATCAGATGCAGGTTGTTGAGTCAGTATCATGTTTCATACAGATAATTACCCTTGCTATTATTATATTTGCTCTTATTTGAGCCAGACTCAAAGTTACTTGTGGTACAAACATACTTCGGATCTTTGGTTTGCTCATCAATACATCGAAGACCCTGCCTCCAGGCACATGGCAGGCACAGCTCAGTTAATACTGGTCTAGTGAGATGACTGAGGGCTGAAGTTTTCAGACATTTATATAGATAAGTCAATAGATAGACGATTAATAGATAGATAGATAGATCGATAGATAGGTACCCTGTAAAGATAAACAAACCTTGGGGATTGGTTCTATTGACGTTTCATTTTCTCAACAAATACCATCAATGAAAAATGTAACAACTTTCAGGAATTTACAATTCACACCTTCTGTCAAATACAGTCTTCTACATTGATATATTCGATCACAATAAACCATTTGCAGAGCTTGCGGATCTGAAAATTGATGCTGAGGGGATGATACGGTAATGTTTGAAAAGGCACTCATCAGGCTGGCTGAAAGATAGGAACGAGGAAGGTTTCACAGCCTTCTAAGATGAATTGAAAAAAAGATGAGAACAAAGATGAAGAGGGAACATATGAGCATCATAAAGGGCTCACTCGGTCTTGCTTGGGTCAGGATCAATTCCATGGCTATTGTATAACACACCACACGTATAGGAAAAGCAGGAATCCCTTTGCATTACAATTTTCTCAAAGACTGGAAGTCTCTGAATTTTAATCTGTGAGAAACAATATTTTCCAGGCCAAAAAATGCGTTTGATTTTTAAAGAATATTTCTATTCCTTAGCTCTCAAAGAAGACCAACAATCAAAGCCATTCTGAGGTGTGAGAGCTGAGGTGTAAATATAAGAGTTATGGAAATGACGAGGTGTTGATTAGAATGATCGGACCATCAATGTGGTGCAGTAAAAGTCTGTCAGTCAAGTTCAAGGTCCCTTCATTTTGCACTGAGTAACAGAAAACTGCACAGAACTCACAGAATTCTGCTTTGATAGGGGATGTGAAAGGGATTAGCTCAACCCACGGCACAACAATGTGGTTTGTACTCTAAAGGTCACATATAAACTTTCTATTCTTTACATCAACCAAGGATATATGTTTAACCAACTTAAAGAGTTTCCAGAAATTAAAAAAAAAGACATTACCACCTCTAAGTTACTATCTTTGTCTAAGAAGGATTGAATTGTATAGATGCTTTTAGTAGCAAGTTATAAACACTCTATACAAGTTTTTAAAAAGAGAGATAATTGACACAGTGTCAGAAAATAGCAGCAGCGTTTCAAGCTTCAAAAAAAATTGTGTCTGGTTACTTAATGATGCCATCAAGTACCAAGTTTCCTTTCATCTCTCTGCTCTGCAGTTCTCATTCCCTCTGATTCCCTTAACCTGAGACACATCCTCTCTGTGGTTGTGAGTCAGCTACGAGTGATAACCACGGCTATCGGCATCTTCATGCAAGTCCGACGGGAACAAAAGTGCTCTCTCTATCATTAGACAAAAAATTTTGACCTATGCCCATATCACATAAGCCTTAAGCCTGGGTTATACTTCTTTCTTCTCTGGACCAACTACGACAGCTTAATTGATTTTACTAGACATGTTCTCAGATCCCTCTACATCCTTTGTTTTCCCAAATAATAGCACATAACAAATGTACCTGTAACTATAATGACTTTGCTTCTGTGATGTCTAGCACAGCATCTGAGATTCTGTAGGCACTCATCAAATTGGACAAATGAATAAATGAGCTAACGAATGAATGACCATATGAATGGATGCAAGCAAAAATAAATGTATATCCTAAAGAATGACAGACTAGGGATAGAAGTAAGAGACCTAAGGTCTTCCAGCTTCCAAAATGGCACAATTTCCTTGACACTTCACAGAAGTACACTACAATGAATTGTGTTTGTCAATGCTACAATCATGGACACTTTCTGAAAGATTATTGAGATGCAAAGGGGCAAATACTTCAGCTCCCAGTGTGAGAAGTAAGGCCAAGAGACAATTCCCATTTTATCAACCATTAATTACAGTCAGCATTTTTGTTTAATTACCATAAAGTCTCTATTCTTGCCTTATTACTAGGTGCTAATGATTGATCGTTTTTAGCTCTAACTGTCTCTTAAAGGAATAAAGATTGTCGCTTTTTTCTAAAAGATCTTACAATTCTTTTAAGATTATCACTATTAACTATTAAAATTGTTCTATAAAGTAGCTGTTAATACCTTTATGGCCTAAGCATTTCAATTACATTTATTTAAAGCAGTGACTCTCATCTGGAGGTAATTTTGCTCCTCCTTCCTTCAGGGAACATTTGTAATATCTGGAGAAAATTTTGGTTGTAAGAATGTGTGTGTGGGGGGGGGAAGGGATGCTTCTGGTATCTAGTGGGCAGAGGCCGAGAGGATGTGGTTACATATACGGCAATGCACAGGACACCCCCGAAAACTGAAATATTTCTGGCCCCAAATGCCAATATTGTCAAAATTGTAAAATCCTGGTCTAGGTGGTGCATAATTATCTATTGCTTGGTAGTACTGATATGTTCATCTATTTATAAAATGTGGTGATATAGTGGAACAAAAAGACAATAGAGTAGCTTTCATAGGAGTCTGGGAGAAGAAGATATGGGTCTGAATAAATGCATTGCCCATGGGAATGAGGGGACTGTTTTAATAGAGTGGTATCAGAAAATATTTTCTAATCAAAACTTTCTCCATGATTGGCTTTATGGTATTTAAATGTGTAATATTTTGTTGTGTGTTCAATGGGGTCACCCTAAACTCTTATGTCAAAGTCCTAACTCCCAGTACCTTAATGTCTTTATTTGGAGACAAGGCCTTTACAGATGCCATCAAGTTAAAATGAGAATGTTCTTCACTGACAAACATGTGCTATTATCGACTCATTAATATCTTTGTGGAATGCAGTCTATTGGATTGTTTACAATAATTTTAATAAATGGTTACTAACCTGGAGAGAATGAAAGTCTTGGAACTGGAAAAAAGAGGACATTTTTGAGAAATGTTGAAGAAAAAGATCAGAAATCAGAGGAGGAAAGAGGGATGCCAGCAAAAGAAAGTCAATAGGAAGAAGGTGGCCCGGTGAGTGGAATGAGGGAGAGTGACCAAAGACAAACTTAGACCATTTCAGATATACTTCCTCTTGAGAAGCACTGAGTGAGAAGGGAAGAAGAACATGAACTTTGGAATTAAGCTTGAGTTTAAGTCCCTGTTCTGCCATATATTAAATATGTAAATCTGCATTCAGTTTCTTAACTTTTTTGATTTTCAACAGTTAAATGGCAATGACAGCTTCTGGTGCAGGACTGACTTCTCCACTAGGCACAATGGCTAGGGCCCACAGTCCTTTCAGGGACTAACAAACATGTTTTAATTTCTTTTAGGATAAGGATGGGGCACCTGGGTGGCTCAGTCGGTTAAGCATCTGACTTCAGCTCAGGTCATGATCTCATGGTTTGTGAGTTCGAGCCCCGCGTTAGGCTCTGTGCTGCCAGCTCAGAGCCTGGAGTCTGTCTTCTAATTCTGTGTCTCCCTCTCTCTCTGACCCTCTCCTGCTCATGCTGTCTGTATCTCAAAAATAAAATAAAAAACATTAAAAAAAAGATAAGGGGAAAAAAAGAACCTGAACTTTCAGGTTGAAGAAATGTTTTAATATATGTTAGTGTATTTGCCCTTGTATAAACATTAACATAAAAATAATTTTTAAAAATTTGTGGAGAAAGGACCCATGGAAGTCATAACATAGCCCCGATTTGGCAGGGTGGGACTGGGAAACTGAGTCAGATAAGATAGTATGCCAAGTCCTTGGTACATCCTAGAGGGTAGATCTTAGTTCTTCATTCTTCCTAATCTCTATATACTTTGTATGCATTTTGCAACTGTTCTGGTTATTGCTTTGGGTTTTTCATGTGTCAGGCATTATTCTAAGTGGTTTACATACATGGACTCATTAAATTCTCATAAGACCTCCATGCCAGGATATAATATCATCCCCCTCTCAAGGATGAGAAGATGGGAACAAGGAGAATTTAAGTTTTCCAAGTCATACCATAAATGGACTTTGAGGTAGGAAATCAAAAGTCCTTAAGGGTTAGGGAGTTCAGCGATACCTGCTGTGTAACCCACTCCCAAAGCTCTGCTGGCATTTTCCCACTGAAAATGTTTCCTTGTTCAGATTCAATTTCCAGCCTTAGACGTACGTGCACCTGGTAGATACAGATCACTTCTGCTTAGATTATTCACTCCCACCTTGTTGAAATATTATGGAAAGGCCGTAGAATACAATTGCAAAGCATCGAAGGTCTGTAGACATTTTTATTCTGAAGACACATAATCTGACTCACCATCTGCATTGCTTCCCTCTTCCGTTCTGGTTACCCACAACATCACTGGGACTGGCCCCATCACTGTGTGCATTAGTAAAACCACATTGGACATAGGGCTTGCTGCACATCTGGATTGTTGTATCACAACATCAACTGTGAGGCCAGACAGCAGTATCACAGATCAGACATGACTGTATGTGAAATGGCTTCTTTGCCAAAGAATTCCATTTTTTCCAGATGTGTCATCAAGACACCTTGAGAACTGAATTTAATTATGAGTGCCGAATACGACTCCTGATATTAAAATTGCTTTATCTTGAGTCCAAATTCCAGAACAACAAATTGCATTAATATCCGATGGCTCATTTCCTTATGGAATAAGAAGTTTTGAGTTGGGTTTGATTTAGATTTAAGCCTGACCAAGGTTAGCTGTAAGGACCACGGAATTACTGTTACTTAAGATCTAAGAGTTATTGAGTTTATTATATGCCAGACTCTGTGATAAGAAATTGGCATGGAATTAATCCATATAGTTTTCACAGAAAGCTCAAAGGGTAGATAATTTACTCCTTTTTCACACGGGGAAACTGTGCCACAGACTGAGATAAGTAATTTTCCAAACGTCAGGCACCTCTAACCCAGCAGCCTCTGGGTTTAAACCCCGGTAGTCAGATCCCACATCCCATACTTTTAAATGCTAAAGACCATAGTGCTTTAGATACATAAGGACCTCCCTTTCTTTTTCTTGCCCCCTCCCTCTTTCCCCTTCTTCCTCTTCTCCTATTTCTTCACAGAAAATAAGTGAAGATTAAAATCTTGAATATGATGTCATTGAAAAAAATAAGCATTTTGGAGAACGAATGATAACCCACACACGCAACTGCAGGGAAGATGGGAAAACTAAAACCTCAGATGGGCCCAGATAAGGTTGGGAATGTCAATGTCTAAAATAAATTCACGACTAATTATTTGTTTAGGAATTGTCTGGAAGCTTCAGGAAAGGTTGCCAACCCTAGTGCTGTGAGATCGAGGAACATTTAAAATAATCATTTGCCTATTTCTCTTTAAAGTATGACATTAAATGTTTGTGTACACATTTTCCAAATTCAGATAACAATGCTATCGCCTCCTTTATTGAGAGATAATCACATTAAATCTCAACATTTATTCAGTTTTAAACATTCCTTGTTTAGGAGTAAAGGAAAAACAAGATGATATTATCTGGAGGTGGTTTCAAGTTAACACTTTTAAATTGTTAAAATGGGGTAGATGAATATCTTTTGTAGGAAAGAGGTTATTAAGGGGGGGCAACTTACCTATGAACTGGGCTTATATATTTTTTAATGTATTTGAAAAATTTGTCTCATGCATGTTTGAGATTGTGAGATCACATCACACCTGAAACACACCTGAGCTATGGGCTATTTCTTCTCAATCTCCCAAGCTGCCCTCCCAGCATGCTAGCTAAATACATATCAAAATGGCCTGCTTATGGCAAGCAGAGCATGAATTCTGATAAAATATAGCAACTAAATCATAAGAAGGTTTGAAGAATTCTATGCCTTCTCTCCTCCAGCCAGCACTTAAAATGACAAAAGGCAAGTTCTATGCTCTGAAACCAAAAATAAGAAAATTAAGCTTTCAGAAATGTAAATGCTCATTACTGTATATTTTCTACTGTTTTAGAGTATGATTTTTTTGTCTCCGAATGACATGGAAAGCATGATGAATTCCTTCGACTTGATTCGCATAGCATTTGCGAGATTGAACTTGTCAATTTGGATTTATGAAATTTATGAAATTTCCTAACACTCACAGTTGGGCTACTGTGCCAGCATGTTCATGAATTTTTTAAGAAAAAACAATCCTCTGCATTTTTGTAACTTTTCAGCACTCATGCTGGCCTTTGTTTATTGCCTACCATACATAATGAAGATTAAACATGGGAGAGGCCCCGGTTGTATGCTCTGATTAGGAAGTTCATACAGTTTTGCAATGCATGAATCTGGGAAAAAAGAAAGGCAAGCCAAGAAACAGAGTTATTCTTTTCTACACAGTCTTAAATTAGGAAGAACTCCAGATCTAATTGACCTGAAAGACTGCCATGTACCATTCTTGTAACAAAAGAAGCAACATTAAAAGTCCATGCAGGACACACGCAAATTTCAATACATTGCTAAATTTCCTTCTATAGATATATTTGATTTTAATCAAAGTATCCCCACCCTTGAGTAACATGTTAAGAATTGAGTATAACCATCTCAAATGCTATTTTCTCCTTTTTTTTTTTCAAATATGTTTTTCCATTTTTCAAAACTACTATAAACTTTTTTAAGGGGAATCACATTTTCACATTGATTAACAGTAGCCACATTTTTCAATTAGGTGGGTAATGAGTTCAGGAGCAATGACCCAGAAAATAGACAGGAGACTGTGCTCCAAACTAATGTTAACAGTATTTTGGTGTTTTGAAAAAGAATAATAAAAGGCTCTGGATCTAATGATGACAGATCTTTGCTATTAATTAATCAAATCGCCTCAAAATAGAGTTCAGCAGGTGGAAATAATTACCAGCTAATTGTCTCCTGCTTATTACGCTTTGGAGATATAAATCCAACTACTGTGCTCATTTCACAGTATTTACTAAAAAGCTAACAATAAATAAATCAGAAGCCCAGATGTTGTTATGGTAACAATATCTGTGTTTGCTTTCTGAGACAATACAAATAGCATAAAATAACAATTTCCCGTTTGAATGAAAATATCTTTTGGCCAGGTGCACGAATTTGCTTTCAATAAAAACGTTTTGTTTTAATATGTTTGTTTTAATATATCTAAATAGCTGATATAAAACAGTAAGGAAGTTCCAGCAGGAAAAAGATTGTCAGTATAAATCCTGACGAGAAGACAGTGGGTGTCCTTGAAAGTTTTGATCTGATAAGAAGTATATACCTTAGAAATACGACTTTATTTGTTATTTAATTCTAGTATGCAAAATAAAAGCACTCTTAGTATATGCGTATGTTGATTAAATACTTGAGTGTTTTGTGTAGCACATACACATTCTAACTCTGGAATGTATCATGTGTGTGACACTCGGGTTCTCATACATGAAAGGCAGATACAAATGGTGACAATCCCATAAGTCTATAAAGTATTGTTGCATCTAAGGAACTAAAATAATATTTGACATTTAATAAGTGTTCAACGAAAATCTTTTTTTGTGTTATTGTCATTATTTACTAGTATTATAATAGTTTCAGATAATAATGTTTTAAAATTTGTCTATTAGCTAAATTCTTAATTGTGTTTTGAAACAATTAAAATGTTCATAATTGAATATTAAAGTACTGTTTCCTAAAATTAACATTTTCCTAGGGAATGGATACTACACTCAATTAAGATATATGTAGTCAATATAATTATACACTTATATATGTGTGTCTATAAATTAAACATATACATATATACTTATAGGTATGCCTTAGGACAATGGTGACGTTTTCTTTTTTTATGTTGGCATAACAATCACTTATTTGTCTCTTAACTAAATGTATTATGTGTCATGCCAATATTTAATAGAATTGTTTAATTTGGCAGGAACAGGTTATATAACGAATATTGCAGCTAAGCCTCTTGACAAACACAAGCATACAGAAAAATATGAAACATCATTGGGATGTTGTCCTACTAAGAATGGGAAGGAGGTGAGATTTTTATCTTTTCTTCTTGCTTTAATCTATAATTAACATAATGTGTGTGTGTGTGTGTGTGTGTGTGTGTGTGTGTTTGTGTGAAATGCACACTAGTGGATGATTTTTGTGGTGGTTGTTCCAGGAAAGAGATGTGGAAAGAGGTAAAGAACCGCCCTACAGTTTTTTGTTTAGGTTCTGAACATTATTTATTTATTTTATTCCCAAAGAAACACAAAATCAATTAATTATATACATCATGAAAACCATTCTCTCTCTGTATTTTCCACATTTATAAATGTGACAATATGACCTATGCAAAATGCAAAAAGAATGCTTCTCAGTAATAATAAACAATATAAAATTGGTAATATAAAATGTCTTTATTTGTATATACCTTTGTAGCATCAACATGATAAAAGACTGAAATTCTCTTTCCTCAAGACCAGACATCTCATATACCATCAGAGGAAAAAATAAATGTCAAAGCAGGTTATGCCACATCTTTTATAGTTTAACCATTTAAAAATTTTGGACACAATTCACTTTTCCAACTTGATATTAAGATAAAAGATCAATGAACTTGATAAGAGTAGAAAAACTCGGATATAAGTGTTGATTATATTCTGATCATTTGGCTACATTTAATAGGGACCCTCAGCCTCTCTAAGTTGAATCTTTGTGATCTGGTTGATACTATGCCAAATTATTTTCCCAAATCACTTCATAGGGTTTTAAATGAAGTTCCCTTACTGAAATACTATATTCCTGTATCTACCTCATATATAAATATATGAATTTATATATAATTTATACGTAAACATGTATGTTTGTTTAACTATATAGCCTCATATAATTTTAAAGTCACATTATTATTGAGAAACCATCTCTATCACCAAAATATAGTGGCATTTATTCTTTTTCATCTAGAATTTTGTCACTTGTTGAAATGAAACAGTGTTAATTCTTGTAACACGAAACTAATTTTCCCTTTGATTTCCCATTGTTGGTATTGGTGTGGGAGTTTTAAACAAAAGTGAATGAGAACAGCTAATTCATATTGTCAATGCACCTTTTGCTTGTAATATAGTCAACAAAACTGAGATTTTTATAGCATATTTTTAATTCCTTATAATTAATTTTTACTTATATCAAACAGAATTATTTATAAATGCTGTAAAGTAAGATTAAATAGCACTTTTAGTCATACAGTAAAAGACCTTGTTTAGCTGCTTAATTCTCCCTATTGTCCAAAATCAGTTCTCAAAAGAAGACTTTCTCAGATATGCTTTTCTAATCCGCACTTCTATATCATTAAATGAATATTTATACTGCTATTTCTTGATTTGTGAAGTGTGGACATTATCTGTTGACTTCTTTTTTTGAAGTTGATAATTCAGCTTTCTTACAGTTGCTCTATTACATGCAATGTTTCCCCTCTCGATATTCTCTGTATTTCCATTACTTTGTTAAATCAATAGTCAGTGTTAACATTATTATTATGTCACCTAACAATATGTTTTCTATAAACTTGAACACAGTTCCAAACATTTCTATCTATGCAACTTCTCTCTCCCTCCTACTCTCCCTTTTAGGTGGAGATCTCCATTGTTAGGATCTTGTTCTGCTCCTGTCTTGCCTAGCTGCTCAGTTGCCAGCTTCTGGTTGAAATGCACAATTGCTCATCTGGTTATTTCAATCAGCAGTCAGTTGCGTTATGTTCGCTGGATAACTTATCTTCTTAATTCTTGGTTTGAGTTCACATTTCAGAGTTAGAGACTTTAGTAGCTTCCTAAGAAAAGGCACATAATTGGAAGGGTGCCTGGGTGGCTCAGTCAGTTAAGCTTCTGACTCTTGAATTCAGCTTACGTCATGTTGTCGCAGTTCCTGAGTTAGAGCCCCTCACTGGGCTCTGGGTTGACAGCGTGGAGCCTGCTTGGGATTCTCTGCCTCCTCTCTCTCTGCCCCTCCATCGCTTGTGCTCTCTCACTCAAAAATAAACTTTAAGAATAAAATGAAAAGAAAAAGAAAATGCACATGATGGGGTAAAATTTAAAAAAAAAAGTATACCTGACAATGTTTTGGTTCTAACATACTTTATTGATAGTTTAGCTAGATATATTGTCTCCTCTCTGAATTTAAAAGGACTTCAATCTGCTATCTTCTGGATTCCAGTCTTATTCTTGAGAAGTTGGATGCCATTCTGAATTGCATCACTTTTTACAAGACATCCTTCTACAAGTTTACATAACCAAATCCTGCCTTGCTTAGACAATGAAAATCATTAAACTTGTGATGTCTCACATTGGTCTTAGGGTCCTGTAATCCAAGGCAAAGGTTTGCAGCTGAAAGTTAGATATTTTTTTCTCATCCTTTATAATTAGGTGCTTATCTTCATGTTATATTGATATTTAATTGAAATTCAAATGTAACTTTTACTTATGCTACTTTTGTTCCTTTCATAAGGAGACAGTTATGACTAATAGATAATATGAAATCATAAGTAAGCTCTTCCATGAAGTTTTCCAATAACTATAACTAATCTTTCTCTTTTTTGAATCCCAACCAAACTTATATCTACTTTATTGATTATAACATATATATCACAATATTGATGTATTCAAAGTGTGCAATTTAATGATTTTTATAGGTTCAGAGAGTTGCCAAGAAGCACCACAATCCAGTTTTAGAACATTTCTATCGCTCCAAAAAGAAATCATTAGCACCAACTCCTTATTCCTACGTCTGACCCAAGGCAACTTCCAGTCTACTTTCTATTTATATACATTTGCCTTTTCTGAACATTTTATGTAAGTTGATTCATATAGTAAGTGATCTTTTATGACTGATGTATTTCCGTTATATATGGGGGGATTTCTTCATGTGGGAGCCTGCATCATACTCTCTTCTTTTTATTAGTGAATAGTATTCTGTTGTATGGATACACCATTGTGTGTATACATTCATCAATTGATGGACATTTGAGTTGTTTCCACATTTTTTTTGCTCATATGAATGCTGCTGTGAACACACATCCAAGTCTGTTTGAACATACATTTTCATTTATCTTGGGTGGATGAATACCTATGAAACCCAACTTTGGATTTCCCTTTTCTGTGTCATGAATCATATGACATTTTAGTACGGCTGTCTTGGAGTCTGTCTCTACCTATGTCAATCTTTTAAATATGGATGTATTCCAATATCTTTTACTTATCATTTTTAATATAATGTGTCCTTTGGTCAGTTTATCCATTCCCAAAGTGTAATTATAATTTCTATTTGAGTGATTTAAGTCTCTTCATATGCAACCTCCCATGTATTACCTATATAATCCAGTTTGGAGGAATACTAGCTAGAATATTAACTTAAAGCATCTCAGATGATAGAATATTTATATTGTGTTTTTAAAGGCTTTCTGCAATCATGTTTTTAAAAGTATTGTCATCTTTAGCGAGTAAATGATACTTATATCAAGTCTATTGTGAAATGTTTAAAATAATTTCTATAAAATACACATTCAAACCATTTAAATTTCAATTTCCTGTTTTCATATAACCCTGTTATTTAGGAAGAATTCCCCTGAAGCAAAAAGAATGAAGAAATATCTACTTAGACCATCTCATGTGTGGTAAATGGCTATTTTTAAAATGTATTTATTTATTTATTTATTATTGACTTTTTATTGTCTTTTTAAATTTTTATTACTGAAAAAATCATATGTGCCTAAAACGATATTTTTGAAAGTGGTAAAAGTTTTAAACTTCCTGCTTGTTCTTGTCTTTTTCTTTATATAAAGGGAAAAAAAGTTATTTTTAATGGCAATTGTGTGCAAATTTGGCGTTGGTGGAGTTGGCAGAAACATCCATTATATAAAAATAAAGGGTACCTGGCTGGGGTATTAGAAAAGTTATAATTTTATCTTTTGGTTCCCACTTGCAATTTATGATTTCAATAATTTCAATGGAAATTACAGCCTGAAGCCACATAGTGCACTTTATTTTCTATTCTTAAAACGTGAGGGAGTAAAGGAGAGGTAAATTCATGGAAAGGAAACTTCAGTCATTACATTAATGCTGGAGAATATTATATATTCCTTGAAAAGAAGCCCTGACTTCTTTAATCATATATACATACATAGATATATATACATTATATATACATATATGTATATATGCATACATATATATATTACATACACGTATGTGTATATATAGTATATTTTATATGTTTATGTACAGTTTATACTATATGTATAATATATATATATGTAGTATATAGTATTTATGTAGTAAATTGTTAACATTAGGGAAATTGGTGAATAAAATCATTTGCACTGCTCCTTCAACTTTTTTTTAACTTTGACATTATCTAACAAATATTGGCCAGCATATATTGAACATTCTGGTGCCATGAAAATACTAGAGTGCGCAGAAAAGCATGGTGATAACACACTGCACACAAAGAGTGTTGTGGGGAGAACGCCATGTTGCAAATGTACTTCGTTATGTGGAGTCTCTCTATTGGTAATCCAGGGACAACTCCTCACCTTGTAGATGTCCACAGTCTCAGATTCTAAAGCACTGCCCTTGCCGTCCTGAAGCCTAGGGTTTGTTCCTCCCCTGCTGTGTTTATAAAAACATTTTTTAGGCCTGCACTGATCTGTACTGAGAAGGAGAAGGCTGGAATCCCAAGAAACAGGTGGAGTACCCATCTATACACAAAACAAAACCCAGCTACTATTTCTCCTTTTATAAAGGTACTGTTTATCCCCAAAAAGTTCAAATACTTCACCTGAGCAAAAGGGAAACACTCTAAGGTTTGTATAGCTAATAACCCCTCAGCTAAATTACACCTAATTTTTGCAGAGATCTCAGATACACTTTTAAATACTGTATCATTAAATCCAGGTGTTTATATGTATATATGTATAGAGAAATATACATATTATATAATACATGATATATATTATATTATACATAATATATTTTATAAATGGGTATATATAAATTTCATAAAGATTTCATGTATGGATATGTATTTTATATCTATCCATTTATACACATATACATCTTTTCATTTCTTCTTCAAATTTTAATAATCACAAAAATTCCCAAAACCACCTAGTCCTGAACATTACAGGAGATCACCTTCCTAATGGAAGGGAGATGGTGGAAAGGGTTTTCTCAGTCTGTATTATCTGAAATATATTCAAATCACACCATGAGATGCTAGAGCTACATCAAAAAGTATCTGAAGACCTGAGCAGTCTGTACTTCCTTCGTCTGGGGTCCACTAATCACCCAAAGGGTAACATGAAGTACAACAAATACAACAGGACAGGCATATTTGCATTGAGAACAGAAAAACTGAGACCCAGAAAAACATCTGGTGTCTATAAACAGTGGTGTCTATAAATGTGATGGTAGTTAGGCTGCTACAGTGTAGTGGGAGTCTGGGGTCAGGGACAGAAAAAGACAGGAGAAAGATACTGAATGTAGAAGATGTGTAGGCATTAAACAAAAGCTTTGGATGATTCAGATATTTTGGCTAATTTGACCTTCAGTAGTAGTAAATTAGAAAAGGTCAGCAATACCCTGAGGAAAGGTTCTCATAAGTGAGGCAATTTAAAATAAATACAAAAGAAGTCAGGACTTCCTCATTTTAGAGAAGAGCACAGTAGAGACACATATCTAAGAGCAAAGAGTTTTGAAGTGTTTTGAGACTTGAAACTTGAACAATTTCTAAATAGCCATAAGCTGGGTTTCAGCCTTTCCTACTTATTTTTCCTTCTATCTTATCTCTTGTATCCCTTCCTTATTTTTTTCTGCCCCCCATATTTCTTCGAATGACATAATGAATTATAAAGCTGAGAGGGTACTTCCGTTTTTTTAAAACAAGCGTGTTATTTATTATTAACACTTACAGGCCCAGATTGGGACTATGTCAGGCATAGAAAGAGAGGTAAAAAAAAAATTATAATCCAAATGTTACATACGTACTTACCATTTCTTGGAAACATTCATTATATTAAATAATATAAGATGATGAATACATATGAAAAGTCATTACATCTCTAACATACTAACATTTTTTTAATTACTCTTTACCCATGTTTCAGATTCTGGTAAATGAGAAAATGCCAGCTAATTATCCTTTAGTTTATACGTAAACATACTGAAAGGGCGACTGGCTGGCTCAGTTGGTCGGGCATGCGACTCTTAATCTCTTGTGTTGTGAGTTGGATCCCCATGTTGGGTGGAGAGATTACTTAAAAATGAAATCTTAAAAAAAAAAACATACCAAAGACCCTTTCAGTGTTTGTTTTCCTACTGAATGTCTGATATTTTGGTTGCTAGAAATTACTTGACAACTCCTATGGCTCATGATTACATTTGAACTATTTTGTTAGTTTATTACGCCAAAGAAATGAATTTATTAGTTGGACTTGGCAACATTATTACAGCTGATGATATATATATATATTAAAATATACATGTGTATATATATGTGATATACATGTATATATCACATATGTGTATATATCTTATTGTGTATATATATCATATATGTGTATATATATAGTATACATATGTGGAATATATATATACACACACATATGGAATCATGATAAGATATCACTCATATGATTATATTAAGTTATATGGCAAAAGGAATCCACATATATAATCAGTTGACTTTGAGTTCATCAAAAGGGAAATTATTCTGAGTGCGTCAGACTAATCGGTTGAGGTTTATATCACTCTCGCACTGGCATGGAAGAAAGTAAAGAGCCATGTTGTGAGAGAAGGAGGCCATGTAGCGAAGACCTAAGGGAGGCCTCTAGAAACCAAGAGCAGCCTCTGCTAAGAGTCAACAATAAAACAGGGACCTCAGGCACATAGCTACAATGATAGAAATTTTGCTGAGGACCAGTGATCTTGCAAGGTAACCCCAAGCCTCAGGTGTTATAACAGCCCCAGGGGACACCTTGATTTCAGCCTGGTGATATCTTAAATAGAGAACACAGCTAATCCATGCTTTGCTACCCAAGCTGCCTTTTCTTCATTTCTAATGTAATAATAATGCCATACTTTTATTGTGATCTTGCAAAGTGTAGGTTAAAATTTTTGATGCCATTTCAAGTTGCAGAAGAAGGCTGTATATATTCTCCATGTTATCAATGAACAAAAAATGGCCTGATTCTCATTGTAATCACATTGCATTGAAGAAACAGACATTTAGTTACTGTGCAACACACCAGTATGTATTGATTATTAAAAAACAATACAGATAAGGGATGCCTGGGTGGCTCAGTGGGTTAAGCAACCCACTGTGGCTCAGGTCATGGTCTCATGGTTGGTGGGTAGAGGCCCGTGTTGTTGACCTCTGTGCTGACAGCTCAGAACCCAGAGCCTGCTTCAGATTCTGTGTCTCCCTCTCTCTCTGCTCCTCCCCTGCCTGCTCTTTGTCACTATCAAAAATGAATAAATGTTAAAAAAATTTTTTTTAAAGCAATACAGATAAGATTCCTTATTAAAGGGCACCTGGGTGGCACAGTCAGTTAGGTGTCCGAACTTGGCTCAGCTCATTGTCTCCTGGTGTGTGAGTTCGAGCCCTGCATCATCTCTCTCTGCCCCTCCCTTGCTGGTTCTCTCTCTTTTTCTCTCTCTCTCAAAATAAATAAACTTAAAAAAATTATATTAAAAAAGAGTCCTTATTAGAAATCAAGATGAATAGACATTTTGAAACTTGAGCATTGAAGGAAGTTAATACCTTGCTGAAAAACAATCCACTAGCTTATATCCAATATGTAGAAATAATGTTGAATATATAAGCAATAAAAACACAGGCTTGGAATATGATTTTCCATTTGTTCAGTCTTTTTCCTTTTCATAAATTTCCAGAAAATATGACCTAATTTATTAGAATGATTGTTATAATACCAGGCAAATGAAAACGAGACATTTCCAATGGAAATGGTCCTCAGCAGAAGTAATGAGACACTGCAAACTTCAGACTGGATGTACTTAGATAAATATTTATGGAGAGAATGTTATATGACCCCCCCATGTGTGGGAGACTAACCTAACACTCACAAGACTTCAATCTAACAATTAGTGGCAGACTGTATTTTCTATATTTTCCACTCTGTGAACAGGCGTCTTTGCCATGAGACTCGTTTTGACCAATGAATTCTGGGCCCAAGTGACAACATGTCAGTTTGAGCCTAGACTTAACCAGCATCATGTGCTACCTTTGCTTCTGTTATCACCAAAAGATTAATTTGACCTGGTAAATTTGTTTTCAGCAAAATGAGAGATATGGCACAAAACCCTCCTGAAGCCACTATCTGAAGATGAGCTTAATCAAAACCAGTCTAGATCAGCCAAAACCCAGCTGACCCATAGGAGCCTCTTGGAGCAGAACCATCTTGGCTAACCTATGGCTACGAGAATGAATAATTGTTGTAAGTCACTAAGTTGTGGGTTGGTTTGTTACACAGTATTATTGTAGATGTCACTAGCTTATTTAATCGGCTTTTCTCTCTGGTCTAGATATTTCTTGGAGGATCACTTTTTCATATATTACATCACAGCTTGTTAGGTATATGAAATAATGAAGATCTCTTATTTTGCCTATTTTCAAGTAGTATAATGCTTACAGAAAGCAAAGTTATTTTAGAAGTCCTTCGATAATAGATTAGAAGGTGCGTGATTCCAGATTTTTTTGAATAAAAATTTCAGCCAAGAATCTGATCCTCCTCACTTTAGAATTCAATTCATGCCTTCACTTGTGACAAAAATAATCCACTTTGCCACGAGTCAATCCTGAGTCATCAAATGCTCCTCTCCCCATATCTTTCTTTCTCAGCTACCCAAATCTCAGCATTTGAGTGGGAGAAAGAAAATGAAAAAAATAAGGAATGCTTACTATTTGTCGATAAATGCGTTTATCTTCTAGATGATATTGCATATCAATGTTGATTTTCTTGTGATCTTAGATATTTTAAAAAGGGTTGATATTATCTGTGCCACTGGAATCTCATGGCGACAGGAGCTTAACACAGGGACCTAAGTAAATGGAAGCTTAGGGACATAAGTAAAATCATGGCAGGAGTACTAGAAATTTTTATCTCTATCATCTGTTTATCTATCTATCATCTATATAATTATCTATCAATCTATTATCTATTTATATCTCATCATCTGTATATGTCATGTGTTCTGGTGGTGTGTAATTCTAATAACACCTCATCTATTATCCTATGACTAAAACTATGACTTTTATACCATCTTATATTTCACATATTTATCAATTGGAATTAGATTACATAATCGTATTTCTCTTAAATGTAAAAGTCTTATTTCTCTTTTAAATTCTAACTTTAATTTAGCCAACAGATTCATCTTCTCACATGTTATTTCTACTGAATCTAAGTCCTTCATTACTTTTTTTTTTGTTATAGATTTTGGTTTTATACTTAAAAAATATCTTTGAGAATTTTGTGTAAAAACACAGACACGAAAAGACAAAATAGAAAGATAAGCACCTAGGTACCTGCATTCAATTGCAAAAACATTTGACTCACAGCTAGTCTGTTACTATCCATTCTCCAATTCATTTTGTTCACTCCCCATGTGATGAAGAAAATACCAAGTGTCATTGCATTTAATTAGAAGCATTTTCAATAGAAGGGATTTTACAGTGTTTTTATAAAAATGACCACTCATCTTTTTTTCCAAGAAACAGAGAAAGCAAGCCAAGACTTTTGAATTCCACCATCTACCTAATACATATACTGTAATTTAAAATCTGAAATAGCAGTATTTTAGGCACAAGACAAAATAAATCCCAAGTAGCCACACTTACACACTTTAGAGCATGCAGAACGTTCCACTTTTGAATTTTATCTGACTATACAAGCTTCATATTGAAAAATATTAGCAATTCAGTTTCAAATAATGGCTGGGACAAAAATTGGGCTAGGTTATAAGTGACCTAAAGCTAGAACCGTGAGAAGAGAAACATATAAAAATATACACTATACTATATTTTAAAAGTTCTACTTGATAAAGAAATTCAGTGGTGTTCTGTAACCTCAATTACAATGAATTGGCTGTCTTTTGTTCAGTAGATATGATATTAAAATAGATGCCAGCATAAGAACTATATAAAAGTTGTTTTATAAATGGTATTCATCATCTGAATTGAACTAGATAATTCCTTGTTTAGCTACTTCCAGTCAAATATCTTCTTTACTTTCAACAGCTTTATTGAGATATAATTCTGATATTTCATATAAGTGGAATTTTATATTCTGTGGCCACTTGCACCTGGCTTCTTTTTCACTTAGCACCATTTTAAAAAAATTTAAATGTTTATTTAATTTTGAGAGAGACAGAGACAGAGAGAAACAGAGACAGAGACAGAGAGACAGAGCATGAGTGGGGAAGAAGCAGAGAGAGAGGGAGACACAGAATCTGAAGCAGGCTCCAGGCTCCTGCCTGATGCAGGGCTCAAACCCATAAACCATGAGATCATGACCTGAGCTGAAATCAAATACTTAACCAACTGAGCCACCCAGGCACCCCAACTTAGCACTATGTTTTTAAGGTTCATATATGTTGTAGTGTATATCAGTCAGTCGTTAATTTTTACTGCCAAATAATATTTCATTGTATCCATATATTATATTTTATTTATTCTTTTGGTTAGTTAATGGCCATGTGAGTTGTTTCCACTTTTGGCTATTGTGACTAATGCTTCAATGAACATTGATGTACAAGGTTTTGTGTCACCATGTTTTCCTTTCTCTTGGAGTGGAATTGCTTGGCCTATCATAATTTTTGTTTAAAATTTTGAGAAACCGCCAAACTATTTTCCAAAGCAGGTGCACCACTTTAGAGTCTCATCAGCAATGTATGAGAGTTACAGTTTCTTCACATCTTCACCAACTTTGTTATTCTCTGTCTTTTTAATTATAGCCATTGTAATGACTGTGAAGTGATATCTCATCATGGTTTTGATTGTCATGACTAATGACGTTGAGTTTCATATGGCTATCACTGATTTTGTGTATTTATCTTTGGATAGTTATCTTTAGCTTCTTTTAAAAATTGGATTGTCTTTTATTACTGAATCAAAGGAATACGTTATATATCCTGGATAAAAGTCTTCATCAGATATATGATTTACAAATATTTTATCCTGTTCTGTAGGTTGCCTTGTCACTTTTTAAAGTAGTAATGTCTGTAACACAAAAGATTAATATTTCGACTTAATTCAGTTTATCTATTTTTTCTTTTGTCAATTGTCTTTTTATGCCTCATTTATGAAACCATTGTCTAGCCCAAAGTCATGAAGATTTACTCCTAAGTTTTTTTTTCTCTAAAGTTTTTCTAATTTTTGCTCTTACTTTTAGATTTATAATCTATTTGGGTTAATATTATTTATGGTGTGAGGTATAGTTCATCTTCATTCTTTCAAGTGTGGATATCCAGTTGTCCCAGCACCATAGTTGTTCATGTGGTCAATAACTTAACCATAAATTTAAGTGTTTATTTCTGTACTCACAATTTTATTCCATTGACCTAAAAGTCTATCCTTTTGTCAGTACTACACTGTATTGATTACTGCGGGTTTGTATTAAACTTAAAATGGGGAAATGTGAGTCCTCCAAATTTGTTTTTTCTTTTTCAAGATTTTTTTTCTCTTCTGGATCCTTGATTTTCCATATGAATTTTAGGATTAGTTTAACAATTTATGCAAAAGGGACAATGGGCATCGAGATTGGAATTGCATTGAACCTGAAGATAAATTTGGAGCTGATTGCCATTTTAACAATATTTAGTCTTTTCCAATCCATATAAATGGAATGTCTTTCCAATTGTTTAGGTCTTCTTTAATGTGTCCCAACATGTTTTATTTTTCTCCATGTACATGTATTTCATTTATTTTGTTAAACTTATTCATAGGTATTTTATTATTTTTGGTGCTATTTTAAATGTAATTGTTTTCATAAATATGTTTTCAGGTTGTACTTTGGTAGTTTAGAAAATACAACTGTTTTTATTTATTTATTTATTTATTTATTTATTTATTTTGAGACAGAGAGTGAGCGCAAATTGGGGAGGGACAGAGAAAGAGGGAGAGAGTGAATCTTAAGCAGGCTCCACACTGTCAACATAGAGCCTGACAAGGGGCTTGATTCCGTGAACCATGAGATTATGATTGGAACTGAAATCAAGGGTTGGATGCTTAATTGACTGAGCCACCCAGGCGCCCCCAACTGGTTTTTGTATATTAAATTTGTATTCTGCAATTATAGTGAAATTTTCATTAGCTCTAATAGTTTTGGTATTTTTGTGTGGATTTATTGGAATTTTTTAATATACAAGATTATCATCTGCAAATAAATATAGTTTTACCTCTTCCATCCCAATTTAGAAACTTTTTATTTTATTTCCTTGCCTAACTGCCCTATACATAAAAGCTGCAAGAGTGGATGTTCTGTCTCATTCCTGATCTTATGGGGAAAGTTTCCAATATTTCACAATAATAATCATTTAAAATTTTTTTTATGTTTTTTATTTATTTTTGAGAGACAGAGAGAGACAGTGCGAGCAGGGGAGGGTCAGAGAGAGAGGGAGACACAGAATCCAAAGGCAGGCCCCAGGCTCTGACCTAGCTGTCAGCACAGAGCCTGATGTAAGGCCCAAACCCACGAAACATCATGACCTGAGCTGAAGTCGGAGGCTCAACCGACTGAGCCACCCAGGTGCCCCACACCATTATAATCTTAATAAGGTTTCATCAAGTTGGGGAAGTTCCCATCTATTCCTGGTTTGCTGGGTGTTTTTATCATGAAAGAGTATTAGAGTTTGTCAAATGTTTTCTGTGTCTATTGAGATCATTATGTATGTTGTTTCCTTTTGTTTTATTAATATGACATATTACATCGATTTATTTTTGTATGTCTTATGTTCCTTGGATAAATTCTACTTGGTTATGGTGTACAATCTTTAATATACTACAATATCTAATTTTTCTGGAATTTTGTGAGGATTGTTGTGTCTATATAAGAGGTAGCAATCTGTAGTTTTCTTGTGGTGCCTTTATCTGGTTTTGATATCAGAGTAATATTGGCCACACAGAATGCATTGGGAAGTGTTTCTTTCTCTTCTGTTTTTTGGAACAGTTTTGAAGGATTGGTGTTAATTCTTTAAATATCTGGTAGAATTTAAAAATTCCCCCAATGAAGTCATCTGGTCCTGAGCTTTTCTTTTAGAAAATTTTGTCATTGTTGTTTACAAATTTAATGTTTTTACTTATTACGTTTACGTAGATTTTCTATTTCTTCTTGAGTCAGTTTTAGTAGTTTTTTTTTGTTTTTTGGGGGTTTTTTTTACAGATCTTTTTCACAGATTTGTCCATTTTGTTTAGGTTATCGACTTTGTTGGTCAACAGTTATTCATGGTATTGCTTAATAATCCATTTATTTCTGTGAGATCAGTAATAATGTTTCCTCATTCATTTTTGATTTTTTTAATTAGAGTCTTCTCTCTTTTTACCTTCATCAGTCAAACTAATAGTTCATCAATTTTGTTAACCTTTTCAAGTAAATAACTGTGATTTTATCGATTTTCTCTATTTTCCCCATTCCCTATTTTACTTATCTCCTCTCTAATCTTTACTATTTCCTCACTTATCTTTGGTTTAGGTGTAGTTTACTTGTCTTTTTCTAGTTTTGATAAAGTAGGTGGAAGTTTATTTATTTGTGAAATATCTTCTTTTTAAATGTAGGTGCTTATAAATAAAAATTTCCCCCTCAGCACTGATTTCCTGCATCCTGTAAGTTTTGGTATTTGTGTTTTTGTTAATTTTTTAAATGTTTATTTTTGAGAGACAGAGAGAGAGAGAGAGAGGGAGAGACAGAACATGAACAGGGGTCTGGAGGGCAGAGAGAGATGGAGACACAGAATTCAAAGCAGACTCCAGGCTCTGACCTGTCAGCAGAGAACTGATGTGGAGTTTGAACTCACAAATCTTGAGGTTCATGATCTGAGCTGAAGTCGGATACCTAACTGACTGAGACACCCAGGTGCCCCTGGTATGTGTGTTTTAACTTCCTTTCATGCCAAATTACTTTCTAATTTTACTTGTGAATTCTTTCACCCCTTGAGTATTTATGAGCATATTGTTTAATGCCCATGTATTTGAGTATTTCCAAATTTTTTTATGTTATTGACTTCTAATTTGATTCCACTAATTTATGTTATTTATTTCTAATTTTGATTCCTGAGTAGAACATACTCTCTATGATATAAGCTCTTTTATATTTATTGAGACCTATTTTATGGCCTAGAATATGTTTTATCTTGAAGAATGTTCCATGTGTGTATTCTGTGCTGTTGGATGGAGTGTCCTATAGATGGCTATTCATTCTAGCTGATTAATAGCATTGTTCATATCTATTTCTTTGTTGACCTTCCACCTAACTGTTCTATTCATTACACAAAGTGGAATAGAGATGTTGCCCACTGTTATTCAATGGTCTGTTTCTCCTAGCAATTCAGTCAGTTTTTGCTTCATGTATTTTGGGCCTATGTTTAGGTGAATATATTTTTATAATTGTTATGTCTTCTGAATAGAGTGACTCTTTTATCAATATCATTATTTTCATACCTTCTTTTAATCCTTTAAGCATAATTTGTGTTAGTTCTTTGGACATATGTATTATATCATGCCTTGAAGTCTTTGTCGGCTAACTCCATCATCTCATTCCCTTGAAAGCAATTTCTAATGCCTTTTCCCCTGTGATCGGTCATATTTCTTTTTCTTTTCTTTTTTTTTTAATGACTCATAATTTTTGTTGATCATATTAGAAATTATACTAAGAAACTTGGGAGGTAGACCTACCACTTCTACCAGAGATTGCTGTTACTCTTCGCTTGATCATTTGTTTATTTGTTTAGTGACTTGGCTAAATGAATTCTGTGAAATCTTTTCCTCACAAAATGCGCAATCTCTAAGTGTTCCTGCTCAGACTTTCATCTGTTTTTATCCTTTAATTTAGCTACCTCGGCATTGCCTGTGCCAGCACAAGCTACCTAGTGACCAAAAGCTGTGCTTAAGCCAGTTTAGGCAGGTATTTACCGATAACATCATCTATAAATACATATATGGCTTGTAAGCTAAGTTTCAGTGAGTTTATGTGTTTGTTTATGCTTCTCATTGAGCCAGGACTTCTAGGTTGGGTGTTCACTCTCTGATCTTACTCGAGAAGCTGCATCTTGGGCACACATACAGTTTTCTAAAATGCCAGACGAGTGTAATTTTATTTTTGAACTTGGTTTTCTTGGGGTTACCTGTGAATCACAGTTTATTGAGCCACTGTTTGGTTAGAGGTTGCCTTTAAGCCTCTTTTGTCTCTGAAGCTACTGCCCTGGCTTTAATAAATCTGTGTGCACTTGGGTAATCCATTCAAGTCTGCCCCATGTCCAGCTGTGACTCCTAGATGCAGTTTACCAAAAGTGCACAGTCTTCCTGACTCTCAGGGTGAACTGGTATCCCAGGAGGATGCTTCTTAGATGTCTCCTTTCATGGTTCTGTCTATGAAACTTCTGCTATTCTGCCATTTTGCTGGTATTGAGAAGCAAACAGTTTCTTCTTGCTTTCCATAAAGAACTCTAGTTTCCAACAATGCCTTGAGACATGGGTATCTCCACTCTGTTCTAAGAAAATCAGTCCCCTCAGGCAAAGTCCTGGAGACTTTTGTTCCTAAGGACATGCTTACACCTAGGCAAAATCCTTGGGTTTTTGCCTGGAGCTGGGGGCCAAACCAGAACCTGTTTTTCGTAGACTGACATCCTTATTCCCTGAAGGCGACTGAGAAAAAAAAAAAAAAAAAAGATGTCTGCCTTTGCCACTTGGAATCTTCACCCTAAGAGACAGCTGAGGTATGGGTGATCAGAGACTAATCTGATCTTGGTTATTTCCCTGCAGCTACTGAAATAGTTTCCACCTTATGAGTAGAGATGAGTAAAAAGGAAGCCATGTTTGGGGGCTGCGTACGGCAGGAAGGTGGGGGACCAATTCTCTTCCTGTTATGAAATGGTAATCGTAAACTTGAAGCTTTGGCTGTACATGACCTGGGTAGATCTTCTGTAACATGGAGCTGGCCTTGGGAGCATATTAAATAGAAGATTATTTATTTCACCATTCTTACAAAGAATTAGTAGATTTCCTTGAATGAATGCTTCTCTATTTGGACAATTTGGACTTCCAGTGTTGTTTTAAAAAACTTCACCATTTAAATTGCTGTTTTGGTGGGTAGAGAGTCTACCAAGCTCCTTATTCAGAAATATCATCTTCTGAGTGTCTTTTTGTTTTAAACACTGTTGATAAAGAGACTTATGGTTTAACCACTTTCTCCATTGCTCTCCTAACTACATCCTTTAGATGCACCAACACCACCATCTCCTGGAAATCAGCCATGCATATTCCTTCCATGATCCACCTGGAAAGCTGAATTTTACTATACACATAGCACTCAATCTGTTGTCTGAGCCCATCATGTATGATGAGGTTGTATATCTCAACTAATCCAAACACAGCTATGTGTTTGCCTCTACTATTTTCTTGATTGCCTTTTGATTTAGGTGTAACACTGAAAATCACTACATTAAACATTCCAAGCATATAAGCTCTTCATACAAATTTACCACTTTCCCTAACTGTGTAACCTAAAAAAACAAGAATGGCTATTCCAAGCCCTTCAGTTCCTCTATCCGTCTGTTTCTCTTCCATGCTTAAAGTGACACTGTACTCTGAATTGCTCACTTAAAATAAACTCTTCACATATTTTCCCCCTCTTCTATCTGTCAGCTGTTTAAAAGGTTAGTGGCATATTATGCTCTCTTCAGACTATCATTACATACTCACTGTCTCTACAGATTCTTCCAGGTTCATCTCCATTTTCTATTTTCTATTTTCTGTTCAGCTGCCTTTGAGAATATGTTCATGTCTTCATAAGATAGTGAGTATATTTAATATATTTAATCTATTAAACTTTTGTCCTATAATCAAAAATTTCTATATCTTTCCTTAACATTTTTAACATTCCAGGAATATGATTCTCTCTGTATTTTTTGTTGGCTAATGTATAATTAGCAGTACTATGGCATATATTAAGTTGATTGTTTAATTTTAGTAGAATATTTAAGTAGGGCATATGGGGGAAAATAATAGGAAGCCAGGCTGTGCTATGTCTCAGAAATCATTTGCCTTCTAATCTCTGGAAACTCCGTTATATAAGGAAAATTAGTATACTGCCGTTAAGAGGTCTGAATTCTCATCCCAGAAAAGCTCGCTTCAAACTTAATTAACATTTTTTGGAAGACTCTTACATGCATTTCATCTAGTTTTCTGGCTTTGGGCATGTTACATAATGTCATTGAGCCTAAATTTCCACATCTACAAAAAAAAAAAAAATCTGGACACCATGAATTCTAAAGACCTCCTCTGTGCTAAAATTCTCTCCTTTCAGTACTCTAGAAACTCTCCAATTATGGTTGACCGTAACTGACTTGCTGATGTCAGAACCTGGCTTGGTTGATAGTGGGATAGCTGTCACTGCCAAATCCCATCCTGTGGTTGGGTGCCCTCCGGAGCAGGGCCATATTTGGAGGTTTTCTGTATGACTTGCTCATAAATGGTTATCCCACCCCTTAGGAAAGGTAGGACTCCATTGTCAGCAACTCCCTCTTAATATGTAAGCCAATTCCACGTTTGCAAGAATTCCAGAAAATTGAAATGAAGTTCAGATTGGTCATATTCCATACTATTCAAAGAGATTTTTTAATGTACTTTCAAACTTTTAATATATCATAATTTGCTTATGTTCCTCCACCCCCTACTTCCACCACACTCAACTTTTTGAGTATGTCCAAGGCTGTGTTATCTAGTTTGAAACTGAGAGTAAAGGGGGTGGTCGAGGAGCCTGGAGCCAAAAGCAACACTGAAACTAATAAGAAATCCTAATTTGTCAAGTCAATGTAACCGTTTGCCAAACAATGTTTTAAATGATTTAAATATCCCGGTGTGTATTATAGACCAGTTCCAGAGTTATGTTAACCTACACACTGACAAGTTATGTGGATTTTCATGTACTAATTTACAAACTCCCTAAGAAAGAACTAAAGAGTATATGTATCTTTTCATTCTTTACAAGGAAGTTATAGAATGAATTTCCTGACAATACACATGATTTGGTTACCACATCAAGCCAAAACATATCTACCATATTAGTCCTCTATCAGGTTACATTGAAAATGTTCCCCTTATAACACTCAATAAACAGTCTCATATGTGCACCATAAACCTTTGTTATATGTGCCAGTCTGAGAAAGAGCAGAGGAGCTCTGTGGAAGGTCTTTCAGTCCCAGGTCATTTGCTCATAGTTCAGGTGAAGGATGAACAATGGTGTTCAGGAGGGGGATTAATGAATTAAACAATGTTATTTGCCCAGGAAAGTCATAGTGTTACATGCCAGTTTGAGCTACAAGGTGAAATACCAGAAATTACAACTGGCAGCCTCATTTGAGTAGGTAATGAGTGAGCTGTGTATGGTTCGCTACTCATTGTGATAGGGATTGGTTATGATATGTCAGCTGTTTTATTAGGTGTCAATCTTATGGGACTCAGAGACACTTTTTAAGAGAGGACCTCTATTTTGACTTGTCCTGCACTTATTCAGAAATAGTGGGTATACCTATCATTTAGGTTTGGAATGAGACCTCTGTGAAAGACACAAAGGCTGAGTTAATTGAAAGTTGAGCTCTTCTTGACCAATTAGGCACCACCATCTAGGGATACCTGCTGACCTCTTAATCTGGGCCATAATATATAAGTGGAGAAATGAGATACTCACAAAGTTTTGTCTTGGAATAATAAGATATGAGATATAGTCTGCTTTTAGTGAAATTATAAATACTGAAGGGACATGGCCTGCTTCCATTCAACAAATATTCTTAAGCACCATTTTCTGCCATCATTGAACAGTATGTCCAATATAGTCATATATAATATTTATATACATTCTATCATTACATGATATAGACTGAAATATATTTATATTTATATATACAAATATATGTGGAGAATATATATATATATTCTCATATACATATGAGAGAGAGGGAATCCGTTCATTTCTGGAGGAAAATAATAACTTTTAGAAGTATAAAACTGGGCTGAACATTGAAAAGGATAGCATGGAGGAAACACTGATATGCTGAGAAAATTCAGATAAAAGCTGGTGATGAGAAAAATAAACTAAGCTTGGTGTGGCAGTGGAAGAGAAGAAATGCCTCAAGCTAGGGGAGAAAATGATAACCTAAAAGATGTTATTGAGTTTTCCAGCCTCTGAGAAGTATAGAATGCTCTGAAAATTCTCTCAAGTCTATCAACCACCCAATAAAAATACCTTGATTAAATTTTTAGTTTTCACCTTGGAATGAAGAAACTTTAGAATTGGTAAGTGTCCCCGAGGCATCCCATCTGCAGTATCTGCAAGGTCAGAAAATAATTGATTTATTCAACTGTTTTGTGAGTATAGTTACAGGGAATTCTAAAATAAAGGTATGTTCGTTGTTGTTTATATATTAAGGGGACTATATTTACACAAAGAAAATGACAAATGTCACATTGAGATGGTATAGAGTGAAGGTCCAGAATAAAGCATGAGGGGCATGGCATCGGAAACAGATGTCAACAACCTGTAAGATATTGGAGCACAGCGCATAGCCTTCTAAGCAAGAAGATTTGAGGGCTTTAGTAAAAGTACTAAAATAATAGTCACAGCAGTTGGAATGGAAGTATAGCAACCAGGCTAAGAGATGAGCAAAGAATGAGGGGGAACTACCTGAGAGATGGTCATCCATTCTACTGGATATTTCCACTAATGGAGAACTAATTTTGATAGCTCTAGATTGTTTCTTCTGGTGTTAAGCAGGACTCTCCCTTAATAAAACATATCCATGAGTCTTCACTATGCTTTCTGGAATTATAGTGAATAAATAAATGCCTTCTTCCCAAAATTCACAAATAGTTTTTGTTGTGTGTTTCAACTATGAAATCAGTGAACTGTGCTTCAAGTTTGTCTCTCTACTTTCTGCTTCCCTCTCCTCCTCTAATCTAAGTGATCTCTCACACTCTACGAGACATTCATGTATCCCACATCTTCCTGATTTCTGAGTTCATCTTCTCTCTACCATAGTAGAGGATTGGATTGCATCAATTACATTGGCAATGAATTTTGATTCTAGTTGAACAAGGATTCTAAGGCAATAATAATCCATGTTTCTATCTTCTTCAAGCTATCTCTGTTACTTATGGAGTCAATGCAGTGAGAAACTCTAAAATGTTTCTTCCATTTTGTGATTTTAACTATCTCTAAGAATGGAAGATCAGCATAAAATGGGCAAGTATGTTCAAAGCCAAAAACCTCCATCACAGAGGTCTTTGTCAGAGTAGGCTGATAGCTAACACAAACAACCTCAACACCTTAATAGCTTAAGAAAAACTCTTTAAGTTTTAAGAATAAAAGTGTTTGTCTCTTGTTCAGGACAGAAGTCTAATACGATTGGTGTGAGGGGAGGAGGTGCAGGTCATTCAAGAGCCAGGAGTTTTCATCATTTCCTTTATCAGCTTCTAGTGCTTTATAATTCTTTATAATTTTCTCTGTATCTAGACCAAAAACAGTTTTTCTGAGTGTTATTCATCATTTTTATCCACATTCCATTGCCAAGAACTCAGTAACACATCCTCACTTACCCAGGAAAAAGGGATCAGGAAATAACTTGGCTGTGTGCCTAGGAAAAAGAGAAATGAGTTTGTAGACTCTGACTCAGATACTAATACCTTGGTGTATTTATATAGGCTGGGCATATATATGAAGACCATATAAGGGGGCTTTTGATCCAGATCCAGTGATTTATAGATAAGAGTGCTGATGAAATTAAAGAAGAAATGACATACAGACAGATAAGCTGCCTTGTTTTGAACTACTTGATCCACATCTGTGACTATTCTGACACATAGTAGGACATCGCAAAAAGTCGTTAAGTGAATTGGCATATAGTGCAGAGCTAACAAAATTAAAACAAAGGCTGGCTATGACAAAGAAATATTATTTGACATTTATATGTATAACTTACTTTTACGTCTAATTAATATAAAGGCAAAAAAGGTGAACGATTTGATTATATAGGCACGAGTTAACATACTGTAAAGCTTATTTGGGGGTGTGTGGGTGGCTCAGTTGGTTGGGCATCTGACTTTGGCTCAGGTCATGATCTCACAGTTCCTGAGTTTGAGCCCCGCATTGGGCTCTGTGCTGACAGCTCAGAGCCTGGAGCCTGCTTCGGACTCTGTGTCTCCTCTCTCTGCCTCTCCCCGGCTCACGCTCTGTCTCTCGCAAAAATAAATAAACATTAAAAAAAAAGTTTATTTGATTTCAACAGTAAACCTTATAAAAGTGTACTCAGTCTTTTGGCTTGATTGTTTATAAAGTCTTCTGGATTGGAGAGTGTAGTGGACAAAACATAGCAAAGTCAGAAGAGATTTAAGTAAGGTTACTCCACAGAATGTACTTTGGAGCTGATGTTCGGTACCTACCAATCACAGAACAACATTATGTGAGAAGAAGGAAGAAAAAAAATGACAAGTTCAGCTGCTAACATTTTGCTGAAGTCTGGTCTTGGTGCCTCTATTTCAGATGTTCTGTACATAAGGTCAGGACTTGATGTCAGTTTAGTCCTATATAACTTGGTGCCTTGCATAAGTATGCTTTTAAAGGAGTGAGCGCTTCCTGTAGGAAAATATCCTGGAAGTTTACCAGTTTCATATCTTTTTATCTCCAAAAACACAGTATTTTTCATTCTGGTTCAAACAAATAGTTTGAGTACTGGCTTTAATTTTTTTTCCCAAGACAGTTATCATAACGTTATCAGGGGAATAGGGTAAGAGAACTAAGACATTTGCAAAGGTTAAGAAGGTTAAGTTACAAAATAGTGTACATGTGTCAAGGGTCGTATTTTGTATATATGCAAAATATTCAGTGTCAAAAAATATTCATGTGTAATCACAAACAAAATATATTTTGAATATATCAAATATATGCATATATTCATTAGTTTGAACAATATGAACTTAGCAGCATTTGTTTTTTAATGTATAAAAATGGTAATTTCATATGGTTCAATCTAACATACACACATACACACGGACACGCACACCCATTATTCTCTCACAACAGTATCTTTTCATCAACAGTGGCCCAGCCAGATGGATTCATTCAACTCAAATTAGTGGTAAAGAAAGACAGACTCTTAAAATTGCATTAATTTTATGCTGACAGAACTCTTTTGAAGAACATTTTTCCGCTGAGCTTGTGTCAGGACAAAATTCTGTGTCCATAAGCTATTCCTGACTAGTTACATGTTTTTGGATTTCTCCCCCCTGCTTTCTGTGTTTAAGTGACTCAAAAATACCACTAATGATGCAGTAAATTTACCCCAAAATTTTCATAATAGTCACTGTTTGTTTGAATATTTGTGACAGATTTTCGGGAGAAAAATCTTTTACAGTCATTAAGTAATGCCGCAATCTTTCCCAATAATTTCAGAGACATTTTAGACACACCTCCCAGTTAAATTGTAAGGTATGAAAAAGTAAGAGAGTAAGTCTCAACTACCAGAGGAAATGTTGTTTTCGTACTTGAATATACTGATTTACTGCTTTGAATAAAATGTTTCTGTGAAGAGTTTCCTTAACAAAATATCACATAGGATTTCTACGGCTAGTAGAAGATGCCAATTTTAAAACAAGATGTTTGAAACACCTTCTCTCTTCTCCAGATATATAGTTTCTGTTAAAATATCTGCCATGGACTCAATGTTTGTACTTCCAAAATTCATGTTGAAGCCCTAATCCCCAATGTGATAGTATGTGGAGGTGTGGCCTTTGAAAGGTAATTAGGTCATAGGTGTGGAACATTCATGAATGGAATTGGTGCATTTATAAGAAGAGACATGAGATAGATCATCTCTTCTTTGCATGTGAGGATATAGCAAGAAGTCAGTCACCATGCAAACCAGGAAGAGAGATCTCGCCAGACACTACATGTGCTGGAGTCTTTATTTTAGACTTTCCATCCTCCAGAACTGTGGGAAATAATGTCTGTTTAAGCTACCTAGTCTCTGATATTCTGTTATAGCAGCCTGAACTGAGGTTATATCCCTTCAAATTTTATTTACCCTCAACATCTTAAAATCAGGAACATAATCACCGCTAAGAGATAATATGCACAAACCTAATACATGAATCACTGAATGAAATCATGGAAGACAGTTAATTGATTCACTTCCTCAGGGCTGAGAGTGTCACCTTGATTATGTTCAATTGTTTTGTTCAGTCTGGGAAGATATGTAGTGAAAAACGCATTCCACCAAAAGAATAAAGATAAAGCAACCCACCACTAAGAACCATAAAGTCCTAATGCTTCCTTTTTTTGTTACTACCTTTCTCAAATATTTTTACCAATAACTTTTTTCCTACTATATTAATTTGTGAAATTTTGGATATAATTGTCCATGCATATTATGAATTCATTGTAGCCAATGGCTCTACTTATTGTTGCCACTCTGAAGTTCCTGACCTGGCACAGTGCACCCTGAAACCTGGATTTTGGAATAGATCTGACCCCTAAGTGGAAACTTGAAAAATTGAGTATTCTATAGCATGTGTGAACTAGTCTCTATTCTGTGCTCCAGACCTTTAAACATCCCTGGTAAGTATACTGAACTTTATTATCCCTTGTTCCCTCTATGTTTTCCAGACAACATGCCAACTTTGATGCAATGAAATCTCAATGTTATGCCACACCCAAGTAACTGAAGATATTTGGGTTACAATTTATTATATTAACTTCATTTTAAAATTATATCTACAAATCTCAAATGGGACTTCAACAATGTTAAGTAATCCTATGAAAATTTTCTGATCAAATGGCTCTCTCAACCATTGAGACAATTATTTTACATTTTCTTTTATAGCATTGCCTCAAAATTTCAACAATTTATTTGATTATTGGCAAAATAGAAGCATCAGAAGAAAAATATCTCATATCCTTGCCACTAAATCAACTAGCCTATAATTATCTGACCTGGCACAGTTTGATGTTTCATCTATCACAATGGATAAACTATTCTTTTTTCCTATTAGAAACCATTGATAGTTGAGATTCATATCCCATTCTTTCTTGTCAGCTCCAGGAATTGACTATGAAAAGGATCTCATTTCCCTATTGCTTCTTAAAATTTTGTTCTTACTAAAAGAACATACTCTTGAGACTAAAATATCCTCAAACAGGGACACCTGGTTGGTTCATCTGGTTAAGCATCTGACTCTTGATTTCAGCTCAGGTCATGATCTCATGCTTCATGAGATTGAGTCCTGCATCAGGCTCTGCACTGACAGCATGGAGCCTGCTTGGGATTCTCTCTCTCTTTCTCTCTCTCCCTCTCTCTCTGCCCCTCCCCTTTTTGTCTTTTCTCTTTTTTTTTCTTTCTCTATAAATAAATAAGTAAATAAATAAATAAGCATTTAAAAATTAAATAAAATATCCTTAAACAAACAAATAATACCTATCTAGAGTCTCTCTAGTGCTTCTGTGTGTCCCTTTTCCTCTTTAGAGTGGAGGATATTGTAAGAATTGTCTTTAGCCAGTATTTCCACTTTCTTTCCATTTGGTCTTTAAACACAGCAATTTTGTCTCCCCACTAAAACTGCTCATGTCAAGGTGAATGCTAGCTTTGTTCTTGCCAAATCTAACAGTCAAATTGAAGTTGAAATTGTAGTCTTCATTTCAGTTGCACCAAATTTTCTTTTCGCAGTTTTTAACCCATACGATTAGACAATAGGAAATTGACACTAGAGGTTTAATTTTAAAAGTGATTTAAAAACTGTGCTGTGGTTGTGAAAACTTGCCTGGCAATCTTTCATTTCATTGTTGGACTAGTGATAAATTTCTTGTATAAAACTAGTTCATTAAAGAACCTGGTCCTTAGTGTGTGTTAAATTCAAATTTGCTAGTAGGATGGATCTTTTACTTCAGGAAAAAATGCATTTTTAGCCATGATTGCTCCCTGTCTACTTATTAATATATAAGAAGACCTCTAGGATATCTAAACTTTGGGGGCAGGAGGAATGTGTCTCTAATAGTACCATGGCATATAATTCCCTGACAATGTTACTTTTTATTTTATACCCAAGGAATGTATTTATACGTGTATGCTATCTGAGTCAAATATTTTAAACTGAATTGAAAGGTTCTTTATGGTGTTTAGAACTAAATTCATTGAGAACTGAACAAAGTAATAAGAAAGCTTGGAGTCACAGGATTTCTATTTAACTTCTAAAAACTCAAGTTCAAAAAACAGAGTAAATTAAGTTATTATGTAATAAGTTGTCTGTCTAAAGCTTACATAAATACATATTGAGATTCAATATTACCAATTTAAATCCTCATTTTCAATCAACTATTTAAACTTACTTTGTATAGGATTTCCTAAATGGACTCATTCTATGACTATGCTGGGTTTTTATCACTTAAATTTTGTGAGCTGTTATAGTTTTAAAAAATTTTGAAAATACATAGACACAAGAAATAACATAATAAATATCCATAGTACCACTATATAGTTAAAATCAACAACATTTTACTATCATTATGTTAAGACAGTTTTAAAAGAAAATCACTTGTACAAAAAATGTAGGTATTTTTGGCCCTCAGCCAGTGAACTCACATGCTCATTATATTTAGTACTTTAAAAAGAACATTTAAGAATTTACATAAAACAGGGCCACCTGGGTGGCTTAGTCAGTTAAGTGTCGGACTCTTGACTTCAGCTTGGGTCATGATCTCACTGTTCCTGAGACCAAGCCCCCTGTCAGTCTCCACACTGACCATGTGGAGCCTGTTGGGATTCTCTGTCGCTCTCTCTCTCTCTCTCTCTGCCCCTCCCCCTTCTGTGCTCATCTCCCTGTCTCTATGTCTCTATCTCAAAGTAAATAAACATTAAAAAGAATTTACATAAAATTGACATAATAACAAAAAATAGTTTACATAAATTTGTATACAATGTATATATTTTATCATATATTTGTTGCTATGCAACTCTTTCACTGAAAATTATTCATTTAGTTTTTGTCATGTTATTTCATTTAGTCCATTTGTAACTTTGCTTTATATGAAACTGTGCTGTCCTTCTATTAGATATTTAGTTCATTCCAATGTTTCACTATCTCAGTGTTCCATTAATCTTAGATATCACAAATTGGTCTCCAGGGGAGTTTTAATAAATAAAAGAAAAACTTTAAACAATAAAAAATTGAAGTAAAATCATAGAGGGAGTTATACTAGGCAAATATGAACCAAAAGAACAGTAAAATAGCAGTCTTGAAATCTGTTCATATAAAATTTGAGGCAAAACTATATCACATGGGAAAGAGAACAGTAATATATAATGGTAAAAGAAACAACAGAGCAAGAATATATATCCATCATAAACAGATATACAACTAATAATAAATTTCTACAATATATCATACAGAAAGGAACATATAAGTCATCAGATTTAATCAATCAAGCAGATAAATATAAGCAGAAATATGGAAGATATGAAAAATAACATTAATAAACCCAAGCTATTGCATACACAAGATATAGAAACATTATCTTCAAGAACACATAGAATATTAACAAAACTAGAATATGTTTAAAGTGACAAAGGAACCCTCAATGGACACTAAAGAATCAATTCCATAGAAATGATACAACCTGAGAATATTGCAAAAAGTTTGGAATCCGAAAAGAAGGAGTAGCTAAAATTTTCTTACATAAGAAATTTATATTATGCATTTTAAATAAAATGTGGTTTTAAATGTATTCAAAGGCATAATTAACGGGCATTTAGAATTAAATGACAATAGAGATCTTACACAGTGTTTAGAGGTTTAAATGTATTTATTAAGAAATAGAAAAGGTTACAAATACAAATAAGCTGAACATTTTGACTTGGAGGGTAAATCCTTCCCAAAAGGAAACAAAAGAAAACCACCACCACCACAACAAAAGGTATAGTTCAATAAAATAGAGATTAAACATTGTAAATAAGTTGAATGAAAATAAAGGTAGGTTTTTATAACATACTTCATCACACCTTTAACAAGACTGATTAAGAAAAAAGGGAAAAAATGTGTCTAAGTAATGTACAGATTTCAAAAGGGTAATTACTATAAACACAACAAACATTAAAAAGGGTCATTGAATGGGGCGCCTGGGTGGCTCAGTCGGTTAGGTGTCCAACTTCAGCTCAGGTCATGATCTCACCTTTCTGAGTTTGAGCCCGGGGTGGGCTCTGTGCTGATAGCTAGCTCAGAGCCTAGAGCCTGTTTCAGATTCTGGGCCTCCCTCTCTCTGCTGTCCCCCCCCATCTTTCTCAAAAATAAATAAACATTAGAAAATTTTTAAAAAATTTAAAAAGGATCAAGGAATAATAAAATTCGTATGCTTTGAAATCTAGACAAAGTGGTTCAATTCATAGAAAATATAAAATATCTTCAAAAAGCAATAAAGACCTTAAATAACAAATGATTATAAAAAATTGTTAATAACTGTCAAAGACTTCTCCACCCCAAAATCGCAGGGCCAAAGGAATTTGATTTTCAAGAAACCACTTCAGTTCTGTAACAAATAACTTGTTACCAAAAAAAAAAAAAAAAAAAGCAAAGCTATTCAGTTCATTGCATGAAGGTGAAATAATGTTTTCCCAGTGACAATAATGACAATACTCGCCATTTAACATTAACATTTTTTTTTGTATTTACATGGTATATTGATGAACAAGCTAAAGAGCACCAGACAAAACAAAAGATGGGCCAGTGTAAGAACTATGGACCCATTGCCTTCAACAAGGCAGAGTGTGACAAAATGGGGACTGGGCTAAATGAGGTTGAAGGTAAATAAAATCACATGCGCCCCACTAATGTCTCAACTAAGTGGCTACACGACAAATATCCTAAATAAAATATTAAATATTTAAATTCAAATATGTACTGTGATCAGTTATGCGAAAAATGATACATCCTTATGTATCAAACAGAAGTACTATCAGTGTAATTCATCACATTTAACTAAGAGAGAAAGATCATAATTTTCAAAATCAATGAAGAAAAATACTTTGGTAAAATTTAACCACTATTTATAATAAAACCTCTTAGCACACTAGGATTAAAAAGGGGTTTCTTTAATTTCTATATGTCATGAACCAAACTGACAGAAAGTCCACAAATAACTGAATAAATGTCATTTAAAAACACTGATGAATGGGATTTGCCCTATCAGATACTGATATATTTTAAATGATATTAAAAATAAATATAAACTATTGTAGTTTTAGATAAGTATTAGGTAAATAGATAAATAGAAGACATGGAGATCTCAGAGTCAGACTTTGTATACATAGGAATTTATATGATAAAAGTAGTTCCACAAATGATGAGAAAAAAAGAATCGTTAATAGATGGTGTTGAAAATATGGTCAATTACATGGAGAAAAAAATCAACTAAACAAAAAAAGCAGAACAGAATTTGATCTGATCCCTGCTCACTAACAAATAAAGGGGAGAATTTGGAAAGGATAAAAATTTAAATATACCATTAATGAACTATTAACAAATAATTTTGTGACCTAGGGGTGGGGAAGTTCAAAATGTTCAAAAGTTCAAAATCACATAAAATAAGGCATAAATGGGAAATGGGATAAGTTGATTAGATCCAAATCAGGATATATGTCCAATTACGCAACAAGGTCATTAAGTTAATGGAATGAGGAAAGATATTTATAATGCCTCAAACTGACTTGTAAAGTAAATTCTCACAGTGTCCACAGGGAGATTCAATTAAACATGTTGACTGGGGTATTGTTAATAAGCATTAGGCAGCAGCTAAAAGAAATGTATTAAATACCCATATCACAACATGGGTGAATCTCTCTCTCTTTTGATTTTAATTTTACAGTGAGAGAGGGAGATCATACAAGTGGGGTAGAAGGGCGGAGGGAGAGAGAGAATCCCAAGTAGGCTCCACACTCAGTGCAGAGACCTATGCAGGGCTCAATTGCCTGACCCTGAGATTATGACCTGTCCTGAACTCAAGAGTAGGACTCTCAACTGACTGAGCCACCCAGGTACCTCACTGCATGGGTGAACCTTAAACACAGAGACAATTGAGAGGAACAAAAAAGAAACATGATGCTGGAGATAATACCATACCATTTAAACCTGTACCCAACATAATGATGTACATTTGGTTAGTATATAAACAAAATGATATGCATTGAAACCTTCAAAATGAGTTTTAAAGATAGGATGACCCATATCTCCCCATTTTCCTGGACATCTTAGGTTATACTTGTTTATGCATTTTCCTGTTCCTCTTAGGACTTCATTCTTTAACAAAATATTTTTCATATTATTGCTTTGAAATAAACCAGAGTGTGTTTGGTAGACCTCTACTTTGTACTTCCAGCCTCTGCCGTGGACTCAACTGATAGTGAACATATGTGAAGTGAATTATTATTTTAACACATGCTTAAATCTGAAAACTAACCCCCCGCATTCCTTTGCCAATCCCTTCCATGTGCAAAACAGTACCTCCATTTCCAGAGCATCAAGATGGGCTCTCATTAATAAATCAAGTATGCTCTGAAAGAAGTATCTAGGCACACCTAATTCCTTCAGGCCTTGAGTAACTGTGAGAGAAGTATTAGAACATTCTTGTTGGCTACTGAATGTACAGCCAGGTATGCAGGGGCCTGGATTGTGACCTGTGAGATGCACAAAGTCATCATGCACTGGATGTTTGGGTCAATAGAAACATAAAAATTTAAGTAAGATGTACATGGAATACATGTGTGAAACGGAGCCTGACCAGTCCTGTTGCAGAACCTATAGAGAATATCCCAAATGCTTTTGCTACAGTGGTATTATCATGTATTGTATAGCAAACATCTACAACCACTTTTTTTAATCTTTGTGTATTTTTGAGAGAGAGAGAGAGAGAGAGAGAGAGAGAGAGAGAGAGAGAGAGAGTCAGGGAGGACAGAGGATCCGAAGCAGGCTCTGCACTGATAGCAGAAAGCCAGATACGGGGCTTGAACTCATGAAACAAACCATCTACAACCATTTTTTAAATTTGTTTGTTAATGATTTTGAGGATTTGGAGTAAATCTGTTAGGAGGAATGAGTTCAAAAGTTAATGCTGGTATTTAGTGAAAACTGAGGTATTTAATTCTGGCCTTTCAAGAAAGTTGAAAATGAATGTATAACTTATACAAGTATTTGTTGACATTTACCATTCATCATGGAAGGTACTAACTACGCTGCTAATGTGGAAACCAGTAGACATAAATCTCTAAAGAAAAATTGGCATCTATTTGAAAAGTTAGTAGTTGATATAAGAAGATTGTGTCCAAATATATGCATAGCTGCAGACAGTAAGGGGGTATATTACCCTCCACAGCATGACTTTTCAGATCTAAAGGTGTGCCCATCATTAATTTTATTCACCTTTTAATTTTTTATACATGAAAGGTGAAAAAATAGCTACTATTGTGTTGGCTCCATTGACAGAATAAATGATTCAAAACTAGTTAATTTCTTCCATTTTGATACCAGTGTCATTATGTATTTTAAAAAGAAAGTTGCTTAAACCAACCAACTTTAAATCCTATTCAAGAAATCAAAACAAAACTTTTGTAAAGTTCATTTTGTCAAAAGTGAATTAACTGACATTACTGTAGAGAATGGTATTATCAATTGGGTTTAAAAGTTAGGGATTTGGGGGGCGCCTGGGAAGCTCAACTGAGTGTCTGGCTTTTGATTTCAGTTCAGGTCATGACCTCATGGTTTGTGGGTTTGAGCCCCACATTGGGCTCTGCACTGGTAGTAGGGAGTCTGCTTGGGATTCTCTCTCTCTCTCTCTCTCTCTCTCTGTTCCTCCCTGTTCTCTCTCTTTCTCTCTCAAAATAAATCTATAAACAAATTTTTTTAAGTTAGGATATTTTGAGAAATGTATTTATGAACTCAGAAACTAAAAATGTTAAGCTAATTCAAATAAAATTAAAACTATGTAGCAAAACATATTGTTTAGAAATGTTTAGGGGCTGGGTGGCTCAGTTGGCTACGTGTCCAACTTTGGCTCAGGTCCTTATCTCACAGTTCCTGAGTTCGAGCCCCATATCAGACTCTGTGTTGACAGATCAGAGCCTGGAACATACTTCAGATTCTGTGTCTCCCTCTCTCTCTGTTCCTCCACCACTCACGCTCTGTCTCGCTCAAAAATAAATAAACATTAAAAAATTTTTAAAAATAAAAATGTTTAAAAAATAAGTCGTAATCTGCATCAATATATTTGGGATAAAATTACTAAAAGAAGCAAGAATACATATAACTAATTTATAGATTTTTAGGAAAAACTCGCAAAATAGTACAGGTAAAAGCTATAAATGGGTATTTCACAATAAAGGGAAAAGGAATCACTAACACAGTAGGAAAAGTCAGTCTCATAAGAATTCAATAATTTTCAAACAGAAATCACAACGAAACTGTTTTATTCCTACCACACTGGAATAAAAGAAAAAAAGGTACCATATCCAAAGTTAGTGAGTTTGCAAAGACAGCAGCAACAATGTATACCAGCTGGCGTGCACAAGCAGGTTTATAGTGGAATTGTTTTCCTGAAAAAGCTCTGTTGTCTCTTAAGCTAAAAATAAAACGAATTGTGGTGGATAGCTACACAGTTGTGAAAGCAAATAAACTAGAGCCACATATATCCGCATGGACAGAACTCACAAATATAATGGTTAGCGAAATAAGCAAGGTATGTTAGGAGACATAAGCCAGGAATGTTAAATATTCAAAATCAGAAACTACGTTATGTGAGAATGTGTACAAATTAAAAACAAAACGAAACAAAACAACAACGGAACGCAAGAGCAAAATTCACTGTTGGAACAAGAAATGGTATCACAGAAGTATGTATCTAGAGCCTCAATAAATTCAGTACCTCTCTGTATTCTATATTAGATGGAAGATGTACAGTAGGTGGAGGGCATATAGTAATTTATTATGATAATCTTTATATATTTTATAAAACTATAGTCTTTTGTATATTTTAAATATTTTTTAATTGTTAAAATATGAATTAAGGAAATATGCAAATTCAAAATATTATTTAATAATCCTTATACTTCCAAATATAAGAACTCCAAACATAAAAACAATGTCACACTTTGGGCATGGATAATTCTTAATTTAAATTAAAAACACAAAAGACCAGAGTACAGAAAAGAAGTGTAAATTAGTGAGCAAGAAAATTTGGTAGGAGACTTAACTGAGCAGTCAGAAGATGATGAAAAATAATTAGAAAACTTAGGAGATACAGATATTACATATAAATAACTGAGAACATATTCATACTGAGTCCCAGAAAAAAATATATACTTACGCACAAATAAATATATGAAAATATTTGAGTAAATTATAACTAAGATGTTCTCAAATTTAATAAATAGTATTTGATAATTAGTTGGCATTGTGCTAAGGATTGTTCTACGAACTTCAAATATGTTAATTCATTTAACACTCAAAACTCCGTGTGGCAAAAGTATTATTAGCCACATTTCCATAAGAGAGAGCTAAGGAACACAAAAGCCACACATTTGGCAATAAGAGCCGCACAATTTGAACTCAGTCTGCCTTGAGCCACTGCTCTTAGCCGCGATAAACAGTCTCTCTAAATGAACGAATGACTGAATTTCCTAGAAAATAAGAATCAAACTGTATTCGTGTATTTCCCTAACTTGATGAAGTTTATTCACCAAAAACATACAACAGATATCAAACTTAATGTAGCAACTTAGTTGTGTTTCCTTTAAGATTAAGAACAACTGTTAAATAGTTTACTGGAACTCCTCTAACATTACAACACAAGAAAAAAAGAGAGTGAGAGAGATGTACAAAAAGAGAGATTAAAATTCTCAGTATAAACATACAATATTATATTCTATAAGAAAAAAAAAATTATTCCAAGTGCATGATAATCCAACAAGATTTCTAGATTCATGCATAACCTAAAAAAAAAGCCTCACACAATTAGTCATGGTTCTTTATAATCACAAAGATCCAAAAAAATCAGGACATAATATATAATTTAGAGTAACAACAAAAATGTTCAAATGCATAATAATTAACTTAACAAGGTAGGCACAATATGTACGTGGAGAATAACAATGACATAACACAAAGAATTGTATATAAATGGGGATAATATGTTCATGGATACAGCAAATTAATGGTACGAAGATGTCAATATACACAAATTAAATGTATGAACTCAGAGCAATCTCAGTAATACTCTAGATATTTTTAATAAATTAAACTCACTTTAAATTTATAAGGAAGGATACAGATCCATCAGTAGCAGGTGCAGATATCATAACATACCAAAACATGTTGTAAAAAATGCAAAATATTCCTGCAGGAATCGAAAAACAGACAAAAAAAATAATAGAGATCTCTGTGGCCCCTGGATGGTAGGAAATAAATATCTGATAAGGTGACACCACAAAAATGCCATATCATGTGAACTTTTGGCAAACAAATGATATTAGAAAAACTAAATCACCACAAAAAAAATCAAACTAACTACCTGTCTCTTTTTTTGTATAATGATACACTCCAGTTGAATTAAATTTAAATATGAATGTTACACATAATAGTTAAGAGAAGAAAATACATGTTATATCATTGTGACCAATAGGTAATAGAGAATTTCTTCAAGATCCAGATATCATAATCATAACGAAAAAATGTGATGTGTATGTAATTCTTTCAAAATTAGGATTACTGTTCACATTAAAGTTACTGTAGAAATTGCTGTAGCATAGGAGAATCAGTGTTCTTTTCATAAAAAACGTGTAAACGTCTCCTTTCCATGTTTAAAAGTGATACTATAATCTTGTATCACATATCATTTTTTAAATCACAATATATTAGTGTAATATAAGGTGAAATAATATTAACTAAATTTGAAATAAACTATTCAGGGTTTGAAAGGTATATGCTTATATTAGATCTATACATAGACTCAGTGTGATTTCAAGGCTACCATGTAAATTATGCAAAAATGTTTCATTAGGTCCTCAAACACCAATAAGATCATTGGCATAAATGATATAATCTTTTTAAGTTTTAGTGAGGTATAATTGACATAAAAAACTGCACATTTTTAATGCATACAATTTGATGAATTTGGGTATGTGCACACCTGTGAAATCATCACCACAATCAAAGCAACAGCCATATGCAGCACCTCCAAAAGTTTCCTTGTGTATCTGCTGTCATTGTGTGCTTTCGTTTTTGTTGTTGTTCTGTTTTGGTTTTGTGTTTTAAGAACAGGTAACATGAGATCTACCCTCTTATGAAATTTTTATGTTACAATCGAGTATTGTTAACAATAGGCACATGTTGGATAGTAGATTTCTGAATCTTACATATACTGGGTTAACTGAAATTATATACCCATTGAATCACTCCTCATCTCTCCTTCCCCCAGCCCAAAATATGCTAAGATAATTTTGGGGAATAATTAATAATAAAATAAGGGGAAAAATCCCATTATTGAAAGCTATTACCTTAGATCAAATTAACAAATGACAGACAAATGACAAATTGGAAAAGCCATCTGCAAAAGTAGCACATATTTTATACCTCAGCTATATGATGAATTAGTAAAAATGAATACAAAGTTAAAAGAAAGCAAAAATGAGACCTAGATGTCCAGAATAAGGAGAAAAGGAGTAACTGGTAACCGAAAGTAACCGAGGAAACAGGAAAAGATGCATGGGATTTAGATTACTTTTGCAAGTTTAACTTGTAATAAACAAAATACAAAACCCTTTGAGTGAGGGAGAAAGGAATAGAGAAAAAGAGAAAAAAAAGAAATAAAAAATGTGCTAAGATCCAAGAGTTTCCTGATGATGGCTTTGTTTTTTCCTAGGACATAAGAGGCAATGACTTCCACTAAATGGAAGGCAGAGAGAGATAATAATATACATGAAGAAAGTTGAGAAAATATAAATTACTATTGTGGCCAGTGGGAAAGATTCTATTCAGGAAAAAATTCAATTTCAGGGAAATTGCTTTCCCAGATACCATGCTTTCTGTCTTCTGTGAGGATGCCATCTTAGGATGTACTTTGACTAAGGTCTGATATGTGAAAATATTTCAAAATCCAGAAATAATATAGGGGAAAATAAGAAACTCTTGTAATGTTGATTAGGTAAAGCTTCAGAGAGGAGGTAATATGTAACCTGGATGGTTGATTAGGCAAACAAGGAGGAAAGGCAATCTAGTCAGAAGAAAGAGTAGGTGCAAAGACTGCAAAATAAAAACCTTAAAATGTTTTGGAAACCAGATTGGTTAATATGTTTACAGCACAAAATACTAGATTTGGGAATGCAAAGGCAGTGGCAGAGTGGACAGAGATCGTGCTTTCCTAAACAGATTTAGATTTAATGTCTATAGCTATGACTCTGTGTGTGTGTGTGTGTGTGTGTGTGTGTGTGTATTTGTGATTGTATGGCGTTATGTCTATCAATCTATTATCTATCATCTATGTATCATCCTTCATTTATCTTGATCTTAATGACAGTATGTTTTAAACAAATAACATCATCTTAGGCCTTCTTTTTAAGTAGAGCTAAAAACAATGGAAACATATTAGGATGCAAATTAAAAACCAAATGCAAGGAAAATTTTTAGTATGGAATCAGAGAAGAGTAAGAAAACATTACTTTAGAAATATGGTTCCTTAAATGCTGTTTTTCAATATTTACAAAAAGCCTCTGCCTCACTTTGCTTTTGTGCTCTTAAAATGTGCTGAATCCTATTAAAAATGCATGTATATTGATGCATTTTATTTTCCACTGCCACTTATATGACCTCATTCATCGGAATTTATAAATTTCACAAAGGAATAATATGCCAAAATGCATAAAGTGAGGTAAATTGTATCTTTATCCAAACTGTAATTTCTTTTACCAATTAAATAATTTTATTGGACAAAATACATGGAATAATTTATAAGCCAATAAAATTATAAGAATACAAAATGTGATCAGCATAATTATATAACTTCTCTGGAATACAGTTTCTAATATTTTCTAATCCATTGAGAATTACCAGATTTTACTTTCAGTTATTAATGTTTTAAATTTGTCAGTATGTTATATAAATGCTATTTAACATTTGGCTAACTTAAGAAGAATCCCACCTAAATTTCTTTCCTTGGAGGTTATTAATGCAGACCACCAAACTCCATAGAAACAAATGATGCAGGGCTAAACTTTCCTCACAAGTATTGACTCATTTAGCATGAATATCATCACGAAAATGGACTTATCTCTAATTATAGGGAAAAGGTTGGGATGAGTGTATCTTTCATCCTTCAAATTAAGTTCCAGAAAAGAAGTAAAACCTTTATCTCAAACATCATGAGTTAAAAACTCTTAACTGTTTTTGCTTAATTTCATGAGTCAAGTGGACTTTAAGATTTTTTAAAATCTAAGATTGTGAATTGCCCATAGAGTTTGCCATGGGCACAGGCAAGAAAGCCCATTAGAGCCCCAGATTGTAACCTCAGGTCTGTCTCTGATATATTTTAATACTAAGTCATTTTTACTGCTCTGTGTCTTAATTTTGTCATTTATAAAATTCTGGGGGCTAAAACAGATTGGTGGGTTTCTATGAAGAGGACATAGAACTTCTGGATTCACTGTACTTAGGATTGGAGTTGGGGGAGATTTCACTCTGACTCAATTAAATGTTCTTTACGTTCCCTCTATCTGACTTCTCCATATTTTTTTCTAGAAAAAAAATCTCCACCACCAAAAAGTTAGAAAAACCTGGATGGAAAATAGGCTTTACGAGGTGGGAAATGGGGGAGGTGTCCTGCTCTAATACTGTTAGAACTTCTGAATTCTAGAACTTACCCTATGCTGTTCCATTCCCTGTCATGGAGCTGACCTAGAGCAGCCTGATCCTATGACAAGATCTATCCACTGTGGAAACACACACAACAGAGAGACTGTGGTGGTAAGTTCATGTGGTGGGTCATGTGCAGAAAATATTCAACATAAAGCAATAGGGAATCCAGTTGTGCACAATAGGGCAGAAACCAAAACAAGCTACCTCAAGATTCAGATGGCTAAAGTCAGTAGCCCCCAGTTACCAACCAAAACACCCATTCATAACTTAATATCTATAAAATAGAGGGGTCTTCTATCTCTCAGAGAATCAGACACATACATGTGAACACAGGTACACAGACATAGTTAGAAAAAGTACTTTAGTTTTTTATAAAATTACATATTCTTGACATAGTGACAGAAGGATTTCAAATAGGATAATGCATTGATCATTAAAATTTATTCTACATACCTGCTGTGAAATGAAACATCATTTACATTATTAAGTATTCAACATCAGAACCATTGCTTTTCTATATAGATCTATGAGGATATGATCTATACATTTTCAACTAATTGGTGAACTTAGGTTCTGTGAGCGTAGAGCTTAGTAGACCATAAAACCTTGTGGGTGTCCACAAAACACTGATTCTGTCTGATGGGGTTCGGGAGCTGCTACCCCAAAATATGATACTTTGGTATATTAAACATTTCAAGCTTAATAAATTTGAGAAATGGCAGGTGCAGGAAGGATTTTACAGCCTTCCTCTGAGGTGGCAGGTCATAAAACTGTCATGTGAGAAGCAATCTCTGTAGACCCAGAGGAGAGGAGCATCCTTCTCTCTGATGACAAAGGCATGCAAATTAAAGACCGAATGCAAGACCAGAATCTGAACAACAGGCTTGCTAAGTTCGTACTCTTTGTCCCATCATATCTTTCCACAGCTTTCTACTTTTCATGAAACCTAACATAAAAACACTTGGGTTTAAGCATTTCTTTAGGTCTTCATTTCCCTATGAAGGCTGCCATGTCATGGAAAACTTATATATTAAATAAATGTATACGCTTGTCCCTTGTTATTCAGTCATTTTGTACAGGGATCTCAGGCAACCACTTTGGAGGGTAGAGGGAGAAGATATTTTTTTTTCCCCAACACCTCAGTCTCCAACTACAAGTTTCTTGGAAAGTACGTGATTGAGTTGTATGCTTTGCCATACCCATAAACACTACTTATCAAAATGTTTCGTAATTATCTTTCTTCCAAAGCCTATTGCCCAGATTTAAATGCCCACACCTAATCCTTTAAAATCAACATATTGGATATGTAAGCATAAATAATTATTTCTAATAACCATTCATAACAAAATAATATTAGGTTGAGAGGGGAATGAGAAGCAAGTGATCAGTGCCAGTGAACAGGACAAGGTAAACTAATAAAGTAATTCATTATCAATATGCAGCTGATACCCACATAAAGGAAAGACCTGGAGAAATTCTTATTACAAAGGTCACTTAAACTGGATATACTTGACTTCTAGCTTGCCAGCTTTTACATAATCAGCTGAACATCTTGTTTCCCAGTGTGCTTAGCTGTCAGGAAGCCAAAAACAATTTTTAGAAGAGGCTCAGAACAGACAGATGTTAAGCAAGCTGTCATTACCACCTTGTTAGGGAAAATACATGTGCCTGCAACATACATATATACATGTGTACTTAGTATTGCTTTCCAGTTGCTTTCACCATGTATGTCTGAGTGGGAAGGATCTCCTGTCCCAGGACATTTGAAATGTTCCTATTTCCAAACATCCTTAGACTCCCAGGCTTTTCTTTAGAGATAAGATTCACCATTGTCAGCCTCCAGGAGAGTTCTCATTTTGTCTTCTTTTAAATTCCTAATGCCTTCAGGTTAACAATGGATTGTTCTAGTCAATAACACAAATTACATTGTAGGTTTAGACAAAGAAAAGTTTTGTTTGTTTTGTTAAGCATTTTCTAGAATAATTAATGTAGATTATAGAAATTAACTAAATATAAATTTATGTGTAAATTGTTGCTGTTACATAAGGCCATGTTCTCCAATATTATGGCAGTCTTCACATTGTCTACTAAGAAACGTGTCTCCCAAGACAGACTTCATTTCATTGAAGGCAGAATTGTGTCATTTATATTTATGGTTTAGTCACAGGATCCACCACAATGGTATAGTAGAGGAAAAAACAATATTTGTTAAGGGAAGTATTCATTGTGTGACATCAAAAAGACACAGGGATAGTACACAAGCCAACTGCATGAGGAACAAAAATAAAACACAAAGTTCATAATTCTCTGTGTATGAAGCAAACAATTCCTAAGAAGGAAAAGGAAATTGATGAGATTTCTGAATTCAGGGACCATTCTCAATGACTTTCAACATTTTTTGAAACATATTGACCCTATGAAAAATATTGTGCTTTAGCTGATATAGACTTCCAAGATGTCCCGGCCTTCTCTCCCACCTGCCAATGTAGTATCCACAGATACCTGGTACATGGCAGGACCTCAATAAATATTTGTTGAAAAAATATGTTCTCAGTTGACTTTTATTTAACAAGTCTATGATATTATTATTCATAAAAAATTTGTCAACATCCTCCTTTCTGGCACAGGTGTCCTAAAACCCCTGGTTCCTAAAGGATGAGGGAAATGGTGTGTCTTTTGTCATGTTGAAGAGGTGATGTTTGAATAGCTCCTTGGATGGGGGACTGATTGTCCTGGATGCCAGAAGAAGGAACCATGTGACTAGAGGGTTGACCCTTCCAGTCCCACTCCCTGATCTCTGGGGGAAGAGAGGGGCTGGAGGCTGAAACCATCACCAATGGCCAATGATTTAATCAATCATGGCTGCGTACATGATTTCTAACACTGGGTTATAGGTGCCATGAAGTCATATAATGAATTAATTTCTCAGGAAGCTTGAAATCCACCTGAGCATGCTCTGAGAATGTGACCACAGTGTAGTAAACCACCAGAAAAGAGCTATCTACAAAGCTGCAGGGAATTCTAAAAATTTGTATTGGGAAGGATAGAGGTTCTCCATCTATTTCCCCATTCAATACAAGGATGCAGTCTCTAATGTTCTTTCTGAAAAGTATAAGTAATTGTAAGATTTCCTCTGTAATAGGAAGCAACCCATCTCATTGTTGGAAAGTTCTAAAAATTGTAAAGCTTATTCTCATGTCACTGGCATATCCCCACATATCTCAGAGCTCTTCCTTTCTGAGATAAACATTTTAATCTTAATAATAAAGAGTAGTGGGTTTGAGACATTATCTCTCATAGTGTCTATCATTTTACCTTACATTTAAGACGTTCCACGTGGCATCTTGAGTTTTCCAAACTTTATCTCTCCTTACTTTCCATCTCTGTCAGCTTCTCCATCCTCTTCCCTTGTCTCAAGGCTTATGATTGTCTCTCCCTTTCAAGTTTCACTCTCCATTTGCTACAGCTTCTCTCCCTTGATACCCCAATGTTCCCCTAACACATTACTTTTGCAGGCACCTCATTAAGAGAAAGTTTTAAGATAATAGAGGAAAACCACATTCCAGTAAAGAGCAGGAAGAAATTTAAATTGAATATTAGTCTACCTCTTTCTTAAAATTCTCTGGATATCCTGCTGTGACAAATCTTTTATTTTCCATTTTTCTCTATAATCTCATATACATGCTTTTCTGTGGGAATGATTTTCACTTACTCTGTGCCCAGAAGTTTTCACCATCTCTATTCTTCTTTCAGGTCCATGGACCTCCCCAAACTATTTTCCATGATCTGCCCCCAGAAAACAATGCAAGGATGTCTTCTATAATGTTCTTGACAGACAGCTTCCTTCCTCAAACACCAGCAGTCTCTATAAGCAGAATTCTATCCTACTTCATACCATAGTAAATGCCCTTGTAACACTTCTGTTCTTTCTGGTGAGAATTACAATGAAATCTTACATGCTATCCTGTAAACTTCCCTACAATGTGAGCTGCATATTCTGGAAAAATAGGGATTGTATTAGCCACCTCTTCTATTAAAGACATATTTGGTTGTCTGATGAAATTTCTCTCCCAGCCATAGTTCTTACTTTGCCTTTCTCCAAACTAAATATTCCTTGAGTGTCAAATAGTCTCCTCTTTTTCACCGTCCTTTTAATTTTTGTCCTCGATGCTCCACAGTGATGGCTTGGTTAAAACACAATAAATGGAAATAAAAGCAATAGTCAGATAACATCTTGCTAACACAGATAATAGTGGAACTAGGTCTATAATTAAGTAGCATTTAGCATTTAATTCAAATGGAACTGGAGTAAATGACAACGAGTAGCACTAAGAGATTTACCAAATAAGTACAGAGGACATTTGTTAACTTTGAATTTCAGGTAACAAGTGATTCTTTAGTTTAACTATGTTTATGCCTATGATTTATCTGGCAACCTGTTACATGAGACAATCAGTGAAGCAAATAGTGAGCCACTATGGACCCCAGATTATGGGTTTATATGATGGAAAGAAGAACGTTAACTAGTCCTTCCTTACAAAAGAGGAATCAAAGTGTCATGTGATGTGGGAGGTTTTAGAAAACCTAATTAATTCCATCTCTGCCATTTTATTTGAAAACAGAGTCAAGAAACTAAAAGGAGATCAAAATGGGACTTCGGAAACAAAATTTATAAAATTGCCAAAATGGAGCTTGCCTCTGAGCTGAAATTATCTGGACCTTCAAAGTGGGGTCAGGTTGGTCAAAAAACTGAATAAATGACAAAAACAAAAGCAAAGACCATCAAGCCAAATCAAATTGATTTAAACAAAAAAGTAGTGTATTGATTTATTGTATTGAAAAGCATAGGGAGAGCCTTTGGCAGCGGTTAGATTGTACTCCATTTTGCATTATCTCCTAGGTCTTTTTTATTTTTATTTTTTTCATATTTGCGCCTGTGGCAGATTAAATGACCAGCAGAAACTTCTTGTTTATATTCTCTTCTTTCAGAAGAAGAGTTTCTCCTTTTTAATGTTCCTAGAAAATTCCAAGATTTAACCTTATGGAAATGACATGGGTCGATTACTTCCTCATACCTAGTTAACTATGTCTGAGAGATTGAATAAACTGATTGCCTGCTAGGTCTAGACCCGAAACAAGGTTGGAGATGGCCCTACAGAGCTCATGGAGAGTGACTGAAGAAGAAGTGACCTTCAGAGATAAATTAGAGGCTGGATTACAGATTCTGGGAAAGCGAAAGTATCAGGGGCAAAACTTAGCTACCCACCCTGTAGGTATGATGGCTTTTGGATGTGTGGCATGGAGAATGCATGTTCCACTGCTTTTTATCCTGTATGGGGAAACCCAGAAACATCCACATCTTCCTCATCTGAAGTAAGTACAAGTGAAAAAACTGTTCGTTTTTCAGTGGTTAGTGGAACCCTTGCAAAATTGTTCCTGTTAAAGAACTTTGAAGAGAGCATGAAGAAGAAGTCCAAATAAACCATCTCAAAAGTCAGATGAGGGAGTATTTTCCTCAGGAGAGGGACCCAGTTGGGATTGCAGGGGGTAGAGGTTTCTTCCATTACTGTGTTTGTTCACAGAGAAATTAGAAGAGTCTCAGGTGAAATTCAACACATATAAGTATTGCTTCCCTGAGCTATATTTTAACCTAGGTAGTGAGAGAGAAATTAGACTCTAAACACAGGCCTGAGTCACAGGCTCAGCAAACCCAGATGAAGGCTTTGGGGAAAAGAATGTCCAAGGGCCACAATAGGAAGCATGGAGTTACGTCTGGCTTGACTAAGAGGTTAAATGTAGCCAGGAGCAGCTTAAAGACAGCGCTGGGACGGATCAAGTGACGGAGACCACAGGCATGAAGTGATTTGTTTTATATTAAAAACCAGATGTTTAATTACTTGACATTTCCAGTCATTTACTCAATTTGAGTCTCTCATAAGTCTCTTAAGGTGAGTGATGGAGGCTAAAAGTCCATCCTATTAAAACGAATGAGAGAAATCCTTACAGAGAGCTAGAATTAAGATCAGAGTTGATTGGGGTTGATTCCTGGCTTTACAAAATACAATGATTTTCACAGAGTTTGGGGGCCAATATGTAAAAACAAATTTTAACCATGGATTATATTTAAAACAGTCAAGACATAGATTGGATAGTATCCCCATTCCCTCCTTGCAAAGTCTCCTCTTTTGTAGTTTGAAAGTTTCATGGATTAACACTATTGGTGGAATTTTCTTTAAACATAAAACACCATTCTTTCCTATACTTAAGATTTTTACTCCATCTTATTTCAAAACCATAAAAGTTGCCATAAAAAGACAACCCAAAAAAGGAGCAAATATGTACTCAAATCAGTAACACAAACTGAAAGGAGTGGAGAGTTTTCCAAAAAAGGTTACTACAGGGTTTAGACATGTAACCAAAATAAAACAGACTATGATATCTCACTTTCCAATTTCTACTCTGCTCTTCTGGACAAGTTACTGTCTCTCTGAACCTCTACCTCCTCATCAGCATATTGAAAATAATGATATCATCTTACTAATCGTGTTTTTATGAGGGCGAAGAGAATGTATGCAAAATCTAATTATAAACCGTAATGCACCAATGATCATTAGAAATCAGCAGAATTTCAATCTTCAAACTATTTGCATATGAAAATCTAACTAATTTTCTTTATTTGTTCCATATTTATAATAACTGACTTAAACCATTCTATAATGAAAGATGGTTTTGTCATGGAAAATTCATTCTTCCCCTCAGGAATGGATGTCTCTTGGTCATGTTCCTGAAGATTGAGTTCTCTCTGGATTCCAAGACTAGAGAGGAAGATGTTCTGTTGGTAATAATTTGTGCTCTAGTCTTCAAAGGAAATTTAGGTTCTTGGTGAGCAGTGATGGGCCAATTAAGAGATGGGAATAGGATCTGTGAGGATAAAGAGATGTGTACATTACAAAGAGATGCTTGGAAGGCAGGAGGAAGGATTGGGATACTGCGGCAATGGGAAGCCTCAGCTAGGAAAATGTTGGAGATGACAACTGTCCAGGAGGTGCCAGTAAAAGTCTGGCCAAGAGAAAGTCCGTCGGGAGGGTGACTGGTTGCATTCCCAGAAGCTCTGCTGTCTTGGAACTCTCACCAACTGACTGGGCTGTTTGTACATCAATGGAAAATTAAGATCACCTAAGAACCTGCGTCAGTAAACCATCCAGTCTCTATGTGAGTAGAGACATCTAGGTGTCCATCTTCTTGTTGTCCAGCTGCTAATCAGGAACTAGGTGGTGCAAGCCATGGCATGTCATATTTTGATAATTTCCAGCTACCCCATGAAGTTGCTTCCTTGCAGTGCTCTGCAATGACTGTTAAGTCACCACACCCTTTGCCCTGAAGTGTAGCTAAGTTTGGTGAGGGAAGTAAGCTTCTCTATTACAGTAATAATTATTTTTATCATTAATTATTAAAGAAGAGGTGGAAAGTTTTATCCAAATGCCTGGGCTAAGAGGAATAACTGAAGGTAAGCTTAAACTTTAGCAAGGAGCTTCCTGCTAAACAAAAATGAAATGAGAAGTCTTCTCTACTCTCTTTAAATAATAGCTATTACATAATGAGAGATGTTTTTTCCTACTGCTATTCTTGTATGGGTCTACATATTAGAGAGGTTGAATAACATAATGAACAATTACTGAAGGAACAGTTTCATAAAAGGTGCAGTATATTGTTCGTGTGATATATTTTTAAATCTCTATTCTTGGCATAAAGCTGAGAGCATAATCAGAAAATTGTAGGTCTAGGAAAGTATTTTGAAGGGAACTGAAAAAAATGACATTGAGGTATTAAAATATGTGATTTTCCAAGAACCTTTCTTTTTAAGTCAGAATCTTTATTTTCATTAGTAAAATAAGCTAATGTATTATGTATATATAGTAAAACACACACATATATAGTATATAGATATTGAACATAGATAATATGTGTATCTACATATATATATGCACATATATATTACTGTAGAAAAAGAGAAAGTCCTTCCTGCTTTATTTTTGTTATTTAGCACAAGATTTGCCAACCAGGCATCCTTACAGCCCCAAGTATATTGAATGCCAACAAAAATGAAAATGCCTTTTCATAGCTAAGGCTTTAAGCAAGCAACAGCCTGTTATAGGTACTTTGGGGAGTTTCTAAGGCAGATTTGTTCTTCATGAAGCCCTGGGTACTGACATTTCAAATAAAGTGACATTTCTTCAGGTTTCTGGCATCGACTAAGTATACATTGAGTGGAGTCTGGGTTTCCTTAGCTTTCATCACATTGCATGTAGTAGAGAAACTGGTAACTACAGAAAATTCACTTAAAGAAAAAGAAACCAGACAAATAGGGAATACTCTTATACCTAAGAGGAGTTTCATTTTCTCTCTTCTCCTCTCCACCACACAGTTGGATTCCAGCTGCTATTACAGATAGAAAAACACCACCCGTGGAAACAGAATAAAAAATGAAGGCCAAGCATTTGAGTGCCCGCCCCTTCTCCTTTTGCAGGAAATTGATCATGATTACATGCATCTGATCTTAATGGATAGTCCCTGCTCTGAGCCCCAAGGAGAACAGCCAAAGAGGAGAGGAAAACGCTACTCCAGATCCCTGCCAAAATGCCAAAATGCCCTGAGGAAGAAATTGCTTCCTTGAGTTAAATCTGCAGATGATTTTAGCCTTGTGTTTATGTGCAAACAATAAGTCAATACTATTAATATCTAATTCTATTTATGCCCCCAGATAATGGTGGTATTATATCCAAGGTTAGTTAGTAAGTTTTCATTTCAAATGCTTAGAAAATTAGCATTCTTTTAGAAACATTCAAATAATCACACAAAAGACAATTAAGAATTTGTCAAATATTCACAAATAAAAACATAGACTACATAAAAATATGATTATGAAATTAGTCAGGTGACATAAACTCATCAGCTACCTCAAGAAATGCTAGATATCTTGAAAAGAATTTGTTTCCAAGTTGGTGTTATATTTGTCAAATTAAATGGATGTCATCCTCCCCAAGAAAGATGGCTGCTTCCAGGATAAGGAGGATATTTATTATGAATTCTTCCCCCTCAGAACTAGAATAGATTTGACACTTTTTGTACGTCTCTTGTTTTCATTTTGGCCACCTTGGAATTTGGGAAACCATGTCCATGTTACATGTTACTTCACTATCCTCCACTCTGGATGGTGTAACTAGGACTACTTAAGTTTTATTAGCATAAGGATACAGTCTGAGCCATCTTGCTATGAAACACTCAGCAAACAAACAAACAAATAAATAAAATAGAATAACTCTTTTGTTAAGGATTTTAATTAGAACGAATGGCTCTGAAAGAAAATGTCTCTGGTTATAGTCTAGATAGAAAATTTTCCTCAAAGTTCTTTTTTTTCCCCTGCATATTCCAGTAATAGGGATTTGGACTTCTCTGATTTCCCAAGAAGTGTATGGGGAATCTGAAATAGAAAATGGGGGTGGGGATTTGGGATATCATGGGTCATGAATATTCTGGTGGCAGCTGGGGCCTAGGAAGGGACATGATCATTGAGAAGCTCCCTGCAGTGAGGAATGGATCAAGACTTTCTAGGAGTTATAGTATTTGACATTTATCTTAAAGTATGTGCTGTTTATGGTCTATTCTCCATTTCCTCCAAATGTTCATTAAGCCTCTTTTACAAATTACAGGCTTGAGTTCCTGCAACTTCGGGGGACAAGGGAGGAAGACAAGAATATTTTAGCTCTAAAGGTGACCAACAGCAAAGTTGGGGGTGACTGAGGAAGTAGGTACCACTATCTAGGCATTATATTTATTTGACATGGATATATATTATGTACAGATCTTAAAATGGGGGCAGCATAGAATCACAATAGGCAAGGACACACTGGAGGTCAAATATGCAGGCATTAAACTAGAAAGATCATTCCCAGTCTGACAATCTCTCCTAAATCATGAAGAGCCTTTTAGATAACATTCTCTGGGAAATCTGACCCCCTTCCATATACTTTGCTAAACTTAAAACATGAAGAGTTGTATCTCTCAAATCACTGGTTCAAATTCAGGCCAGGCCACTAAAAGTATGCTTTGAGAGAGATCCTATTTTCTGATTAGGTCTTAGTGAAAGATTGTTCATATTCCATTACCAATTTATCATGTAACCCCTTTGCTTAAGAATTTTTTTTTGATCTAACAAGCAGTTAGTACATTCAGTTACTATAAGTTTTCTATAAGAAGAGAGTCCTACTTTGTGAATTAAGATGATCATAGGAGAAGATGATGGTAACACTGTGTTGTATATTTTTATTGATATATAGATGATTTTTATCTCTTTGACTCTTCACTAGTGTTCCATTTGAAAGCATTCTTACTTTTTCTGTTTCCATAGATTCTCTCATATCGTGAACTAAAAATGTGCAGATTGCATCAATATAAATAAAGACAATTTCTTCTCACCAGACCAAAACTTCCAATTAGGATTTAAGAAATTTATAGAAGGAAGGCTGATAGACTTACCAAGTTTTAATATTTCAAATAGAACACTACATTTCCAACAGAAGAATAAAATGTATGAGATACACAGTATGGACTTTCATACAATTATTCTTTGAACTTTGTTTTTAGGGAAAAAAAGTCTAATATTAAGAACCACCAACACTATATCATATTTAAGTAGATATATCCTATATTTGTCGATTCTGCTAATAACTTTTCTTAAACTATGGTAACTCATTGTTATGTTAATATATGTATAAAAGGAATCTCAACATTTTGCCATAGACGTTTATTTTTTTGCATTATATGATTATCAGGCAGAAAAACAGTAACTTAGGGTAGTTACAAAGGTCACAGAAAATTTGTTAATTGTCCCAACCATCAAAGGTAATAACCTGGAAGTCTTGTTTACAGCAAAGTATTAACCCTCCTAGCCACTGTTGGACAGACACCTCTAAACAAACTTGCCCCTTTTGTTTAAACTATTTCAAGTCAGCTTACCTTGTGGCAGTGTATGGGGGAGTCATTTATAGCAACTACATTTCTAAGGCTTACCAAGAATAATGCATTTAGGTTAAGAAAACAGACATTCAAACTAGGGAAAAAATTTACAAGAGACTAGCCTCTAAAAGAAGATACAGAGGGAAGCTGAGAATTCACGTGGGGTCATGCTAAACATGTAGGTATGAATTGAAGCAGGTCAAAGGGAAGATAAGCATGTGAGCGTCTTTGTTGTCCCATCTCCTGAAGAGACCATGAAACACGAACTGCATGCAAGACTACCTTCTTATCTATTCATGTATAATGTCCTTCTGATCTTTCCAGGAGGTCTTAACCTGAAGCCACAGAGTGAAATATATATTCAAGGCAAATATAATACCTTTTAGTTCTGAAATGTTTTCTGTTATCTCCAGATTTTGCACACGTAGTGGTGTTGGATGGTTCTGGTTCAAGGTCTATCATGAGGTTATATTAAATACGTCAGCCAAGAAAATTGGTATCTGGAGGCTTGATTACTGAGTCTTAATAATCTTCTTATAAAATGGTGAAGGAGAGGAAAAATAATTTTCCTTCTACCCTTTTAGACTCCTGGCTTTTACACTACTCTGTAATAAAAGACTATACTACTCTGTAATAAAAGAAACACAAACAGGAGTTTAGTAACATGTACACTTCCTGTATACAAGGGAGATCCTCTGGAAGATTGGGTAACTCTCTGAAAAGGCCCAAGCTACTACCTTAAATAGCAGATCCAGTTAAAGACAAAGGATGCTGTGGGTTGTGGTGTACAAAAGATAGTTATGGGAGCTTATCAGGAAACAACAGTAAATAAGGGTGTTGTTGTTATAGAGATTTATGTCAGTTGCCTTCTTCACTGATATGAATTTCTAGAGATTTGGTCATTCCCTTCTTCCTGGTAAAGTGAGGGAAATACCCTTACAAATGGAGATTTCCCTTATGCAAGTACATGTCTCTTTCAGAGGAGTAACTTCTACTAGGTTTTGATAGATTCTCCTATGGCTGCTGTTTCTTAAAAATAATTAACTCAATGGGGGGCCTGGGTGGCTCAGTCGGTTAAGCATCCGACTCCAGCTCAGGTCATGACCTCACAGTCTGTGAGTTAGAGTGCTGCATTGGGCTCTGCATTGACAGCTCAGAGTCTGGAGCCTGCTTCGGATTCTGTGTCTCCCTCTCTCTCTGCCCCTCTCCTGCTCATGCTCTGTCTCTCTCTATATCAAAAATTTTTTAAAAAGGGAAAAATAAAAAAAAATAATTAGCTCAAGGTAATCTTTTCTTACAAATGTTTATTTATTTTTAAGAGAGAGACAGAGACAGAGAGACAGAGTATGATCAGGGGAGGGGCAGAGAGAGGGGAAGACACAGAATCTGAAGCAAGCTCCAGGCTCTGAGCTATCAGTGCAGAGCTTGATGGAGGGCTCAAACTCACAGACAGGGAGATCCTGACCTGAGCCAAACTTGGTCATTTAACTGACTGAGCCATGCAGGTGCCCCTTAGTCCAGAAAGTTCTTAAAGTATAAAAATAAGGAGGATATATTTAATGTTTACTTATTTTTGAGACAGAACGTGAGCAGGGGAGGAGAAGATTGGGAGACACAGAATCTGAAGCAGGCTCCAGGCTCCGAGCTGTCAGCACAGAGCCTGATGCAGGGGTTGTACTCATGAACCATAAGATCATGACTTGAGCTGAAGTCAGACACTCAATCAACTGAGCCACATAGGTGCCCCAGCTCAAGAAAATCTTTATACCAAAGAGGAATATGTAGGGGTGACATATGTTGTTCCCCTTCACTAGCTAACTTATATGACCAGCAACTTGGTATTGGCTATTTGCAGAAGGTCTCAGTTCCTTGTCATGGGGACCTTGCATAGGATTGCTTGAGAGCTGGCTCTGTGGTGGACTTCTTCTAGAGTAAATGATATAGGACAGATCAAGGTAGAAGTAAGAATATTTTTTTTGTGATCTCACCTAGGAAGTCATACACCATAATTTCTGCACTATTTTATTGGTTGCCCAGGTCAGTTGTATTCAGTGTGAAGGAGACCTCATCATGGTGTGAATATCAGGGAGTGAGAATGATTATAGACCATTTTGGGGCCTGTCTCTCACAATGGGTTAACATATAAGATTCCCATGGTAAGTATATATGTAGGATACTTTTCAAAGTAAGGCCCCTCAACTCTATTCACATGCACTTTTGTTAAATATAAAGAACTTATTGACTAATATTCTGATAATAATAATACAGTACTCAAAACAGTACATGTAGATACCCACATTAAGACAAACTTGTGGTCAGTAAGTTATCGTTGACCTTACACTCTGTTCAGGTGTTAATTACCTGTGTGTGTATGTCATAATGTGTATATGTGTGTGTTATAATGCTTGGATAACTTTGCTACAAAGTGGGAACTATCCTGCTATGTGAGTCATCAACCATTTTCACTTGACATCTTATTTTAAAATAAAAATATGAATAGATTATAGTTCCCAGTCCCACTCCACTTACCAAAAAAGAAAAACAACCCCTCTTCAAAAATATAAAGAAAGATGATTAGGGACATTTTCTGTTCAATGATTTGTGGTATATGAGATATACATATACATATATATGTATGTTACATATATATAAATCTTGTCAGTCTGATATTTAATTTTACATTTAATAGGGAAAAATAAAATAGGTACCATATCTCTTTACTTTTAGCAGGAAGAAGGTTACTGAAAGAAACATTCGACTTGAGACCAGGAAACATGCCTTATGCTAGTTTACCATATATTGCATTTTTTTTACTGTTGTTTTTGTTTGTTCTTTAGTATGTTTCTGTGTTTTTCAAGTATTTTTTTCAAGTTTCTATTTAAATTCCAGTTAGCTAACATACAGGGTAATATTAGTTTCAGGTGTTCAATTTAGTGATTCATCACTTACATACAACACTCATTGCTTATCACTACAAGTGTCCTCCTTAATCCCAATCACCTATTTGACCCATCCCCATGCCCACCTCCCCTCCAGTAATCCTCAGTTTGTTCTCTATAGTTAACAGTCTGTTTCCTGGTTTGCTTATCTTTGTTTTTTGCCCTATGTTCATTTGTTTTATTTCTTAAATTCCACATACGACTGAAATTATATGGTATTTGTCTTTTTCCGACTGACTTATTTTGCTTACCATAATACTCTCTAGTTCTTATCACATCATCGCAAATGGCATGATTTCATTCTTTTTTATGGCTGAATAATATTCCATTGTAAACTTTGGTTAAGTACCTAGTAGGCCAATTGCTGGATCATAGGGTAGTTCTATTTTTGGCTTTTTCCAGGAATCCCCATACAGCTTTCCAGAGTGTCTGCATCAGTTTGCATTCCCACCAAGAGTGTACCCACCAAGGGAACACACCAAGAGGGTTCCCTTTCTCTTCATTCTTGCCAATACCTGTTTACTGTGTTGTTAATTTTAGCCATTCTGACAGGTGTGAGGTGGTATCACATGGTGGTTTTGATTTGTATTTCACTGATGATGAGTGATGTTGAGGATTCATGTGTCTGGTAGCCCTCTGGAAGTCTTCTTTGAAAAAGTGTCTATTCATGTCTTCCACCCATTTCTTAACTGGGTTGTTTGGATTTTTTTGGGTGTTGAGTTGGATAAGTTCTTTGTATAGTTTGGATATTAACCCTTTATCAGAGATGTCATTTGCAAATATTTTCTCTCATTCCCTAGGCTATCTTTTAGTTGTGTTGATTGTTTCTTTAATTGTGCAGAGGCTTTTTATCTTCGCCTCAGCAATCAGACAACAGAAGGAAATAAAAGGCATCCGAATCAGCAAGGAAGAAGTCAAACTTTCACCATTTGTAGATGACATGATATTCTATATGTGAAACCCAAAAAACTCCACCAAAAATTGCTAGAACTGATACAAGAATTCAGTAAAGCCACAAGATACAAAATCAATGTATAGAAATATGTTACATTTCTATACACCAATAATGAAGCAGCAGAAAGAGAAATCAAGGAATCCCATTTACAATTGCACCAAAAACAATAAGATAGCTAAGAATAAATCTAACCAAATAGGTAAAAGATTTGTAATTTGAAAACTATAAAACACTAATGAAGTAAATCAAAGATGACACAAAGAAATGGAAAAACATTCCATGCTCATGGATTGGAAGAACAAATATTGTTAAAATGTTTATACGCCCAACCAATCTACACCTTTAATCCAATCCTTATCAAAATACCACCAGCACTTTTCACAGAGCTGGAACCAACAAGCCTAAAATTTTTATGGAACCACAAAAGACCCTGAATAGCCAAAGCAATCTTGAAAAAGAAAAGCAAAGCTGGAAGCATCACAATTCTGGACTTCAAGTTATATTACAAAGCTATAGTGATCAAGATAGTATGGTACTGGCACAAAAACAGACACCTAGATAGATCAATGGAATAGAATAGAAAATCCAGAAAGGAAGTCACAACTGCATGGTCAACTCCTCTATGACAAAGCAGGAAAGAATATCCAATGGAAAAAAGATAGTCTCTTCAACAAATGGTGTTGGGAAAACTGTACAGCAACATGCAAGAGAATGACACTGGACCATTTCCTTTTTTTTTTTTTTTTTACTTTTTTAATGTTTATTTATTTTTGAGAGAGAGAGAGAGAGAGAGAGAGAGCATGAGCAGGGGAGGGGCAGAGAGAGGGAGAAAAGAATCTGAAGCAGGCTCCAGGCTCTGCTTTCAGTACACAGCCTGATGTGGGGCTCAAACTCACAAACTGTGAGATCATGACCTGAGCTGTAGTCAAATGCTCAACTGACTGAGCCACCCAGGCACCCAAAAACTGGACCACTTTCTTACACTATACACAAAAATAAACTCAAAATGGATGAAAGACCCAAACTTGAGATGGGAAAACATCAAAATCCTAGAGGAGAACACAGGCAGCAACCTTTTGATTTTGGCTGGAGCAACCTCTTACTAGATATGTCTCTTGAGGCAAGGGAAACAAAAGCAAAAAGGTACTATTGGGACTTCATCAAGAAAAAACGTTTCTGCACAGTGAAGGAAACAATCAACAAATCTGTAATTCTTAAGTCTTCATCATCCCTGTCCTGGAGAAGCAGGACCTATCTATCTGGGTCAGCAATTTGATACCCTTCTAATCATGGTGGAGCTCTTTGAAGTAGTTGGCCCTATGTGATTTAACATATCACTATCTCTAAATTCCAACAAAAAATGAAAAAATAAAAATAATAATGACTAAAAATTAGAGATACATTTCACTAGGTAACCAAAAACAATGAAAGGAACTTTGTAATACCATTACATATTTGTGAAAATATTTTAGGGCTAATACTAAGTGTTTACCACAGTATCTTATGCTTAAAAAAACTAACAAACAAATAAACAAAGCCACCATAAGCAAAATCAGTGCATGCAAATAACTCTGTTTTTAAAAATGTATGCTTTTGTAATTTGGTAAGGACAGTTTTAAGTGTTTCAAAGGTCAGGAATATGGGGGCGCCTGGGTGGCTCAGTTGGTTATTAAGCATCTGACCTCAGCTCAGGTCATGATCTCACTGTTCGTGGGTTTGAGCCCCACGTCGGGCTCTGTGCTGACAGCTAGCTCAGAGCCTGGAGCCTGTCTTCAGATTCTGTGTCACCCCCTCTCTCTGACCCTCCCCTGCTCATGCTGTCTCTCTCTCTCTCTCAAAAATAAATAAAACATTAAAAAAAAAGTTAGGAATATATTGCATGGGACCTAAATTTTAAACTCTAAGAGCGAATTACGTTACATTATAACACATGGTCATCTTCATTGAACATAATTTGGAATGAATACAAAGGATGAAATTTTTCCATTAAAGTTGGCATGTTTACATCCTTTGTAGTAATTGTGACCAACTGTCATTCTTATAATTTCACAAAACAAAAGTCTTTCAGCGATAGAGAACAAAGTTAGCACCAAGTATTTTTCTGTTTTTTTGACAAAATAAAAAGTTATCTTTTATAAAAATAAAACCTCACTATTACTTCTTATGTGTTATCAGTATGTGGTAAAGCTAAATGATTAAAAATAATATTAATGTATGATTTAAAACACAAGTCCCAAGTTGTAGTGCACAGCAGATAACCGATACATATATAAGTAAATGACTTTTTTTTTTTCAAAATAACATCCTGGACTTGCTTTCTTATTTTAAAATCACTTCCAGATCCAGTGTTAATTTGATGCAATATTAACTGCATTGATGATAGCATTATTTTGTGAATTAAGCCTTAGAAAGCGTATTAATTTGTTGTTGTTGAATGAATACATGAGATTATTATTTTCTTGTATTTTACAATTTTGGGAGGAGGACTGTGGAGAGGTTAAGAGAATATGGTAATGATGTTAGCTGATCAGCAAGCCTATTTTTTTCTTATTGGTCCCCGAATAGACTATACCTCCCAGACTCCTTTGCAATTAGGTCAAACCATGTGTCTGAGTCTAGTCAATGGTTAGTTCATATGTACTGTTTCTAGGACTTTCCCATAAAAATCTCTGAAGCCCCTCCTATCTTGCCTGCCATTTGTCTCTTTACTAGTTTGGTGATCTTGGAAACCATTTGTTAAGACAACATCTAAGGTATGATCTGATGTTAGAATCACCACTTGGACTAATCAGGGACTGAAGTTAAATATCATTTGGGTGAGGTGAGAAGTAAACATACGGTGGTAAGCCTCTGACATTTGAGGTTCCATCTGGTAGTGCAGTAAGAAATTCCCAAGTCAAATGTTTTGGGTTTTCTTTTTTTTTTATTGTAGAGCTGAAAGTAAGTTAGTAAAAATCCAGGATTAATGATTTTCTGAAATGTGTTTTTCCTTATCTAATTCAAATTCAGCTTAAATTAAACTTATAAATCTCTGTTAAGTTTTACTGAAATATTAGCAGAAATGAAATGGGATGGAAAAACATGACCTCTTTATGGGAGGATCCATGTCAGTATTAATATTTTGAAAGGTGACCGAAGCCATTAGTGTTTATGGTACTTTCTCCTATTTAAATGGGACCAAAATAATATGGAAAGGAGAGATTCACTGTTCTTTTAGCATCTTCAAAGTAATGTATGCCTTTAAATTTATATATTTTTGTTATGCATGAAAAGAGGCTTAAAATTTCAGATGAGGATAGTAATTAAGATCTGCAATTACTTGGAGTATCTACTGCAAAATGAAGATAATGTCTTATATTTTGAAAACATTGCAAAAAAAATTTAGCTCACCACATTAGCGTATCAGCTAATTCAAAGACATGCACACCTACTCAGATATATATAATAAAATAAAAACAATAAATACAAGAATATATACATTTAATATATACATTGTATGTAATGATTATATATTTAAATAAAAATTATAAATAATTTTTATATATTCACATATATAAATCATATATACACCTAATTAAAGGCATAAGGTGGAAATGTTTCTGCTCCTAAGACACGTTCAGGTTTATTTTTTCTCTTACATCTTATGGTAGACTAGGCTGTTGGTTCCCAAACCATCTCTACTCCCCATGTCTTCCTTGCTATAAACCTCAGTTTTTCTGTTACTAGCCTGAGAGTCCTTTATCTGAATGAAAATAAGCCCTTCCCTTTTCCTATCAGAGCGATGAGGTATGAAGAAGACAGCTGGAGGGATTCTAGGGAAGATTTTTTTTTTTCCTGATAAAGGAGACTCACGCAGAGAAAATCTCTGCTGAGATCCCTTCTTTTCTTCTTTGATTGAAGTTAAAGGAACACAAGACTTGGCACTACAGCCAACTAGCAAACTTGACAGAAAGGTCAAGAGAGCTACAGAAAGGCCATCCAGAGCTCCTACTGTGTCAGTACTGTGTCCATGGGTATCAGTGCTAGCAGTTGCTAATGTTGGGCTTTCAGATATTTTGAGAGGGTCCCTATAGTTTAATGCCACTGTAGCCAATGTGATTGGTGCCCTTCGCATGCTCTCACTTCAGAGTGCAGCGGCCTGATTTTTAATTGACTGCACCTGTATTCTTTCCACCAGCATGTTTTCAGTCCTTCAGAGCCAGCTTTGTCACCAGAAGTATTCAGAGAACACTGTGGTCTCCACCTATATAAAAGCAGGGCCTCAACCAAAAAGTCAGAACGCAGTCGGTGTACAAATATGTCCCTCCTTGAGTGAATAACATGGTTTATGCTAGCACCCAGAGATCCTTGCATGGCTAAGCTCCAAATATATATAGTGGTATCATTGCTTGATAACAATCCTTATTGGCTCATTCCATCCTCCCATCTGCTTTCCTTTACTAGTGTTTCCTGGGGTCACCTCCAAAATAAATTAAGTGTACTCTAATCTTTGCTTTAGGGTTCGTTTCTGTGAAAATCCAAATTAAGACAGCTTATACAAATTAAATGTAAAAGATACACATCTTCAATATGATTTTCTTTGTTGAATTATAAATATAAAGGATTATTCTAGCAGTTGATATTGTATATAATACAGTATGTTAGATTTTCTTTTCCTTATATCCTTTTTGGTGTGATTTGATCGTCATTGTATCTTACTGTATAAGTATTCCTTTATCAATATAAGTGAAGGTTTTGTTTAAAATAGTATTTGGTTGGCATTCTCCAATGAAACATTCCTAATTAACTGCTAAACTATCTTTGAAAGAAAAAAATAAAAGAAAGAACATAAGAAATTTTTAAAAAGTGAAAAAAAAAGTCAAAGAACAAAACTTTAACTTACTTCCTGACTCTTAGAAAAATTATCGTTTAGTACAAAACATAACAATGAATTTAAAAATAAAATAAAAATGGGTTTTTTAGGGCTGCCACACAAAAATTATCACAAATTTGACAGCTTTAAACAATAGAAATTTATTCTCTTACATCTTATAAAGATGTCCACTTGGTTGGCTTTTTCTGGCCCTGAGCAAAAATCCTTTCCTTGCCCCTCTCCCAGCCTCTAGAAGTTGCCAGTGATCCTTGGTTTCCTTTGGTTAATATGCCTGCCTCAGTTTCTCTAGCTTCACCTCTGAGTTGCTGTATCTCAAATATCACTCTCTTTTCTATTCAAAGGATACCACTTACTGGATTTAGGGTCCAGTCTAAATTCAAGTAATCTCACCTTGAAATCTTTAACTTTCTTACATATGTAAAGACCCTATTTCCACATAAAGTCTTATTGACAGGTACTGAGGCTTAAGACTTTGATTTAACTTTTAGGGGGATATAATTCAACCCACTCTAAGGGTAGGATCAAAAAGAGATACATGAAAACATACATAGAGTAGCAGAATTTAGAGCTGCATCTGAGGCAGAAAACAGCTAGATATAGTGGGAGATTACATCAGTGAACGTATGATAAATAAGAGAAGTTCAGGGGCCCCTGGGTGGCTCAGTTGGTTAAGTGTCCGACTTTGGCTCAGGTCATGATCTCGTGGCTCACAAGTTCAAGTCCCACGTTGGGGTCTGTGCTGATAGCTTGGAGCCTGGAGCCTGCTTTGGATTCTGTGCCTCCCTCTCTCTTTGCCCCTCTTTCACTAGCATTATGTCTCTTTCTCTCTTAAAAAGAAATAAACATTAAAAAAATTAAAAAAAAGATGTTCTCCCAGAGGCATGGAAAAGGACGAGGAGCTTAGATGTGATTGAAAGAAAATAAGAATAAACAAAACAAAACAAAACAACAACAACAATAATCACAATAAGAGAAAGCCAACCACTGAATTATAGGAAGATCTGAGGAAAAGTGTAAAAAAAAAAACAACAATTGAAACAGAAATGATACTCACAGAGCTGAAGAATTTTCCTAGTTGAGACAGACTTCTAACTGTCGCTATCCTGATTGAAACGCCTCCTTGTGAATCAGGGAAAATCGGTTTTGAGAAAGCCACTTCTCCTTTCATGAAAGGTGAAAATAAACTTCTCTGTGAATATCTATTCAAAATAACAAAAATATAACAACAAAAACAAAATAAAATTCAAACAAGTTGCGGATTTCTTCTATAGCATATTAAATGCTGAAAGACACTTTAGAGATTTGAAGGACAAACTCTACGACCTAAAAGACTTTTCTTACTAGCCAAGTTGCACTGTAAAGAAATCAAAGGAATCTTAGGAAAATGATAATAACTGAACAGTGTCAAACACAGTGGTGAAATGTTACCCAGCTTCCGTGCATTTAATTCCCACACCAACTTTATGAGTTAGGTAATATTATCCCATTTTTCCAGGGGAGCAATGTAAGATTTAAGAGGTCAAAAACTTGTGATTATAATTTATGTTGTAGGTTATTTGTGTAAGGAAAATAAAGGGAATTATTTCTAGCATGTAACCCCTTTTGAAATACTTGCTAAATTATGCAGTATGGACAAATAAAAATGAATAAAATTTTTAAATTCAAGACCTGCTGTTGATCACCAAGATCAATTATGTAATACCATACTGATAACTGTCTAATTAGAAATATCAGCTTATATACTTGCAAGGGAAGATATAAAATAAACAAAAATATAGTAATCATACTAAGAACCTATATTCTAATTTTAAAAAGGACAATGGTGAATTGAATAATACATTTCATAATTTATAAAGAGGCTTAAAGGTATCCTGTTTAACATTTAGTTATAATAGAAAAAGAAAAGCTAATGCATATTTATGAAAAACAGAAAGAACTACTGCTGAACTTAAAAATAACACAGAGGGGGCACCTGGGTGTCTCAGTCGGTTGAGCATTCGACTTTGGCTCAGGTCATGATCCCACAGTTCGTGGGTTTGAGCCCCCTGTTGGGCTCTGTGCTGACAGCTCAGAACCTGGAGCCTACTTCTGATTCTGTGTGTCCCTCTCTCTCTGCCCTTCCCCTGCTCATGATCTACCTCTCCCTGGTTTTCAAAAATAAGTAAATGTTAAAAAAAAATTAAAAAAAAATAACACAGAGATCTTCCAGCCACTAAAGAAGAGAGAAGTAAACAAAACAAAGACCATATTGTTGGGAAATTTAGCCTTTTGGAAAAATTTACATTAATATCTCTTTTCATATTGAATAACAAACAGTGTGAGAACACATACACTCTCTTGCATTCATAAAAGTAGAGGGATTAAAGAGTTAAATAGAAAAAAGTTAAAGGACTAAAATTTTTTTTGAGGAAAATATAGCTGAAAATGTATTTGGACTTCCTATGCAGAAAGACTTCTACAAGGTAAGTATAATAGAAAAATGAAAGGAAAATAAAGGAAATCGTGACCACCAAAAAATCAGTATTTATCAAAAACTGAATAAACAAAACAAAAGGCAGTTAGCAAATGGGAAAATATATTTTCCACTAATATTGTAAGAGATTAGAACCCAAAATAAAAACTAAGTGCATGTACATTATTGACAAGAATAAACTCCAATAGAAAAGTATATTTTTTCCAATATATTTATTTCTGATTCAAATAAACAGAAATAAAGTCAAGGTGGCCTTAATTTGAGGATGTCAAATTCATCAAATAAACACACACCAGAGTATAATTCCCTTCACCAAATGGATAACAATTGGGGCACGTGGGTGGCTCAGTTAGTTCACCATCTGACTCTTGATTTCGGCTGGCTCAGGTCATGATCTCATGGTTCCTGGGATTAAGCCCTACATCGGGCTCTGTGCTGACAGTATGGAGCCCGCTTGGGCTTCTCTCTGTCCCTCTCTCTCTGCCCTACCCCTCAAAATAAATAAATAAATGTAAAAAAAAGGGATAACAATTAAGAGATACTAGTCAGGGTGAGACCATCTAGGAAATATCATATTGCTATAGTATAAATTGATAAAGTGTTTCCATAAAGCAATATGATAATATGCAGTAAAAAAAAACCCTTAAAATGTTGACTTTAAAAGTAAACTCAATCCTACATCTAAGAATCTATTACTATGGGCACCTTCAGTAACACAAATGAAGATTAGTTGCCAAGATATCTTTGCTGCTTGCCCACTCTTTCTTTTCTTTCTTTTCTTTCTTCCTTTCTTTCTTTCTTTCTTTCTTTCTTTCTTTCTTTCTTTCTTTCTTTCTTCCTTCCTTCCTTCCTTCCTTCCTTCCTTCCTTCCTTCCTTCTTTCCTTCCTTCCTTCCTTCTTTCTTTCTTTCTATTATTTTTTACTGAAGTAGAGTTGACACACATGTGTACAATGTCATGATTCGACCTGTGCCTTTTTAAAAGTAACAAACTATCCAGGCGGGGCAGGAAGAGAGAGTAGAGACATTTCATATATCAAGATGTTGACAGTAGAATATTCAGGGTAGTTTTTTTCTTCTTCTTACACTTTTATGTATTCTCTTGTTTCTAACCAGCAGGTATCATCATTTTACAGGTGAAAATAAGGTATTTCTTCCTTTTTCCTCTTGTCCAAAATTGGTACAGTAAGATAACATTAATATATTTTACTTATTTTAATAATATGCTAGTTACAGTGCTTACCATTGATGTGGATTATCTGAATTAATCATCACAATAACCTACGAAGATATTATACACTCCTAAGGGGTGCCTGGGTGGCTCAGTCAGTTAAGCCTCCAACTCCTAATTTCAGCTCAGGTCATAATCTCACAGTTTGTGAGCTCCAGCCCTACATCGGGCTCCACGATGACAGTGCAGAGGCTGCTTTGGGATTCTCTCTCTCTCCCTCTCTCTTTGCCCCTCCCCCATTCTCTCTCTTTCTTTCAATAATAAATAAACATTTAAAAAAATAAAAATCTTAAAAAAGAAAAAAGAGAAACACTGGGTAGCTCAGTTGGTTAAGTGTCCTACTCTTGATGCTGGCTCAAGTCATGATCTCACAGTTTGTGAGCTCAAGCTCCAAGTTGGACTAGTGCTGACAGTGCAGAGACTGCTTGAGATTCTCTCTCTCCCTCTCTCTTTGTCCCTCCCTCGCTGGTGCTTTCTCTCTCTCTCTCTCTCAATAAATAAATAAAACTTAACAAAAGAAAAATAAAAGATACTCCTCAAAAGAGCAAAATCTAGTTCACAATTTTGAAGTCTCAGATACGCCTGTGAATATGTATCCCTGTGATTCCACTTTTCCAGGCAGTTTCCCATTCCCTCCTGGAATAAAGGTTAACAATAGGAAGTCACCCACTCCTATTTTACCTTTCCCCCAGCACAGAAACCTATTTATAAAGTAATTCACTGGGGGAAGTGGTAAGGACCTTGAGATATACACCTGACATAATAGTTATAGTGCCCGTTACCCAGAGGAAAAGCTTCCCGGTGTTAAAAATGACCTCCTTTTGCTCTCTTCAGATGGTGTCTGTCAACTGCAGCCAATATATATTTAAGGAAAAGTGGGGGGAGTCTGTAGATGGATCAAAGTGTTTGACAGCAGTCAAAAAAAAAAAAAGCCAACTTCTGTATAAATGTCTCTAAAACATAGTAACTAATGACTGAGAAAATACTTAAACATGAGAGAAGGATAATCTCTTCTCATTTATCTCCTAAAATTTATTTTTATCAATCGCAATTCCATATTTGATCTGCCATATATATGTAGTATTCCATAAAGCTATATAATATATATATGAACATATAATGCTTCCAGATGTACCCCACTGTCCTCCTCCCCTGCAGAGAATAATATATGACAGTGAAAAAAAATGTGTTGATTGGTAAATTAAGTTAATTTCATCAAGTGTGATTTAATAGAACATAAGTATCACGAGACAGGGATCATTTACTATATTGTGTACTGATATATACTAAATATTTAGAAAGAAGCCTGGAATGTAGTAAGTGTTCAGTAAATGCTGGTTGAATAAATGAGTGGCAGTCAGAAAAAGACCCAAAGCAATGGATAAAAAAGCATTAGAAAAACTAGTGCCCATTCATGCATTCATTCAATATTCATTGAGTATCTAAATTATTTGAGACAATGAAAAATGCCTGGGTTAAATGTTACCTTGAGAAATAATACTCCTACCTGAAGGAACTAGTTTGATTTATTCTAGTGAAATTTTAATTGCAACTTATAAAACAAGGAAAAATACACCACTGGAAAATGATTAAATGTCTCTGCATTTTTCCCAACAAATGAGAAATTCTAGAAATATACATACCTCAAAGTTCAATGTATTTTATTTAATTTTTCAAATGTTTATTTATTTATTTTGAGAGACAGAGAGAGAGAGAGAGAGACAGAGAGAGAGAGAGAGAGATTATGGAGTAGGTACAGAGAGGAAGAGAGAGAATCCCAAGCACTGAGCTGTCAGTGCAGAGCCCAATGGAGGGCTTCATCTTACGAACCATGAGATCATGACCTGAGCTGAAATTGAGTCAGATGCTTAACCAACTTATCCACCCAGGTGCCACAATCTAGGTATTTTAAATGCAACTTTTTTTTAAAGAACTCTTTAGAATAGTTATTTCAAGTTTTTAGGTAAATAAGCTGAGATTGTCACTTTTAGTTTTGTGGTTATTTCTCTGAATAACTTTTTAGCTTAGACTTTTTTTTTATATGGTAACATTTATTATTTACAGGAGAAATATATAGTACCAGCACTTTTAATACATTATTTTCTATAGTAAAAGTTAACTTATTTCCAAACCATAAAATATTTCACTCTAATGCTGACTGATACTACAATGAACGTAGTTATACACTCATATTTAGGACTGTATTTAATATGATGAACTCACTGTAGGAACAACATTGGATTGGCAAAGAAAAGACACCATTGTCAAACAATGTGAAATAGATTTCATCCTCCTTGTCTGAGAGGGTGGATTGGGTTGTTCTAGTCACAAAGGGCAGGCTTTGTCCCTGTTTCATTTTGACAATGAAGAAAAGTGACAAGAAAAGTGATGAAGAACACATTAAAATTGAATGAGCATAAACTGAAATCTCCTTTAATGGAAAATTTCCTGTAATAAGAAAGTCTAATTGAAATAATAAGCTATTGAACCTGGAAGGGGATGAAGAATGTGTGGCACTTTGGGGAACACAGTACATTAAACATAACATAATCCAACCAAAAGGAAGATGGTCCCAAAGAGGGTAATCCAGAGCTGCTGTTTATCTCTTTAGGTGATGACTGCCATCAAAGTGACAGGAAAGATCTGCATGCCATGTCAATCTGAAGACAATTTTCATAATCACATTAGAAGGATTGAGCCTGGGAGTGTATGCATGGAACCAATTGCCATAACCTGTAACCATCTCAATAGCACAAATGATGAATAAGTCTGTCACTTCAACTTCCTTTTACTGTCTCCTCTATTTTATTACCTGTGACACATCCTTTTTGAGATGGCCCTTGCAAAGTTATGTGCAAAGCCAAGTTCGCAAGTTGGGGAGAGGCAGAGAGAGAGGGAGACATAGAATCCAAAGCAGGATCCAGGCTCTGAGCTGTCCACACAGAGCCCGATGCAGGGCTTGAACCCATGAACCATGAAATGATGACCTGATCCGAAGTCGGATGCTTAAACGACTGAGCTACCCAGTGCGTTATTTTGAATAGATTCTTCAGGTTGTTCTCACTGATATGGTAACATTTGAGCAGTGGCCCGAAGAAAACCACATGGCTGTCTGGACAATTTCATTGAACTATGAAGGAAATCAGTCTGTTCAATCCCCAAGGAGACTTTTATTTTAACTTGATATATGCGACTCAATTTATAGCAAGGATGACCCTGCCATGCAAAGGGGAGAGGATTCAGGATTTGTGTCTTCTGTCAACAAAGAATAATATAGTATCATGACCACATATGATATGTTGCACCAGCATGCACTTTTCTAAAGACTTTGCCTATAATAAATGAAGGATGTTTTGTCTCCTAAGATGACTGCAGCAAAACATCATCAGATCTTATGGTCTAAATCTTCACCTCTCCTGTGCTTTTTAATTTTTTTATATTTTTAAGAAAAAGTACCAAGTACACTGCTCCTTTCCTTAGAACAGAAAGTGATTTTTGTTTGTTTCTTTGTTTGGTGAGATACTGTTGCATTTCTAAAATATGTAAAAAAAAAATGCATCATTTTCTTCACAAAGTAAGTAATGTGGTTAATGACCAGAAAATAGAAAATTTGACAGATATATTCAAATACCACAATGCAAGGATGAAAGGAACCAAAGAGAATTTGAGGGTTTTATTAGAAAACTCCCAGTTTGGATAAATTAAATTGAGATAAAAATTACCAATTTTACTCTTCTTGATTCAATATTTTGGTTCTGAAAATAAAGAAAAATCCTTGAAACTGAAATGACAGTAGCTTAATACAGTCTAATAAACTTTCTTCGTAGAGATTTTTTATTTTTTATTTTTTTATTTTTATTTTATTTTATTAAAAAAATTTTTTTTACATTTTATTTATTTTTGAGAGACAGAGAGAGATAGAGCGTGAACAAGGGATGGGCACAGAGAGAGAAAGAGACACAGAATCCGAAGCAGGCTCCAGGCTCTGAGTTAGCAGTCAGCACAGAGCCCAATGCGGGGCTTGAACCCATGAACTGCGAGATCGTGACCTGAGCTGAAGTCGGACGCTCAACCAACTGAGCCACCCAGGAGCCTCTGTTTCTTCTTTTAAAATTAAAAAAAAAATTTAATTTACATCCAAGTTAGTTAGCATATAGTGCAATAATGATTTCAGGAGTAGAATCCAGTGATTCATCCCCTACATACAACACCCAGGGCTCATCCCAACATGTGTCCTCCTTAATGCCCCTTGCCTATTTAGCCATCCCCCCACCCACAACCCCTCCAGAAACCCTCAGTTTATTCTCTATATTTAATTGTCTCTTATGTTTTGTCCCCTCCCTGTTTTTATATTATTTTTGCTTCCCTTCCACTATGATCTGTTTTGTATCTTAAATTCCACATATGAGTGAAGTCATATGATGTTTGTCTTTCTCTGACTGACTAATTTCACTTAGCATAATACCTTTTAGTTCCATCCACATTGTTGCAAATGGCAAAATTTCATTCTTTTTGATTGCCAAGTAATACTCCATTATATATATGTGTATATATATTCATGCATGTATATATATTCATCTATATACATATATATTCATACATGTATATATATTCATCTATATACATATATATTCATCTATATACATATATATTCATCGATATATACATGTATACATTCATATATATATTCATCTATATACATATATATTCATCTATATATACATGTATATATTCATATATATATATATTCATCTTTACCTATTCATCTGTCGATGGACATTTTGGCTTTTTCCACTTGCCTATTGTTGATAGTGCTGCCATAAACATTGGGGTGCACATGTCTCTTCGAAACAGTACACCTGTATCCTCTGGATGAATGCCTAGTAGTGCAATTGATGGGTTGTAGGGTAGTTCTATTTTTAATTTTTTTGAGGAAACTCCATACTGCTTCTCAGAGTGGCTGTACCAGTTTTAATTCCCATAAACAGTGCAAAAATGTCCCTCTTTCTCTGCATCCTTGCCAACATATTTCATTGCCTGACTTATTAATTTTAAGCCATTCTGACAGGTGTAAGGTAACATCTCATTGTGGTTTTGATTTATATTTTCCTGATGGTGAGTGATGTTGAACATTTTTTTCATGTGTCTGTTAGCCATATGGGTGTCTTCTATGAAAGGTGTCTATTCATGTCTTTTGCTCATTTCTTCACTGGATTATTTGTTTTTTGGGTGTTGAGTTTGATAAGTTCTTTATAGATTTTGAATATTAACCCTTCATCTGATATGTCAGTTAAAAATATCTTCTCCCATTCCATTGGTGGTCTTTTAGTTTTGCTAATTATTTCCTTCACCATACAGAACTTTTTTGCCTTGATGAGATCCCAGTAGTTCATTTTTGCTTTTATTTCCGTTGCCTCCAGAGACGTGTTGAGTAAGAAGTTGTCTGCTTTCTCCTCTGGGATTTTGATGTCTTACTGTCTTATATTTAGGTCTTTTATCCATTTTGAGTTTATTTTTGTGTATGGTTTAAGAAAGTGGTCCAGGCTCATTTTTCTGCATGTCAACTGTCTGATTTTCCCAAAATTTCCTGAAGAAACTATCTTTATTCCATTGGGTATTGTTTCCTGCTTTGTCAAAGATTAGTTGGCCATACAATTGTGAGTCCATTTCTGGGTTCTCTATTCTGTTCCATTCACCTATCATTTTCAGTGTACAGACTTTTCACCTCTTTGGTAAGGTTTATTCCTAGGTAGTCTATGGTGTGAGTGTAAATGGGATTCATTCCTTGATTTCTCTTTCTGTTGCTTCATTATTGGTGTATAGAAATGAAACTGATTTCTGTGCGATGATTTTATATCCTGAAACTTTGATGAATTCATGGATTAGTTCTAGCAGTGTTTTGGTGAAATCTCTGAGTTTTCCATGTAGAGTATCATGTCTTTAGCAAAGAGTGAAAGTGTGACTACTTCTTTGCCAATTTGGATGCTTTTTATTCCTTGTGTTGTCTGATTGCTGAGGCTAGGACTTCCAATATTATGTTAAATAACAGTGGCGAGAGTGGACATCTCTGTCATGTTGCTAACCTTAGTGAGAAAGTTCTCAGTTTTTCCCTGTTGAAGATGATATTAGCAGTGGATCTCTCCTATATGGCTTTTATGATCTTGAGGTATGATTGTTCTATCCCTACATTCTTGAGGATTTTTTTTAATCAAGAAAAGATGCTGTATTTTGTCAGATGCTTTCTCTGCATCTATTGAGAAGATCATATGGTTCTTATCGTTTCCTTTATTAATATGATGTATCATATTAATTGATTTGTGGATATTGAACTAGTTCTGCATCCCAGGTATAAATTCCACTTGATTGTGGTGAATAATTCTTTTTAATGTATTGTTGGATATGATTGACTAGTATCTTGTTGAGGATTTTTGTATCCATGTTCATCAGGGAAATTGGTTTGTAGTTCTTTTTAGCGAGGTCTTTGTCTGGTTTTGGAATCAAGGTAATTCTGGCCTTATAGAATGAGTTTTGAAGTTTTCTTTCCATTTCTATTTTTTGGAACAGCTTCAAAAATTAGGGGTTATCTCTTCTTTAAATGTTTGGTAGAATTCTCATGGAAAGCCATCTGGCCCTGGACTCTTGTTTTGGGAGAGATTTTTGATTACTAATTACATTTCTTTACTGTTATGGGTCTGTTCAAATTTTCTATTTCTTCTTGTTTCAGTTTTGGTAGTTTATATGTTTTTAGGAATTTGTCCATTTCTTCCAGATTGCCCAACTTATTGGCATGTAATTGTTCATAATACACTTATTATTGCTATATTTCTGCAATATTAGTTGTGATCGCTCCTCTTTCATTCTTGATTTTATTTATTTGGGTCCTTTCCTCTTTCTTTTTGATCAAACTGGCTAGGAGTTTTTCAATTTTGTTAATCCTTTCAGAGAACCAGCTCTTGATTTCATTGATCTATTCTACTGTTGTTGTTGTTGTTTTTTTAATTTGGATAGCATTGATTTTCACTCTAATCTTTATTATTTTCCATCTTCTGCTGGTTTGGGGTCTTATTTACTGTTCTTTTTCCAGCTCTTTAAGGTTTAAGGTTAGGTTGTGTATCTGAGATCTTTCTTCCTTTTTTAGGAAGGCCTGGATTGCTATATACTTCCCTCTTATGACTGCCTTTGCTGTATCCAAGAGGTTTTGGGCTGTGGTGTCATCATTTTCATTGGCTTCAATGTACTTTTTAATTTCTTCTTTAACTTCTTGGTTAACTCATTCATTCTTTAGTAAGAAATTCTTTAGTCTCCCAGTATTTGTTGTCTTTCCATTTTTTTTCCTTGTGGTTGATTTTGAGTTTCATAGTGTTGTGGTCTGAAAATAAGCATGTTATGATCTCAATCCTCTTGTACTTGATGAGGGTTGAATTGTGTCCCAGTATGTGATCAATTCTGGAGAATGTTCTGGAGAACATTCTGGAGAAACTATTGTGGAGAATGTTCCACATGCATTTGAGAAGAATGTGTACTCTGCTGCTTTAGGATGAAATGTTCTAAATATATTTGTTAAGTCCATCTGGCCCAGTGTGTCATTCGCAGCCAATATTGCCTGGTTGATTTTCAGCTTAGATAATCTTTCCATTGCTGTAAGTGGGGTGTTGAAGTTCCCTACTATTATGGTATTATTGTCAATGAGTTTCTTTATGTTTGTGATTAATTGATTTATACATTTGGGGAGTCCACGTTGGGGGCATAAATGTTTACAATTGTTAGATCTCCTTGGTGGATATATCCTTTAATTATGATATAATACCTTTCTTAATCTCTTGTAGTCTTTATTTTAAAATATAGATTGTATGATATAAGTATGGCTACTCTGGCTTTCTTTTGGTGACCATTAGCATAATAGATGCTTCTTTATCTCCCTACTTTCAAACTGAAGGTGTCTGTAAGTCTAAAATGGGTCTTTTGTAATCAGCATGTAGATGGATCTTGTTTTCTTATCCATTCTGTTATCCTTTGTCTTTTTACTGGACAATTTAGTCCTTTGACATTTAGAGTGAGCACTGAAAGATATGAACTTATTGTCATTGTGTTGACTGTAGAGCTGGAGTTTCTGGTAGTGTTCTCTGGTCCTTTGTAGTCTTTGTTGCTTTTGGTCTTTTTTGTTTGTTTCATCTTTTCTCCCCTCAGAGGGTCCTTCTTAAAATTTCTTACAGGGTTGATTTGGTGGTTACAAACTCTTTTAGTTTTTGTTTGTCTGGGAGACTCTTTATTTTTCCTTTTGTTTTGAATGACAGCCTTGCTGGTTAAAGAATTCTTGTCTACACATTTTTCCAATTCAGCACATTGAATGTATCCTACTACTCCTTTCTGGCTTGCCAAGTTTCTGTGGATAGGTCTGCTGCAAACCTGATATGTCTTGCCTTATAGGTTAAGGCCTTTTTTTCCCTTGCTGCTTTCATAATTCTTTCCTTGTCTGTATGTTTTATGAATTTGACTATGATATGCCTTGTTGATGATTGGTTTTTGTTGAATCTAATGGAAGTTCTCTGTGCTTCCTTGATTTTGATGTCTGCTCCTTTCCCCAGGTTAGGAAAGCTTTCTGCTATGGTTTTCTTACATAAGTCTTTTACCCCCTTTTCTCTCTCTTCATCTTCTGGGACCCCTATGACTCAGAGGTTATTCCTTTTTAATGAGTCACTAAGTTCTCTAGGCCTTACATTGTACTTTTTTGCCTTAGTTTTCCTCTTTTTATTCTGCTTCATTATTCTCCATTAGCTTGTCTTCTACATTGCTGATTTGCTGCTGTACTCATCCATCCTTGCTGCCATGGCATCCATTTGAGACTGCATCTCAGTTATAGCATTTTTAATTTCATCCTGACTACATTTTACTTCTTTTATCTCTGAAGAAAGGGAGTCTATGCTTTTTTCAACTCCAGCTAGTATTCTTATTACCATGACACTAAATTCTGGTTCAAACATCTTCTTTATATCAGTGTTTATTAAGACCCTGGCTGTCATTTCTTCCTGTTCTTTCTTTTGGGGTGAATTCTTTGTTTCATCCTTTTGGAGGAAGAAAAAGAATTAATAAAATAAAAAATTAAATTAAAAAAATTAAAATCAGCACAAAAATAAAATAAAGGAAGCTAGATCCTAGGTATGTTTTGGTCTGGTTTTTAAATACAGCTTGATAGAATAGAGAAAAAAGGGAAAGAATATAAAATTTTAAAAAGAAAAAATAAGAAAACATTTAAAAATTTTTAAAAATGTATAAAATAAAATAGACTAAAATGAATTGAAGTAAGTAAAATAGACTAAAATGAAATGAAGTAAGCAAAATAGACTAAAAAAATTACAAAAAAGGGCACCTGGTTGGTTCAGTTGATTAAGCGCCGACTTTGGCTCAGGTCATGATCTTGCAGTTTGTGAGTTCCAGCCCCATGTCGGGCTCTGTGCTGACAGGTCAGAGCCTGGAACCTGCTTCAGATTCTGTGTTTCCCTCTCTCCCTGCCCCTCCCCTACTTGCACTCTGTCTCTCTCAAAAATAAATAAGCAATAAATTTTTTTAAAAAGTTACAAAAAAAATAAAGTAGAAAAAATTTAAAGAAAAATCTTTTTTATAAAAATAGAAATAAAATTAAATTTTTTATCTTTCTTTATCCAAGAATAAGAAAAGAAAAAAATGAATATAATGACCAGTTAACAGAATGAAATACAAATGAGATTACATCCAGTTTCCCCTAGAAGTCAAACTATGAAGCACATTACAGGGGGAGAGACTTGTGTTCCTCTAGGGCTTGGTTGGTGCAGTTGGATTGTGCTTGGTGTAACAGCTCTGTTTTCCACTAGGTGGTGCTGCTTAGCTTAGCACCACCCTTAGCTTAGGGGGTGGATCTGTGTGATGCATGTACAAGTATATGCTCATATGCAGGAGAGGTAAAAACGGTGTCACCAACTTCCCAGTCTCTAGCATCAGATCTCTGTTCTCCTGCCGATAGTCAATCAAGCCCCCCCCCCCTTTGTTTCTGGCTTCTGTCCTCTCCTCACTTCTACTGTACATGTTCAAGCTGTCAATTTGCCAAGTGGCACATCCTTCCGGAATTTTATCTCAGATGGGGCTGTGTTTCCAAATCTCTCACTTCTGAGGGCCCTATGGTTTGAACCTGCTCCGACCCTCTGGGGGAGGGTCTCACCAAGAAATAGCCAGGTGCCAGCCCACCCCTAGGAAGGCTCACAGGACTACACCACTGCAGAGGCCCAGAGACTGGAGCCGGGTGCCAACTTGGCCCAGAAAATATTTGCGCGATCGTGTAGCAGCAGCAGTTCAGGGACTACAGTAAATCACAACACACATCTGGCACCAGGCTTCACGGCACCCTAGCATCCTTGTTCCAACACCCACAAACATGGCTGTAGTCTCGGGTCTGCTGGACCTTTGCCTGTGGGAAGGCTGCATGGCCTCTACCATTTGCCCTCACAGCAGGAGAACTACCCCTTGGATCTCCCTGTCTGTTCCTGGGGTGATTCACCTTTCCCACCAGAGCACTGCCAGGTAATGAGCTATGGAGTTTCTGACTCTGCACTTCCCTGTTACAGAGTCCTAATGGTATTGAATCCCTCTCCTTTCTCCCTTTCTTGTTCAAGTCCTTGCTGGTGTTTCTGGCAGCTTTCTCTCCAGCTGCTTTCAGGCATGCTTTCCCTGTATGCCCTTCTCTGTCTCCATCCTCTCTTCACAAACTAAAACAGCTCCCTACTCTCTGCAGCTTCTCTCTCCCCTAGTTCACCTCTCCGAGTGGTGTATCTGCTGAGTTCTGTGGTTCAAGCTACACAGATTGCTGTGTTAGTCCTCAGATCAGTTTTCTAGGTATGCAAAATGGTTTGATGCTGATCTAGCTGCATTTCAGGGATGAGAAAAGCAGCGAATTTCCATGCTTCTCTGCCATCTTGGCCCTTCCCCCTCAATACCCTTGTAGAGATATTTTCCAATGGAGATCTTGATATAGAAAAGATGAGAATTTTGGATCTAGTAATTTTCAATGAAATGTTAGTGATTTTCAGAAAATATGATGTCATTGAATTGGTTCAAAAAATTCAGAGTGGAATGTGTGAATTTCTGGTGTGGTCAATCAGTAGTTTGGACGATTGGAGAAGACAGAGGTTTAGATCTTTGTACTACAGTTGTGTGTGATAGGAGCAAAAATATTTTACACATCAAATCACAGCCAGGGACAACATACATAAGAGTGATTATTGACTATATACTGCTCTTTCTGTGAATTCCTTGAATTAAGGCCATTGCCCAAAGTAAATTAGCTGGTAACTTTGTAAACATGTAATTCTTGGTGTAACATTACCATGGCAGCAAAATTAACTGTGATTATCTTTTTTCTATTCTACAGGTACTGACAAAGTTAAATTTCACAGACCAAATTATTCAGTGAATTTTTGAGGGTATAGGCTGAAGTAAAATGGGTGAATTTTACATGTTTTCTTAGTGTTGATCTTGTGTAAACAGACTTTGAAACAGAGCTTCATGCAGGAGTTGCATTGTTAGCTGCCTTTGGGAGAGAGGTGGAAGGAGAAATAACAATTTTATAGTGGCAAACCTGGCAGATGCTACTTTAAGCAAATAATCCAGGTTCGTGTCATTAATAATAAGTCATGTTGATACCATGTTCTCCTGATATGCTCCAATGAGAACATTTTACTTCTGAGGTAGTTTTACCCCATCAGTAACTCCAGAGGGATGAGGAGAACTCCAGAGGGATGAGGTAGTTTTACCCCATCAGAACTCCAAAGGGATGAGAGAAACCCAAAGTGAGAGACATTCCACAAATACCTGGCTGAAGAATCTTCCAAGTTGTCAATATGATGAAAAATGAGGAAAGAATGAAAGATTGTTATAGATTGGAGGAGACTAAGGAGATAGAACTAGTAGATGCAATAAATGCAATGTGACATCTTAGATTGGATCATCAAACAGAAAAATAGCATTTGTGGAAAAAACTAGTGGACTCCAAATGAAGTCTGTATGTCAGTTTCAAAATGTTTTATTTCAATGAAGATAAAGATACATAAAGGTAGCTATGGAAGAAAAGTGTATACATATGAACTGAATACCCTCCCCACAAATGAGAAAGACTGGTTGGATTCTGGAAGGTCATCAATTTCCAGTTGTAGTTGAGGCCTCTGCTGATTCTACAAAGAGCTTTGAGACTGGGATGGCGCTTTGGAATTATTGCCAGATGAGTCACTGGGGATCTAGGCTTCTGCATTTCTGCCTCAGTCAGTCATTGGCTAAGCTGACTGCTGGGTGGGGGGACTATAACCTTGAGGACTCAGCTATGAGCAGCCAATAGCTGACACTCAGCCCTGGGGAAGGATTTGGCCCTAAGAAGGAAGTTAGATAGTGGTGAGGGAAGACACCATTGTCTCCATTGTATACATCAAGAACTGTTTCTCATCTCCAAGAGTCTATGGAGCAAAATGAAATGCCCAGATAACTAAATGATAATTATGGTAAAGCTGAATAACAATATTAACAAAAGTGTGTGTGTGTGTGTGTACATGTCTATAAAACCCCTCAGGTTCCAAGGTTAAATAGATATGCTATAAACTCAACAATTCCTTTGGGGATAGGGAGGACTAAACAAGGAGGGATTTTAGGGAGAATCCTAGAGGCATTCATCTCTATTTATAAAGGGAGACAATTAAATGCAGTAAAAAAAAGGTAGGATAAGGATATTATTTTTAATTATTTTAAATTTTACATTGAGGATATTTTTTTTGAGATCCCTTAATTTTGTTATTTTCTGGATTTTGTTTTTCTATCTTATTTTTTTTAACTTTTAAAAATGTTTATTTAAGTGATCTCTACACTCAATGTGGGGTTTGAATTCATGACCCTGAGATCAAGAGTCAAATCTTCTTCCAATTTAGCCAAATAGGCGCCCCAAGATTTTGACTGATTTTAATAGTTGTCAGTAATTTCTCACAAAAACACTTAAATGTAATAAATGAAGTTTAATTAATTAATGAATTATTTTTGAGAGAGAGAAAGAGAAGTGTGCGAGCAAGGTAAAGGAACAGAAGGAGAAAGACAGAGAATCTTAAGCAGGCTCCACACTGAGTGTGGAGCCCCACGTGGGGCTTGATCCCATGAACCTGGGATCATGACTTGAGCTGAAATCAAGAGTTGGATACTCAACTGACTGAGCCACCCAGGCGTCCTATATGAACTTTCTTTTTTTTTTTTAAGACTTTTTATTTATTTTTGAGAGAGAGAGAGAGAGAGAGCAGGGGAGGGGCAGAGAGAGAGAGACAGAGAGAGAGAGAGAGAGAGAGAGAGAGAGAGAGAGAATCCCAAGCAGGCTTTGTGTTGCCAGCACAGAGCCCGACTTGCGGCCCTGACTCATGAACCATGAGATCATGACTGAGCTGGAACCAAGAGTTGGACGCTTAACCAAGTGAGCCACCCAGGCACCCCTAAATAAATAATTTCTTTTGTAATTTTGAGGATAATCTTTTCAGCTCTTAAATAATTTTAATTCAGAAATGGCTTAAAATAGTCTGTGTAGCTTTGTTTTTGCACTATGTGAAAATGTATCAAAACATTAAGGAATAGGTTCTCTACATTCTTTACCTCAATAGAAATATTTCACCAATTTTAAAACTTATCGATGTTTTTACAAACCAACTGATAAATTAGAAGTGAACAATAGCCTTATAAACAAGAGAACAGGAAATTGATAACTACACTTCTCAGCTTTGATTCATAGCCAAATAACCATCATCAACATTCAACTTTTCTTTGTCTCAGTGTTCCTATCTGTTAAAAAAATAAAATAAAATACTTCTCTTGAAGAATCAAGCTAGGTTAGCTGAGATATTTGATCCACTCAATTCCTAGGAGGAAAAGTTATACGAAATTACTTGTCATCAACTTCTACATCACAGATTATTACAAGAGCTCACGGGTTCATGTGCTTTAGTAGAGTGTTGGGGGTGTCTCTGAACCCCTTGAATAATGCATTTTGTATGCATGGAGAAATATGTGTGGGAGGAAGAATCACTAGTCTTTAATAATTTCTTAATGTGATCCATGCCTCTGAAATTTAAGGCCACTGTCCTACACAATAGTACTATCAGACATTCCAAACCAGATGCTACTTGTCTGAAATGCTATCTTTGGCAAGGAATCTGCAAAAGAACTAAAGGTCACCCATAAGAAAGATTTTACTCCTTGAGTTTGATGGAACACACTCTTTAGCAGAGACTCCTCTCTGGAGTCTTCCTTCAAGCTCTGTTATCCTGAGGGGGTACATCTTCAAAGGGGAATTAAAGTCTTTCTTTTTCAGGTCACCCTTTACCCTTGACTTCTGGTTCTGTCTTTGTATGAATTCGAAGACATTTTGATTGTATGTTCCCTTCCACCCCTTCCCTTAATTATTTCTCTAGTTAAATAAAGGTCTACATTCACACTGCAGCAGACCTCCCTTTCTCTCCATGCACTTTGCATCTGAGTGACATTTCAGTTTAGAATAGCATTCATATGCTAGAGAGGCCAAAACACTCCAAAACCGTTAATCGCTTAACGGTGATTATCAGAACATCATTTTAGGCTTAGCTCTTCTATACCTCAGAGCAGTGCTCTGAAACTTTACCGCGCTATGTTGAGTCCCCAAGCTTATCAGTGACCTCTGTCTGCACCCAGATGGCCTCTTTTATAATTGACATTCCAGTCATAATTAGACACAGCTGTGTGTATGCCTCTGCCTGCCCTGTAAGAAGAAGCTCATGGGAATGTCATTTTCTCCATCCTACCCAAGTGGCGTTAGTCACTGGAGGATGAGTCACATGCTTACCCCAGCATCCTTTAGGAACATAATGGGTAAAGAAACTTCTGATATGAAAAGAAGGGTTTGCTGCAATATTTGTTTTTCTCTTCTAATTTATCACTCAGCCTTGGGCCAGACAGCAGTTTAAAGAATGCAGGTTGGTGTAGAACTTTATGAAGGCTGAGAGCACGCATTACAATCACAAAATTTTCAAGGCTCACAAAGCTTGCATAATTACACTGGCTGCCGGGGCCTTCCGGCACTTTTCAGCTATAATGGCAATCTGGCTAATTTCCCACTGGCTTAATCTATAACTTCAAAGACTCCTAAAGCAGTTATGATTATTCTGTTTGCTTTTCAGGTGACCTACACCATTCGTATTGAGCGGCCAAGTTCTTGGGCTGATTAATTAGAAAAGACCTATTTTAATTTAGGATTTTTCCCCCTAAATATCACTTCTTTCTAAAAATAATCTCTAGATGATAAAGTACCAGAACACCGTTCATCAAGGGTCACTTTTGAAAGCTTAAGGACAGTTGAAAACCAGCTGTGATCTTTTTTTTAAATTGCAGCTCCTTATTTAAACACCAAATAATACATGTTTTGAATAGAAAACTTGGAAAATACACAAGGAACATAAAGAAGAAATACTAAGTCATCAAATATTCTACCACCCAGCCATAACTACTATTAATATGTTCTCATATTCAATAATTAATTCAGTAGATGCCAAGTAGGCTATTAGGCATTATGCTACCCCACTGATTTTGTGTATGCTTTAGCAATTAATTTTTAAAATATTTTTTGCATATTTATACATATAATATTTATTTTCTTCATGTTATTTTCCTTTCCTTTTTTTAAAACAAAATCCGGATAATGTTGCATGTCTACTTTTGTATCCTGCCATTTTTTTTTACTCTATTTTATCCTGTGAACTTTCCCATGCTACTGCAAATTATTAATAAAAAAAAGCCACTGCTTGAACGGCTATGTAAAATCTCTTCCCGTAGGTAACCATAATTTACTTCCTAAATTTCCATTCTTGGGAGTTTATATATAAAATGAAATGAATCTTGATTATCTTTCTCCTCTTATATTTTAGTCCTTTCCATTCTTTGAAACTTCTCATGTATACCAACTCAAAGTTTGATTCTTTGTCTCTTTTCAGTGTTTTCCATCTATGCCTTCCTTTTTCACCCAACAGAAAAAAAAGAATTTAAGTACCTTCAGGGAGTTAGAGAAAAATTTGAAAAGAGTAAAACACTGGCGAGTTTCATTTTTGATAGGGGTGGAAAATAATAACTCAATATGGTATTTTTGTTTCTAAGCCAGGATTGGTTAATGTAATTCCATTGAAACTAGAACTGGTTTCTGGACAATGTGTAATGTTAAGTACATCATAGCTATTTTTTTAAATGGTTAAAATTAGCAATAAAGTTATAACATTCCAAGTCCTAATATAGAACTCAAAAAATAGCTGATGTGTGAGTTAGGCACTATGTGCCTATATTGACATCAATAAAGGATTGAGCAAATAAAAGACAAATAAATGAGAGAAACAAGAGAGATGTTACAGAAGAATTTCAAATAATAAACCCGAATAGGAACAGAGAAATAGAAAATAACTATGAGAAGAGCACAGTAATAATTCTTGTAGGCAATTGATGAATGATAAAGTTAGTGGGCATAACTTTGAAGAGTAACAGAACATTTGGCTAGTCTCAAGTTATTTCCTCCAAAATATTTATTAATTGTGGCAGTGGCAACATATGACTACAGATCAGTTTGCAGTCTTTCATCCAGAAGGGGAGCTAAGTTGCCCCTCCCTCTTTAGTTTGGACTGGATTTAGTGACTAGAATCTAAGGAATAGCGTCTGGGAAGGAGAAAGTAGTAACTACTTACTTTACCCAGAGGATACCACTTGACCTGAATGATCAAGATTAGTAACATGAGAAATAGGTAAGTTGTTATTGTCATGATCTTGCTGAAACACCATGAAAAAGGCATCTTGCTGTGGTATTCTCCTTCAAAACTTGTAACCCTTATCCAATCATGGGGAAACATGGCATAAACACAAATGGAGGGACATTCTATAAAATAACTGATCTGGACTCTTAAAAAGTGTTAAGATCATGGAAGACCTAAATTGAATGAATGAATGATGAATGAATGAATGAATGAATAGATGAAGGAAGGAAGGAAGGAATAATAAATAAATAAATTAATTAATTAAATTCTCACAGATTGGTGGAGATTGAAGAGGCATGACATCTAAATGCAATGTGTTATCCTAGATAGGATCATGGATAGGAAGAAGGACATTAGTACAAAATCTGATGAAATTAAAAATAAGCTTAGAGTTTAGTTAATAAATATCATACAGTTCTCATTTTTAAAAAGTTTAAGTTTATTTATTTAAGAGAAAGAGAGAGAGAGAGAATGGGGGAGGTCAGAGAGGGAGAGGGAGAGAGAAGGGGAGAGAGAGAGAGAATCCCAAGCAGTTTCTGCATTGCCAGCACAGAGTCCAATGCAGCACTCGAATTCATGATTTGTGAGATGAAGACCTGAACCGAAACCAAGAGTTGGACACTGAACTGACTGAGGAACCCAGGCGCCCTTACAATTCTCATTTTTTAGCTTTGATAAATATACCACAGTTACATAAAATGCTAATGTTAGCCATCACCATACACTGTATTATGTATTATTAAATGAACTGTCTGTATTATTGTTGCAATTCTTCTGTCAATCTAAAATTACTTCAAAACAAAAAGATTCAAATAGTATTCTCATTGTTTGTTATAACTGATTCCCACAGCTGTCAAATTTGTCTAAATATGGAGAGGGCTTGTTAACAATTAAACGAGGTAGAGCATATGTAAGAACTTAGAATTATGAGCATATTGTCTTGCCATTTGATAGAAGAAGCAGGGGCATTGGTGCCTTCTAATCTGTTTCCATATGATTTAGAGATTGTTTTCTGTCTTTCTTAGTTTTGGTTTGTTTTTGTATTTCAGGGAAATGTAATCACTGCGTCCCCTCAAGTAATTCATTCTAATAAGCTCTTTGATCCTGTCATATTAAAGGCCTACAAAGTCGTTCCTTATGGCTGTGTCCCAGAGGAATTACTTCAAAAGATCGAGAGCAAGAAAGGGACAAATTATTTTATGTATGTATTTATTTTTCTGGTTTATCAATGCTGTTAGTACTACTTCCTACAAGTTTCAGCAAGTAGTTCTTTGAGAGTGGAACACCAGAATTCAGAACACAAATAAGAAAGTAAACCTGACCATCATTAAGAACCTTGATGTAGTGCCTTATAAAAGTAGTGGTGCTTTCTATAAACTATGAAGATCTTACTGGACCTTCATAGGTAAAAAGAAAATGTTAGAGGAAACCATTTCTGCCTAGCAATTAGAATTTTCCCTGACTGTGTGGAACATCAAATTGACTTATTCATCCTCAGATCTCTCTCTGTAGAATGGAAATGTAGAATATGGGTTACCTATCTGAATGACAAATCATGAAGAAGACATATTTTCAATTGGAAATTGAGGAAAATACCCTTGACCCTTAAATAGATGTTAGGACTCTGACCCTCTGTGCAGTCAAAATTCCACGTATACCTTTGACTACTAATAGCCTACTATTGACTGGAAGCCTTATCATGAACATAAACAATTGATTAAAACATATTTTGTGTGTTATATTATTATTTAGTGTAGTCTTACAATAAAGTAAGATAGAAAAAAGAAAATATTATTAAGAAATTCATAAGGAAGAGAAAATACATTTACAGTACTACAATCTCTTTATCAAACACAAATTCATGTTTAAGTGGATCCATGGAGCTTATATTTGCACTACATGTAAATTTGCAGCATCTTTCAATGAATTGTGTGTTTTGACCACAAGACAAAATTCAATTGCTTCTAACTGTAGAGAAGTATCACTGGTAAGTGTTTAGAACCTTGGCAAGGTTATTTTACCTATTTGTTTATTATTTTATTTGCAAGTATTATTTTTATGATATGTTAATTTTTGAAACAAAAGTGTCATCATTGAGGGGGCGCCTGGGTGGCTCAGTCGGTTCAGCATCTGACTCTTGATTTCAGCTCAGGTCATGATCTCACAGTTCCTGGGATCAAGCCCCAAGCCACACTGTCAGCACAGAGCCTGCGTTGGATTCTCTCTCCTTCTCTCTTTCTCTGCCCCTCCCCCCCAATAAATAAATAAACTTTAAAAAATATCATCATCCTGGTCGTACCATGTATTAGATATAAGTCCTTGGGGTGTTTACATAACCTCTTCATGTCTCAGTTTTCTCATCTGTAAAACAGCAATAATATAATTTTCAATTTGAAAGAATTATTGGAATAAAATGTATAAAGGGTAAAAAGGTGCACAGTAAATATCAGTGTTAAAAGTATTTCTTAAGTATTAACTATTTTTATTAGTTTTTATTTTGTTAATGTCTATTTATTTTGAGAAAGAGAGGAAGATCTTGCAAGCAGGGGAAGGGCATAGAGAGAATCCCAAGCAGGCTCCCTGCTGTCAGTGCAAATTACAAATAATGAGAACTCACAAATTAAGAGATCATGGCCTGAGCTGAAATCAAGGATTGGACGCTTAACTGACTGAGCCACACAGGCACCCTAATTATAAACTATATATATATATACATATATATATATGTATATATATATGTATTTATTTATTCATTTAAAAATTAAAACATAAAAGCAATAATTTATAATTCTATAATGGAGCATGATTTTTAAATTCTATAATATATATAATTTAAATTTTAGTTAACATACAATGCAATATTGGTTTCAGGAATAGAATTCAGTGATTCATCACTTATATTCAATACCCAGTGCTTATCACAAGTGCCCTCCTTAATATCCACCACCCATCTAGCCCATCTCCCAACCATCTTCTTCCATCAACCCTCAGTTTCTTCTATTTTAAGATTCTCTTGTGGTTTGTTTCCCTCTCTCCTCTTCCCCCTCTCCCATCCCATATGTCCATCTGTTTTGTTTCTTAAATTCCACATATGAGTGAAATCATATGGTATTTTTCTTTCTCTGATGGACTTATTTCACTTAGCATAATGCATTCTGCATCCATACACATCATTGCAAATGACAAGATTTAATTTTTTTTTGATAGCTGAGTAATATTCCAAACGATGTTTGGGCCTTCTCCATAGTTTGGCTATTGTTGATAATGCTGCTATAAACACTGGAGTGCATGTTCCCCTTTGAATCTGTATTTCTGTATCCTCTGGGTAAATACCTAATAGTGTAATTGCTAGGTCATTGGGTAGTTCCATTTTTAGTTTTCCAGAGTGGCTGCGCCAGTTTATATTCCCACCAATAGTGCAAGAGGATTCCCTTTTCCCTGCATCCTCACCAACAATCGTTTTTTGTGTTGCTAATTTTAGCCACTCTAACAATATGGAGTGGTACTTAATTGTGGTTTTGATTTGTATTTGCATGGCGATGAGGAATGTTGGGCATTTTTCATATGTCTGTTATCCATCAGATGTCTTCTTTTGAAAAGTATCCATGTCTTCTGCACATTTTTAAACTGGGTTGTTTGTTTTTTGGGTGCTGAGTTTGATAATTTCTTTATAGATTTTGGATATTCACCCTTTATCAGATATGCTGTTTGCTAATCTCTTCTCCCATTCTGTAGGCTTCTTCTTAGTTTTGTTGATTGTTTCTTTCACTGTGCAGAAGCTTTTTATCTTGATGAAGTCCCAATAGTGCATTTTTGCTTTTGTTTCCCTTGCCTTGGGTGATGTGTCTAGTAAGTTGATGTGGCCAAGGTCAAAGAGGTTGCTGCCTGTGTTCTCCTCTAGGATTTTGATGGTTTCCCGTCTCATATTAAGGCTTTCATCCATTTTGAATTTATTTTTGTGTGGCCCAGTTTCATTATTTTGCATATTGCTGTCAAGTTTTCCCAACACCATTTGTTGAAGAGACTCTTTCCCAACTTCAACTGATCTTTTCCTGCTTTGTCAAAGATTAGTTGACCATATAGTTGTGGGTCCATTTCTGGGCTTTCTATTCTGTTCCATTGATCTGGGCATCTGGTTTTGTGCCAGTACCATACTGTCTTGATGACTACAGCTTTGTAATATAGCTTGAAATCTGGACTTGTGATGCCTCCAGTTTTGTTTTTCTGTTTCAAGATTGCTTTAGCTATTTGGGGTCTTTTGTGATTCCATACAAAATTTACGATTGTTTGTTCTAGCTCTGCAAAAATGTTGGTGGTATTTTGATAGGGATTGCATTAAATATGTAGATTGCTTTGGGTAGTATAGACATTTTAACAATATTTCTTCTTCCAATCCATGAGTATGGAACATTTTTTCCATTTCTTTGTGTTCTCTTCAATTCCTTTCATAACAGTTCTATAGTTTTCAGTATACAGATATTTTATGTCTTTACTTAGGTTTATTTCTGTCTTTACTTAGGTTTATTTCTAGGTATCTTATTGTTTTTGGTACAGTTGCAAATTGAGGTTGATTCCTTGATTCCTTTCTTTTGTTGCTTCATTTTTGTGTATTGAAATGCAACAGATTTCTGCACATTGATTTTGTATCCTGCGACTTTGCTGTATTCACGTATTAGTTCTAGCAATTTTTGGGTGGAGTCTTGGGTTTTCTACATAAGGTACCATGTCATCTGTAAATAGTGAAAGTTTGACTTCTTACTTGCTGATTTTTATGTGTTTGACTTCTTTTTGTTGTCTGATTACAGAGGCTAAACTTCTATTGTTATGTTAAATAGTGACGGTGAGAGTGGACATCCTTGTCTCCTTCCTGACCATGGGGGAAAGGCTCTCAGTTTTCCCCCATTTAGGATGATAGTAGCTATGGGTCTTTCATATATGGCCTTTATGATATTGAGGTATGTGGAACACAATTTTTTTAAAAAAATTAATGTTTAATTTTATTTTTGAGAGACAGAGAGAGAGACAGAGCATGAGTGGGAAAGGAGTAAATAGAGAGGGAGACATAGAATCTGAAGCAAGCTCCAGGCTCTGAGCTGTCAGCACAGAGTTCTACGACTGTGAGATCATGACTTGGGCCGAAGTCGGCACTTAACTGACCCAGCCACCCAGGCGCCTCTGGGGAACACAATTTTTAAAGAACGGAGCATTAGGGAGAAATTTTTGGCTTAAATATTTAGTGATATCAGCAAATAGAGGTACATGCTCTAGAGAGAGATTTGATTTCAACTATCATTAGAAGGATAGACTTCAATTTTATATTTTACAACAGAGCAAACAGTTCCTCTCTCTGAATGAGACCACCAGTTTTGAAGACAGAGAAAACTGATATCATATAGTGCTCTATCACTTCTTTGAGAAAGTTACTAGAACTTGTGAAATGCTAGTTCATGTCTGGGAAACAGGCAGGCAAACATCCACCTTGGGACACTGCTCTTGTATTTAATAAAAGTAAACCATGAGAAGCAAGCAGTATAATGCATGTCTCATTATAGATAATCAACAACTGTTTGTTCTCCTGTATCCACTCTTATTTATAGAGCAGCTGTTTAGTTAAAGTATTTTAGCATCCATATGAACCTCTGGATAAATCCCTGGGTCTGCTCCCCATGCCAAAGACAAAGTGCATCCTTAGGTCACACTTAGGCAGGCATATGGTAAGTGCTTATTAAATATTTTAGTAAATAAAGGAGGTGGAGAGGTATAATACTAAAAGCATTAAGTAGTATCAAAATATGAAATCAAAGCAGAATGTATTGTTTACTAAGCAAGGGATAGCTGTAGTTGTTAGGCATAATATCACTGAACAAAGAAACAAAGAAGACAATGATCTTATATCAGGTTTGGGGAAGTGTGGAGTTCAGGGATCTGCAAACATTTAGAAGCAGGAATGTTTAAAGATGGGCTAACCTTTCAGATTCTTACAAACGTGGTCCCTGGAGCCATACAGTTGCTGATTGGCTGAGAAGTCAGGTTAATGAAGACAAATTGTTACTGAAAGGTTGAGATGGGTTTAAAATGGCTCTGATGAAGGCATAAGAACATGACTTTTCTTGAACCTGGAGGATAGGAACATTTTATTCTTGATGATCTAACTCTTTACAGTTAGAAAAATATTTAAATTCATTTTTTCCCAACCATTTGCCCATAAAAGCATCATATGATTTAGCCACATAAACTGAGATAACCCTCCCTGTAAGGATAACCACACTGTGTACATGTTGGGCATCATGCCTACCGCGTTTTCTCCATTTGGTAAACTGCCACTCATTCTTCAAGTCTTGGTTCAAATGTCATGGTATTTGTGAAGCTTTCCCTAAGCTACATATGCTTGCTGAGTGAAATATTTTCTGTCCCCCTCACCAATGCCTAGATAATGTCAATATCTTCCTCTGAGTTCGCATAGAACCTTGGAACAGCTCTAAACAAGCACTTCTCATTGCATATTGTAATTATATGTGGGTGTGTCTGTCTCCTTTCCTGCATTTCAAATACCTTGAGCTCTCTTCATGCACTTTCTTTTTTTAATTCCAACGTCTGGCTTATTGTCTCTTGGTAGATGCTCAATAGATATCTGCTACTTGCCTGAATAATAAGTGTATCTTTTCATTTCTGGGGAAAAATTAGCTATTTATTTGCATTTTCATTTGTCAGTGAGGAAAGGATACATTAAATAATTTGGTCAAGTTTACACTCTCACAAGTAGTAGAGCTGACAAACCCAACCTACAGGTCCTGTTATCTTCCCCTATTTATTCCACATAAAGTGGCTTCATACGGATCTTCTCCAGACAGAAGATTCAGGGCACTCAGTATGAATCTGTTTCACAAAGTGAAGAACATGCACAAAGCTGTGGAATCTACATCGATAATAACAGACCCTTAAAATACTTAAGATGTTCCAAGTACTCTTCTCAACATTCTATTTATTTCAATGTTTATAATCTTTAATACAAACTTATGAATTAGGTGCCATGTTAGATCCATATTACACATGACTAAACTGAATCCCCAGGAAGTTAGATAGTTTGCTTCAGATCACACAGTTTGTGATCTCAGATCATGATTTGAATCTGGGCAGCAAGGATCCAGTCTTTGTGCCCTATCAGCTGATACTACTCATTTAATCATTTACTTCCTTTCTTTTCCTTTTCTTCCCTTCCCTTTCCATCCCTTCCTTTCTTTTGAATTCCTTCTTTTTCTCTTCACTTATGTTTCATTCCTTTCCTTCTTCTCTTCCTTCCTCCCTTACTATAATCAAGAAGTAAAACCAAAACAAAAACCTTCTTCCATTTTTATATGCACTTTCTCACTGAAGAACTTAATCCATGTGGATTCAAATCCACGTTAAATATTCAAGGTAAATAAAATCATTAGGTAGGTCATACTCCATGTGAGTGAGTTGCCTTGATTTCCTGTCCAGACCCATTTTTACTGGATCAAGTTCCTTGACCTGTCAACCTGTACTCTCAACCCCTAGAGGGAAGTGGGAAAGTAAATTTATATTTTTTGTTTCAATATCTGAATGCAGAGTCCTTTCTGTCACATGATCTTCAGAGCAAAAATATCAGGAAATTCTTAATCTAGTTTGTCTCTACGGCTTACAAGCAGCTGTCGTTATAAATAAAGGCTAATGTCACTTTCATCAAACCTGAAATTTAACACGCGTTTTTGCCACTCAATGAGGGATTTCCTCCAACACACTTACCACGTAAATCTCCTGTTCTCCAGTGGTTTTGCTTTGGTATTATACTACTCTAAAAGCCCATTTGGTGACAAAGACTTAACAATATAAAAGAGTAATAATGAACCTTGAAAATAAGGCTGAAGTTTCCAAAACACAGGATTGTTTTTCATAAAATTTGCCACTTTCCTCTCGAAAGCCAAAATTATGACTCAGAAATCAGACTCCTAGATCAAGTTGAAATCGGGAATAGGAAAACCATGTAAAGTTGACAGCTTCACTCTTAAAATTTATTTCAAGTTCTTGGTCAATCAGGGGAAGTTTTCTGAAGATATAATTTATAAAATAATAAATAAAAAATAAAATACCGTAGCTTTTATTATAAGTTTTTCCAACGAGTGTGCAGTTAAAAAATATGTGATTATAGTTCAGCCATTTCTAATGGAAAACTTCTCATGTCTGATATGTTTAAAAAATATGAGACATAGATTTGTGTAAGATGAACCCTATAATAGTGTAAAAGAGCATTAAAAACGTTTGACATGTGATAATTCTTGAATTTTTACCTCACTCATCCAATTTTAACTGCAGGTTCAATTACTCTGTACATACATAAACTGTGTATGCCATGAGTCAGAGACAGAGGAAACATCACATAAAAGTCTTCTAATGCCATCAGCACTCTGAGCTTTATGTTACAGTTCCAAGAGATGTTTTAGAAGTTTATCTAGTCTACCTCTAATGTCTTGAGTCAACAGTTAACTTCATATCTGAAAGAAATTAATTTTTATATGAGAATCTGAAATCACAGGTGCTACAATCAAGCTTGTGTATTCATAATCGTAGATATTCAAGACTACAGATGAGCATGGATCAGTCACATTTTTTATTGTAAGTCACAGAAACTAAGTCTTGGCTTTTCAGACAACCAAGGAATGTATAGGAAGAATTTCAGATACACTGATTTTATAAGATGCTGGAAAGGTAAACTTGGTGAAAGTGCAAGAGCCAAGATTTTGCACTAGCAGTAAAGGAGTGAGAATAATAGCCAACGTTTCCTCTTTAGACTGGCTTTTCTTTTGATCACCAGGATTCATTGTCAGAGAGAATGTGTGATTGGCTAAGTCCAAGTAGGAACAGAATGAATTGACCTCTAGAGCTTTTGTAGTGGAATGTAGGAACCACCACATTCACAACATTCATAATGAGGAATTATGCCTCAAGGGAGAACAAAGTGAAATAAGAAGGTTGGGATGGAGATTTAATGAGAAGAATGACCATCCAAAAGTGACTAACATCCAGTATGATGTGGGATGTGTGCGTGTGTGTGTGTGTGTGTGTGTGTGTGTGATGGCTTTCTCTATTGACAAGAATAATATATGGACGCTTATATAAAAGTATAACTCCATATAAATGCTGCACTTCAATATCCGATCCCTAAAGCCTCGAAGGCATCAAAATGCCATGTAAAGTGTGTGTTTAGAGCCAAGAGACTGAGATCAGAGTCCTGAACATGGCATTTTTAGCCTGTGATACAAAGCATGTGATTTTGCTTCTTGATCATTAGTTACTTTAGTTAAAAATGGGATTTATATAAAACTGACAACATAGAATGTGGTGACAGGAGAATATTCTGTGTAAAAGCCATTTCTAAAATACAGAATACCACACATGAAGTTGATTCTTCATTATTCAGATTCCTTGGGTACAACCAGGGAGGCTGAATCGTTTTTCCTCCTTCCTTTTGAGAACAGATTTTCTGTGCTTGCTTATTCCACACCAGAAGGATTCCTCAACAGGCCTCTAAAGACTATGAAATGTTTTCCTTTGGCTGAGAAAGAAGTGTCAGTCGGACTGAAGAAGCAGTCACAAAATCCGTTTTTTGTTTTTTAGTGGAAACAATTATTTTAACTCATGAAGAAAGTTGGGCTCACAAGTTTCGCTGTAAGCAAAGGTGTGGCTTAGTCAGTTTATTTATGCTTATAAAAGGCCTTCTTGTTTTGTCCTTCATGTGACTTTTCCCAATTAGCTTGGATATATTTTATACTGCCCTGTGAGGAATTTTATAAATTGTTTATTATTTCTCTTTTCCAAAAAAAAGAGTTTATACGTCCCAGATTTTCTCCCCTTCCATGTGGCCCTTATTAGTCTTCCCTGGGGGCTTTTTTACCCCCTGCCCTCCTACTTGAGGCTTAGCTGGGATGGTTCTTGCAGTCATAATTGAAAATTAATGATGAGAAGCAGCCCCAAACCACACCATTCCCTTTCCCCCTCCTCAGTCCAAGAAGTGTACAATGCAGATTTTATTTCAGGGACTGCAAGGTGATTAATAGTCATAGGGCCCTGACACTGGCTTCAGATAAGTGGGGTAGCCTGGCAGGAACACAAATATGTGGACACCATTCCCATTAATCTCTGAACACCACATGGAAAGGAAAAAAGTCTTTGCAAGACCTCTATAAAGGGAGTTATTATTATCAGGCCAAATTTTCTATAAAGAAAGGCTAATTTGTAGCCTCTGTGAACCTACCCAGGAGCAAAGGAATTTCTACACTCTACTTATATGGAGTCTTTTGTACAAATGAGAAGATGTAAATGGAGCGAGAGGGTGAATAGTTAGAAAAAAAAAGTATGAGGAAACTGACAATAAAATCTATGGAATCATTACTACTGGTCTGTGAACACTATGAGGCTGGCCAGGAGCCATGATTTTGTCATGGGTCCAGCTGAAACACACCGATGGACCTCCATGTTTGTTGAGCGAATAGAAGAAGTCTGCATTATTCAGGATGCAATATTCATGGCTGACAACTGATGACTAAAAAAGAATATAAAAATGATAACGTAGTTCTGCAATTGCTGATACTAAGATTTTTATATTATGGTAATGTCATGGTCATCTTTGCTAAGAGTTATATTATGATGTTTATAGTATTATCAAGCAATGCCACATTCTCCCACTTGGAAAATTTTAAACGGATCCTGTTTCAGACTGGCTCATAATTCTTTCTGAATAAAGTCTGTTACCTCTTATCACTGCTGTCCCTGCATGGAGGGCACACTTCACTGACCCAATTTAGGGATGTTGTAATTATGCGTTTAGATATTTTCTCCTTGATCAGGCTGTGAACTCCTCGAGATAGAGGTCACAGCATGCATTCTGTTATCTGTGGCATTTTATCTAAGGGGTGTTCAGTAAAGGTTTTTTTGAATTAGAGACAATATTCATATGCATAAAGTACCTTAAGCCCAGTTTTGCTTCTTCCTTGGACTTGGTCATCCATATATGAAAAACAATTGTTCAATTCTAGCTATTGTAAGGTTTTGTTCCAGATGGGACATCCTTATTCTTTGGTTAAGAGATCGATTGGGAGGTATATAAATGTTGATTTTCCTTTTCATCCTTATCTAGACATGACACTTCTCCCCATCAAAGACTTTGCTGAGTTGGAGATAGCACAAAATATTCTTGTTTACCACTGATAGTTCCTAGTTATTTCAGTTTTTCACCAACACTTAGTATGACCAGACTTTTACATTTTTGCTTATCTGTAATAATATTATAAATATTTTTAAATGTAGTTCCTTGATTGCTGATATTTAATGTACTTATTTATTTATTTTTAAATGAGAGAGAGAGAGAAAGGGAGAGCACACACACACAAGTTGGGGAGAGATAGAGAGAAAGAATCCAAGCACACATGACATTATTAGTGCAGAGCCCGACATGGGGCTAGATCTCAAAAACCATGATATCATGACTTGAGCCAAAATCAGGAGTTGGACGTTTAACTGACTGAGCCACCCAGGCACCACAATGCTTTCTTTTTCATTCAAGAGTTTTCAAATGTGTCTTGCTCAATTTCCAATATTGATTTATTGTATTACAAGTTTCCAAATTTCCATTATTGATTTACTTATGGATCCTCTCCTGATAGTTGTTTGTGCGATGTTAGCCATCTTTTTTTCATGGTTCCTCTCAAAGTAATGTTCCCCTTTTCTCTGATTCTTTGAAATATTTTTTCATTGCTTTTTGTTTTTAGCAGTTTGCATAGTAATCAACTTGCCAGTGCACTGCAGTTTAATTTAAAATTCCTTTATCGATAGGTGTATAGGTTCTGTGTCTCACTCTGTTTACTAAATAGTCCATTATGTAGCTTTCTATATTTTTTGCCAATTTATCCCTGGAAAATATTTCTAGGGCTGATATTTCTTGATATAAAGTTAAATGCACTTCTGTTTGGGGAAGATATAGCCAAATTTCCCCTCATGTAAGTTTTGTTATTTTCCATTCATATCACCAGTGTATGAGTGTCTACTCCCCACAGCCTCACTGACAAATATGTCACCAAATTTTAATTTTTTTATCCTTCTGATAAGAAATTTTATCTCTGTTTCACCACTGTTATAAATCAAGTACCTATAAGTGTGATCTATACGCACGTATTTTCCCTCTCTTAATAATTGATAGTGTAAGTCTTGTGTTTTATTTTGTTAACATTTTCTTAGCTTGGTCCTTTAAAACTCCACCTAAATTTTGAATCACTGCTAACATTTATAGGTGTACACACACACACACACATATTTGAACACAGTTTCGATTTTGAATGAGATTTCATATGAGGTCAATTTTGGGAGAATTGACATGTTTAGAATACTGATATCTCCAATTTTAGAATATGATGTATGTCTTTATTTCTTCAAGTTTTTCTTAACTTTCTTCAATGCATGTAGTTTTCAGCTAAGAGGTCTTATGTTTATTTATACAATCCTAAGCCTAGGGAGTGTTATACATTAATTCTAATATTTTGGCTGTTTTCTTTTGTATTTTCTGCATATACAAATATGTTATAGGCAAAAAATGACTATTGAGTTCATTCTTTGCATTTATACCATTTTTACTTTTAGTCTTGTCTGTTACATTGAATAGAATAGTTTTAGAGGTCACTCAGTTTATTCAGAAATCATAGGGAATGATTTAATATTTTAATATTAATTTCTATGTTTTCTATTCAATAGGTAAGAGCCTTCTATTTCTACTGTGCTGCTAATGTTTATATCAGACAGAATGTGTTTAATCTTATCAAATGCTATTTTCAACATCTTTTTAGATTATGTGTTTTTTCTACTTTTTTTCTGTTAATCTTCTAACTTTAGCTTATTTTTTAATGTTATACCAGTCATTAATTATAGAATTAAGTTGAATTACATTATATGTCATAATTGAATTTGTCTATTAAAAATTTTTTTGTCTAATTTGTTGAGAAAGCTTATCCAGTAATTTTCCTGTCTGTCATATTTTGTTACCGAGTTTATGTTGGCCTCAAAAAAAATGAGTTGCAATGTATTCCATCTTTTTATTCTTTATTTTTATTTCTTAATTTTTAAAATTTTTTTAATGTTTTTTATATTTATTTTTGAGAGAGAGACACACAGAGCATGAGTTGGGGAGGGTCAGAGAGAGGGAGACACAGAATCAGAAGCAGGCTGTAGGCTCTGAGCTGTCAGCACAGAGTGCAACTCCGGGCTCGAACCCAGGAACTGTGAGATCATGACCTGAGCTGAAGTCGGCCACTTAACCGACTAAGCCACCACCCAGGTGCCCCTTCCATCTTTTTATTTTTTATTTTATTTTATTTTTTAATGTTTATTTATATTTGAGAGAGAGAGAGAGAGAGAGAGAGAGAGAGAGAGAGAGAGAGAGACAGGGCATGAGTGGGAAAGGGGCAGAGAGAGAGGGAGACACAGAATCTCAGAATCTGAAGCAGACTCCAGGCTCTGAGCTGTCAGCACAGAGCCCAATGCGGGGCTCGAACTCACAAACCGTGAGATCATGACCTGAGCCGAAGTCAGAAGTTTAACCAACTGAGCCACCCAGGTGCCCCTGTATTCCATCTTTTTAAAATCTCTGGAATTTTTGTTCTAAGATTTTTTTCTTCTTCTCAATTTTAGATGAATTCACAATTGAAACAATGTAGGCTTGGATATTTCTTTGTGGAAACATTTGTAATTACAGATTAATTTTTAAAATAGATATAGAACTTTTAATAGGTTCTGCCTTTTTTGTATTGACTTTGCACTTTTTTCTTAAAAATACACTTCTCATCTAAATTTTTAAATTGATTATAATAGCAGAATCTCATAATATGTTCTTATTATTAACACCTTTAGAGTCCATGGTGGAGTTTCCTTTTTTTTCCTTTAAAAACTTTTTAAAAATGTGTATTTATTTTTGAGAGAGAGACAGAGACAGAGCGTGAGCAGGGGAGGGGCAGAGAGATGGAGACAACACAGAATCTGAAACAGGCTCCAGGCTCTGAGCTGTGAGCACAAAGCCTGTGAGCACAAAGCCTGACGCGGGGCTTGAACTCACAAGCTCTGAGATCATGAACTGAACTGAAGTTGGACACTTAGCTGACTTAGCCACCCAAGTTCTCTAATCCTTTTTTTTTTAAATTTATTTATGTACCTTTTGACATTTTTAATTTGTATCTTCTCTCTTTTGTTCTTAATTATTCTTGCTAGAAGTCTCTCATTTTTATTAGTCTTTTTCGAAGACCTTTTTGTTTCCTTGTTTGCTTTACGGAATCTATCACAATTAAAAAATATAAAGTAATATAAAAGAAAATAAGTTGTCTCCTTTGTAATGTTTTAGAGATTTTAAAAATTTAGCTTTAGTTCCAGCTTGTTGAGTTAAAGCTCAATTCAATGATTTTTCAGCTTTTGTGTTTTCTAAAATATTCATTTAATGACTGGTTATTTATCTATAAGTGTTATGTTAGCTTCATCTCAGACATTGTATATATCATTTTAAAATTTCTAATTTCCACTGTGATTTCCTTTTCTACCAATGACTATTTAAAAAGTATACACCTTGGGGCACCTGGGTGGTTAGTTGGTTGAGTCTCTGACTCTTGATTTCGGCTCAGGTTGTTATCTGGAGGTGTGCATTTCTTGAGTTGGATCCCCATGTCAGGCTCTGTGCTGACAGCGTGGAACCTGCTTGAGATTCTCTCTCCCTCTCTTGCTGCCCTGATCACACACACACACACATACACACACACTCTCTCTCTTTCTCTATGTCAAAATAAATAAGTAAACTTAAAAATATGTACAGACCTTAATGTCCAAACATTGCATTATTTTCTAGTTGTCTTTGTTTGATCTTATTTTTGGTTTATCTTTGTTCTGACAATAGAACATGTTACAAATTATTTTAATCCTTTAACGTGTACAGAGGCATGTTTTTTGTCCTAGAATATGGTCACTTTTGACACACAGTCATGTGAACTTGTAAAAAATGTATATTCTGCCATTGTTTGGGGTAGCGTATTAATTTTATCAGTGAAGAAAATATGTTGGTTATGCAACTTATTGATATTTATACAGATTAATTCATCTTCTTAGTCTATCAACTATTGAAAGGGATTTCTGCTCTTCCTCTATGATTGTAATTTGTCAATTTTCTCTTTTAGTTCTGTCCGTTATTCCTTGATACAGGTTATGCTACATAATTAGAGGTGATTAAATTTAGAACGGTTATGTCTTTTTGGATAACTGACCTTTATATCATGAAATAAGATCCTTATTTTTTCGTAATGATTCTTACTTTTAAGTCTAATTTTTATATCATTTATATTTGTACATATATTCACAAGGGTATGTATATTCATATACATATGAACATATGTTTATATATTTGTGTAATTACATATATATATGGGTATGTTTGTATATATAAGCTAGGTCAGTATTTGTTTGATGTTTCTTACCATCGTTTTATATTTAATATTCTGTGTCTTATAGGAAACACACTTGGGGCACCTGGGTGGCTCAGTCGGTTGAGCGTCCGACTTCAGCTCAGGTCATCATCTCACAGTTTGTGGGTTCAAGCCCAATGTTGGGCTCTGTGCTGACAGCTCAGAGCCTGGACCCTGCTTCAGATTCTGTGTCTCCCTGTGTCTCTCTGCTCTTCCTCTGTTCACACACTGTCTCTGTCTTTGTCTCTCTCTTTCAAAAATAAAAACAAAACATTAAAAAAATTGTTTAAAAAAAAGAAACACACGGAAAGAGGTGTTTCTTATAGGAAGTATAAATACACACAGATATGATGATTTTTTATTTCACTCTGACAATCTCTATTTTAATTGGATTATTTAGTCTACATGTAGTATGTTTAAATAGCTATGTTTTTACTATTTGTTTTCAATTTTTTCTACCTGTTTTATTTTCCTTACGATCTTCTTTTCTTTTGTTTTTGTTTTTAGATATAATTTATTGTCAGATTGGCTTCCATACAACATCCAGGGCCCTCTTCAATGTCCATCACCCACCTTCCCCTCTCCCCCACCCCCCATCAACCCTCAGTTTGTTCTCTGTATTTAAGACTCTCTTATGGTTTGCCTCCCTCACTCTCTGTTTGTAACTAGTTTTTCTCCTCCCCTTCCCCCATGGTCTTCTGTTAAGTTTCTCAAGATCTACATATTTTGGACACTAATTTATACACTCTTTTACTAGTCTTTGAATGTTTACCTTAACACAATCTGCATTCTTGATTTCACACATTTTCTTCATTATGCATTCCACTTGCCAGATGATGCTGGGACCTTAGAGAATTTCCTTACACTTGTGTGAGCCTATTTTCTGTGATATTGCTGCGATTCATCTTAATACTTTTATAGCTGCATAATCATTACATTTTCTATTTCTTCCTTATTTTCCATGTTTCTCTCTATTATTTTCCTTCCACCTGAAGAACTTAGTTCTTCCACCTGAAGAACTTATGGCTTTTAGTATGCACGTGTCTTTTTCTGTCTGGCTGCTTTTGGGGTTTTGTGGTTTCCAGAAATGTTGTTATGATGTTCCTATATGCACATCCACAGATTTTCTTTTTATTCATCCCACATCTTCTTTCTATGCTAATATCACACATCAGTTCTGGAAAAATCTTAAACATTGTGTCTTCTAATATATTGCTTCTCCCTGATTCACTTTGCTTTTAATTGCAGGACACTGAGGACCCTAGACCTTTCACAATGTTTATTTGCATGTGTTTCTCACGCTCTTATCTATGTTATTTGATCTTTTATGATTTCTATGAATCTGCTTGTATGTTTTCTATTCAACTATCATCCTTTCACTAATTATCTTTTCTATTTTTGTTCTGTAGGCTGTTAAACCCTACTATTAGATTGGATTTTAATTCTGGATATTTTATTTCATTTATTTTTTTAAAAAAGATTTCTGTTTGGTGAATTCTTTCTTTTTATTTATTTTCTCAAATATTTTAACCACAGTTCTTTCAATATCTGTATTTGATATCCAGAATTACTCAAATGCCTGTATATTTGCCTCTACTTCCATTTTCACTTGACCCTTTGTTTGTATATGTGAGAATATGAATACACACACATATATATTTCATATATATATATATATATATGTACTTGAAAGATATTACATACATACAACTGAAACCAGGACATTGAGATGCTGGGCAAGAAAATTATACAGTCTTCAGGTGCTATTATTTTCCCTAGAGGTTTCAGCATACAAACTACCAGGCACATAAAGTGATAGCAGGTGACCTTAATCCATTCAGGGCCTGAATTGATTCTAGGGCAGTTTGTGGTTTTTGCAAAACTTCCTTTACTTCTGGTTCATACATAGTCTTAGAATATAGCTCTCCAGAGTACCTTACTCAAAGCCTTGGATCTTATACTTTGATTTTTTTATTTGTTTCTCCTTAGCACCATGAGACAGCCAAAAAGGCACCTTTGTCTTGACTACAGTTGGAAAACCTCTAGTGTTTAGCTTTTGAGTAGAGTACTTGCTTATTGATTAAGATATATACTTTATCATGTAAATGATGTGTCAGTTATGTTTTATTTTATTAGGTGTTTTTTTATCGTTATGTGTGCTGATACTTGGCAAATGCCTTCTCTGTATCTTTGAACATAATCATATTTTTTTCTTTTAAGATTTATATAGACTTATTTATGACCATATTTATGGCCTAACACTGAATAACACTTGCATTACTTAAATTAACAACAGTTGTTTATCTTGTATTATTTTAATGTGCTACTAGATTTTATTTGCTAGTGTTATATCTGAGACTTTTGCACTGATATGTATAAATAAAAGTACATATGCTATATCAAATTCATGCAACCTTTAAGATAAACATGTAAGATAAATTCATGTTATAAAGTAAAATTGAAGGCTGTCCTTTTCAATGCTCTGGAACACTTTATGTAGTGTTAAGATTACACGATTCTTTAAAAACTTGGTAAAATTTCTAGATGAAATCAACTGGGAGTTATGCTTTTTGGTAGGGGGCTCTTTAACTACTTTCTACATTTCTTTTAGGGTAATTAACCCTATATATTTTCTGTATATTGAATTAGGTTTTGTCAAGTATTTTGAAAAAATGATCTATCGGATCTAGGTGTAAATTTGTCCTTTGGGATCATGAAAGAATTTGGAAAAAAAAAACTAAACTTGGCATTTATGTATGAGTTCTAGTGTGTGCCAGTTTTCTAACTCACTTATTTTTGCTTTTATCTTTATGAAGCTTTCTATCAGCCTTCTTTTCATTTACTTTGTCATTCTTTTCCTAGCTTTCTAAGTTGGATAGTTCATTAATTTTTTCTCATTTGTATTTATATAAGTATTCAATACTATAATTTTTTACTCACAACTGTTTTAACCATATGCCACAAATTCTTTCATATCTTATTTTTATAAACCTTATATTCAGGTAATTCTAAAGCCCCTTTATGTTTACCCTTTGACCTAAGAGTAGTTTAATATCATATGTGTTCATTTTTATTTCAATATGAAAAGACATTTCCTGTTGATGTTTTATTGGTTTCTCTTTCTTCTCATTGTGAACAAAGAATGCTATTTTTTATTGCAGTATAATTAGCATATAGTGTTATATTGTGTGCAATATAATGACTCAACAATTTTATATATTACTCAGTGCTCATAAGGATTAAGTGTGCTCTTGATCTCCACTTATTTCATATATATATTTCGTATATATCATATATATATATATATATATATATATATATATGACATCTTCTTTATCCACTCATCTATGGGAGCACACAATGATTGGTTCCATATCTTGGCCATTGTAAGAATGCTATGATAAACATAGAGGTGCATATATCTTTTCCTGTTAGAGATTCTTTTTTCTTTGGGTAAATACCCAATATTGGATTACTGGATTACATGGTAATTTTATTTAATATTTTGAGGAACCTCCACTGTGTTTTCCATAGTAGCTGCACCATTTTGCATTCCCACCAAGAGTGCAAGAGGATTCCTTTTTCTCTACACCCTCACCAACACTCGTTATTTTTGTGTTTTTGACGTTAGCCATTCTGACAGGTGTAAAGTGATATCTCCTTGTGGTTTTGATTTGTATTTCCCTGATGATGAGTGATGTTGAGCATCTTTTCATGTATCTGTTTACCACCTGTATCTTTTCTTTGGAAGAAAAATGTCTATTCAGGCCCTCTGCTCATTTTAACTAGATTATTTGGTTTCTTTTTGGCATTGAGTTCCATAAGTTCTTTATATATTTTGCTTATTAACCCCTTATTGGATCATTTGCAAATATCTTCTCCCACTCAGTAGGTTGCTTTGCCATTTTGTTGATGGTTTCCTTCTCTGTGAAATTTTTAAAAATTTTGATGTAGGCTTAATAATTATTTTTTGTATCACTTACCCGAGGAGACCTATATAGAAATATGTTGCAACAGCTGATGTCAAAGAAATTACTGCCTATGTTTTCTTCTAGAATTTTTTCAGGTCTCATATTTAGGTCTTTAATACACTTTGAGAAAGCTGTTTTATTATATCTAAGTGACATAATTTTTGTATGTCCGTTAGAAATGATATCTTATTTAAAATTTTATTTCCTAAGTTTTGTTGTTGGTAGATTGAAACATAAATTTTTGGTTATGTTGTACTACATTTAACAATCTTAGTGAATTATCTTATTGACTAATAATGCATGAAATATTATATTTTTGTTTCTTTTCAATGCCTTATTTTTTATTCTCACAAAATTTGGTAGGATCTCTAAAGAAATTTGGAATAGGAATGATGCTATTTGTCATTCTGACCAGATTCTTCATTTAAAGAAAATGCACCCAATATTTCAAAATTAAAATTATAGTTGTTATGTGTCTTTAATACTACTTCTGGAAGGTTAAGCACTTTCCATTCCATTCCTTATTTACTACATTTTTTTTCATAACTGGCTGTTAAATCTCATTAAATTCTATATTCCATTAGAGCCACATAACAAAAAATTTAGATATAATTTTCACATTGTATCTCTTGAACCTCAGAATACCTGGCATATAGTAGCTCTTCCTTAAATACCTTTTGGTGAAGTAATTATTTTCATTGTTTTTCTGTCTAAAGATAATACTATTTTTTTCTTTTGAAAGTTAATATGGCAAATTGTATTGAGATTTTAAAAAAATGTTTTAATGTTTATTTATATTTGAGAGATAGAGAGAGACTGAGAACCAGCAGGGGAGGGGCAGAGAAAGAGGGAGATACAGAATGCAAAGCAGGCTCCAGGCTCCAAGGTGTTAGCACAGAGCCTGACAAGGGGCTCGAACCCACAACGGGTGAGATCATGATCTGAGCCAAAGTCGGACACTCAACCGACTGAGCCACCCAGGCATCCCATGTATTAAGTGATATTTTAATAAAACATATTGTTAACATTTTTGGAGTTAAACTGATTTCATAATGATTCATTACATTATTTATATGTCGCTAAATTTAATCTGCTAATATATGCTTTAGGTATTTTACCTTTTTCTTTAAAAGTGAGATAGGATGTTGCTTTTCTGTATCTCCTTACTTAGCTTGATACACAATTATTCTAGTCTCTTAAAATAAGAGGAAATCATCTCCTTTGTTTTCAATCTTTAAAAAACTTTATAAAAATAGGGGTGCCTGAGTGGCTCAGTGGGTTGAGTCTGACTTTGGCTCAGGTCATGATCTCACACTTTGTGTGTTTGAACACCGTGTCCGACTCTGTGCTGACAGCTTGGAGGTTGGAGCCGGCTTCATATTCTGTGTCTCCCTCTTTCTGCTCCTCCCTTGCTTGCACCTTCTTTCTCTCTCTCTTTCAAAAATAAACATTAAAAATGATAATAAATAAAAGAGTTTATATATGACAAAACTATCTTATATTTTAACTATGATATACTACAAAAATATTTGGAACTGATTTGTTAGAGGAATGAATGTTTAATTACTAATTATAATTGTTTGTGTAATGATTTTGCAGCTCTTCAAGTTTTGCATTTTCGTGTGTCATTTTGGTTAAGTTATATTTCTGGAAAATTGCTCCTGTGGTCTAAATTTGCAAATTCATGGGGGTGCCTAGATGACTCAGTTGATTAAGTCCGGCTTCCACTCAGGTCTTGATCTCGTGGTTCGTGAGTTCTAGCCCCACATCTGGCTCTGCGCTGGCAGCTCAGAGCCTGGAGTCTGCTTCCGATTCTGTTTCTCCCTCTCTCTCTGCCCCTCTCCCACTCATTCTCTGTCTCTTTCTCTCTCTCAAAAATAAATAAAATATTAAAAAATTAAATTTTCAAATTCATGGATATAAAATCCATTATTTTCACTTTTATTTTTAATTATAACTGCAATATATATTTATGACCATTTTTAAAATCATGGTGTTATTTTCTTGATGTTTTAGATTTTTGTCTTTGTGAAAGATTTTAATATTGAGGTCTATAACTATAATTTCTAAAAACTTTAATGAGTAGAATTTTTTCTGTTTTTTTTCCTAAGAGGCTTGCAAACATAAAAATATCCATAATATAAATAAATGTTTGTTAAACTAAACTACAGTCTTATTTCCTTATGAAATAAACTAGAGTCTTATTCCAAAACTACAGTGTTGCATCACCTGTTTATTTCCAAGGGGGCTTGCTCATTTGGGAAAAGAAAGAAAGGGGAAAAAAGCAAAGATCATTTGTCAGAGAGTGAGACAAAGCCCTGGACACTGTGAAGTTGTTGATAACACTTTGTATATTGCTCCTAAAGCTCACTAGCAAAGCGGATCGCAGTTACATTTTTAGAAATGAGTGGCTTATTTCTCACATGTTGAATGCTAGTCTAATGGCAATTTAAAGTTAAAGGATGCTTGCCTTTCCCATAAGTCAATGTACATCTGATAATGGGTCTTCAAGTTAGTAAGGAAGCTGACTTATTTGTCAGACTGGTTTGGTACAAATTTTACCTGAATATAAGCACACGGAAGCTCTAGTGCGCTCTAGTAAGAATGCGCTCTAGTAAGAATGCGCTCTAGTTCATTGTGCTTAGTAAGAACACAAGTTCTCTAGTAAGAACTACTTAATATTCTGCCCACAACTCCCTCTCTTACAATATAGTTTCACAGCCTGAATCCTGGTTCAATTCTCAGATCTCAGGCACTGTCTGTAAATATAGTTTTATTTATTCATTCAACACATATTTATTGGTACCATCTCTGGGCAAAACTGTGTGGGTTTCTGTGAATAGGACACTAAATATATAATAGTTACTTCCTTAGGAACTTAAAATGTCTACAAGATCAGCTTATCTTAGGATTCCTGTGTTCTCATCTGTATGTTAAGAAAAAAGAGAATGTCTTAAATTATTGTTTTGACCCTACCATGTTCTGACAACCAGCCTGTAAAATTCCCCCATATCCACCTACATGAAACATCATTTTGTAGCAATACTCTACACCCTCTTCTATCTCTTTCTTGTTTTGCTACAGGACCTTTATTGGAAAAGAGGGTGCCCCTTTTTTATAATTATCAGTAATTATATTAGTGTCTTGGAGTTTCCTTATAAGGCTCTCAAAGCATTTCTGCATTTAATTCTGTGTCATGAAAACTCTGATTAAAGAACTTATTTAGCAAGCATTTAATACATACCAACTATGTGCTAGTTGTCAGATCGACAGGTACTCAGCGATGCTTAAGGAAATGAATACAGCTCATGCCATCTTAGCCAGATATTGTGAAAAACAACTTAGAGTGAATTAATTACTGCTGTGATAAATGTTACAAAGGGAAAATGCATAATGCAATGCAAATGATTTATCAAGAAAACTGAACAAATATGAGTGCCAGAGAATGATATCCTTAGGAAATGACATTTAAATGGAAATCCAATGACTAAGAGTTGCCTGAGTAAAGAGGAATATAACCCTGCAGGCAGAGCGAGCAACCTCCATGTTTCCTCAATAGGAAATTAACCAACTGAAATATTGTGTAATAGGAATGAGAATTTCCAATTCACTTTTTCTCTTTTAAATAGACTTTATATTTATATTTATTCTTATTAGTTTTTTAAGTGTTTATTTATTTTTGAGACAGAGACTGTGTGAACCAGGGAGGGGAGAGAGAGAGGGAGACACAGAATCTGAAACAGGCTCCAGGCTCTGAGCTGTCAGCAAGAGCCTGATGTGGGGCTCAAACTCATGAACCGTGAGATCATGACCGGAGCTGAAGTTGGATGCTTAACCAACTGAACCACACAGGTGCCCCAAAATAGTCTTTATTTTTAAAAGTGGTTTTAGGTTCACTACAAAACTGGACTCTATATTTTTATTAAATAACTAAAGTGTTTTTAAATGTTTTATTTTGAAATAATTATAAATTCAGAAGAAACTGCAAAAATAGTAGAGGTCTGTGTACCCTACATTCAGTTTTGCCTAATGATGACTTCTTACATAATTATAGTTCAATAACAAAATAATTTCGTCATTGTCACAATGAGTATGAATAGTTCTGTGATTGTTAATTTTATGTGTGAACTTGGCTGGCATATCACAATGTCCAGATATGTGGTCCATTATTTTGGATGTTTCTTTCTTTCTTTTTATTTTTAAGTTTTTATTTATTTTGGAGGGGATGGGGGAGTGGAGGAGGAGCAGAGAGAGGGGGGAACAGAGGAGCTGAGGTGGGGTCTGCGCCATCAGACATATACCCAATGTGACCTCTAGCAAAACTAACAAAAAAGAGAGAAGTCACAACTTACTAATATCAGGAATGAAACAGGTGATACCACCACTGACTCTACAGACCCTAAAAGGATAAGTGAATATTACACACAGTTCTACATACAAAATTTGATAACTTATATGAACTAGACCAATTTTTTGAAGAGTACAAACTATCAACTAAATACAACTTACCAATAAGAATTAAAAAAAAAAAAACTTGGATAGCCCTATCAAGGACATTAAACATATATATTATAAACTCCTATAAAAGGTATCTCCAGGCCCAGTTTTCTCTGGTGATTTCAGACAAACATTTAGAGAAAAATACTAATTTACACAATTTCTTACATAAAACAGAAAAGTAGGCAAACTTTCCAACTCATTTTATGAAGCCAGCATTACCCTTAAGGAAAACCAGACAGAACCTGTGTAAAAAGCAAAAACAAATACAAAAACAAAACAAACAAAAAATACAACAATAACTATAGACCAATATCCCTCATGAATATATTCATTTTACATATTGTTGAATTCCTAATATTTGGTAAAAAGAAATATGTGCATTTATATTCATGAGGGATTTGCTAGAGGTTTGTCAACTTTCTTGACCTTTTCAAATTCTTAGCTTTCTGTTTCATTGATTTTCTCCATTGGTTTTCTGGATCTTATTTCATGTCGTTCAACAGTGTGTTTTTGTTAAATTGTTTTAACAATTTAAAAGTTCTGTTAAAGTGAATAGAAGTAGGAGTAATACATTTGCTTACAATCCATTAGTTAATTTCCTGTACTCATAACCTAATAGGAATATCCACAACTATACTTGAAATAGTCAAAAGAGTTTTTGGTAACCCGTCAGGTTGCACTGATGAAGAGAGCCCCTCCCTGTAAACTCTAAATACATGCCAATGACTACATGTAAGCCTTTACATATTCATGGCAATTTCAAACTAAAGAAAGAAACAACTTGGGTGTATAATTTAAAAAAAAAGCTTAAGACTGTGTAATATATGTGGTCACAAATATTGTTGCTTTTGTGGTCTATGTCAATTTTTATAAGAAATCCTAATCATACAAGAAAGAAAATCAAGGTTCAGATGGAAGAAGACTTGAGCATCTACCCAAAGACAAGGTGGAAAAAAATTTATTAATGTGTGCTAGATCTTTTACTTTGCTCTATTGGCCCTCTTTGAATGTGGTCACTGAAGACAGAAAACAGCAATCATCTTGACACCAACTTGAGCTTGGGGGGAAACATGAAGCCCTGTGTGTGATGAAAACAGTTAAAGTTTAAAGAAAGAGGACTAGTCATCTCAGACCAATTTTATCAGCCTGATACATTTTTCTATACCTGAAATACTAAATACTTACAGCTAAGGCTGTAAGTTCTTAAAAACTAATAGGACACAGTAAGATGCAGAGAGCAATGTTAGAGCCCTCTTTCCCTGAGGCATGCCCCCACCCCACCTGAAAGCCATGAGAAGGGGCACAAGTTAAGGCTGGAGAATCTTAACCCAAGTAACTATCACTAAATATTATGACTAATAAAATAGAAAATTCAGATGATGGGTATTCTTAGCAATTAATGAACTAGACAAAATAAATTTTTTATAAAAACAAATTAACTATCCTCAAAGAGATTAAAATTTTGGAAGGATAAGCCAGGAGCAAGAACTCACAAAGTATAACCCAGAGTAAATTCACAGTGGTTGACAAAAGAATTCAATAAAGAGTTGAAAAGTGGAACTGATACAACTGAAGAACAAATGAGTGAGTTGAATGATTTTTTTGAAGAATGTTTTCATTAGGATTCATAAAGAAATTAAGTGGTTGAAAATATAAAATATATGTTTTTTAAAAAAAGGAGGTTGCAAATGTCAATAATTCTTAGAATAGTTTTCATAGTTGATCAAAATAAACAAATGGAGAATTATTGCAAGAAATAAGGACCAAGGATGTTAGAATTACCTGGAAAAAAATCCCTTAGTTCTATTTACTCAGCATCAAACATGTAAGTTAAGAAACATATGCATAGTGAAACCTAAAAATATTGAAACAAAACTTTTAAAACCCTACAAAAATAAAAGAAACCCCAAAAATCAGCTAGGAATGGACAAAGATCAACATGTATACACATACAAGAAAATAATTCAGTAATATATTCACAGTTTTGAAGCTTTTCCTTTTGAGCCGCACAGGAAATGAAAAGTAAATGGCACTTAAACATATGAAAATATGATCAAGCTCATTCTTAATGATAGAAATATAGGTTAAAATTACATGGAGATGCTGCTTTTAATGTACCAAACTGCAAAGTTAAAGGGAAGACTCACTGTGACTTGGGTGAGAATATGGAAGGAAAGATGTGGATAGAGAAATCAAGAAATATGGATTTGATTCTACCTGCAATGAGGAACAAATGGAGAACTTGTAAAAACTAGAAGATAAGAAAAGGTGGGGGCACCTGGGAGGCTCAGTCAGTGAAGCATCCAACTCTTGATTTCAGCGCAGGTCATGATCTCACAGTACTTGGGATCAAGCCCTGCATGGGGCTCTGCACTGACAGTGCGGAGCCTGATTGGGATTCTTTCTGTCCCTCTCTCTCTGTCCCTCCCCCATTAGCACTCTCACACACACACTCTCTCTCTCAGAAAAAAAAATTAAGAAAGAAAAAAATACGAGCAAAGTCAAATGTATGAGCATTTAATTTGTTGACTATATACAACCTGACTCTGCTATCCCAAATCTCAATGACTTAATATAAAAAACATAATATTCCCCAGGTCATATATCCTACTGGGTCACCAGGAGGGCTCTGAGCATAGTGGTTATGCAAAAACCAGACTGAGCCACTCAAGTAAATGTTTATTTTGATGTGTATTCCTGTGGTCACCATAGCAGAGGGACAGCGGCCTGCAAATGGCATACTGTTTCCTCAAGCTTCCATCCAGAAGTGATAGATCACATCTGCTCACAGTTGCCAAAGCATGTCATAAATCCACACAGAGCTTAGAAGGGGGCAGGAACCTACATTCTTACTCTTTGCCCAGAAAGAGGAGATTTGTGAATGCCTCTAATGACCATGAAAGTTAGCACTAATATACTCTCTACAGTGAATAAAAGAATCCATTAATCTATTTATTAAATACTCACATTTAATTACACTGATTTATGAAATTAATAATATGTGCTGGACCTGTTTGTGGGCGTAGCACTGCATAATCTTACATAAAAATGAATATGCGTGTGACAAAATGTATTTTATTTTATTTCACACACACACACACAGGGCAATAGGATATTGCTTCTTTTTGTTTTTTCTGGCTGGATAAGGAAGAAAAGTTGAATGTGTCTTATTCGTGAATATATCATAATTATAATTATATTTGGAGAATTTATTATTGGCAGTAGTTTTCTATCTGTAAAAATGATCTGTTCAAACCTATTAGGCATTTAGCACCTTTGTCTCTAGAGTACAGTCTCTGGGATGAAATTCACTGTCTTTTAATGTGGCTCAAGTGAGGCTTATTTTACTACTTTCCAGACAAGGAAATGGGGTGATACTCATAATAATCAAAATAAAATCTGGCTTAATTATAGCACTACTACACCATTAGTCTGTGGAACCTTTCAGTGAATCTATCAAAACCCCTGTGGGAAGAGAGGATTGATGACCTTTCTTAGTCAATGCTCTTATTCAAAGACCTGGTAAGAGTAATAAAAAAAAAATAGCCACCAGGTAGTTTATACACATTTATCTCATTTATGTCTAATAATGAAGCTGCGAAGGGATCATTATTAGTAATTGTTGGAAACCAAATTTGAACATAGCCCATCTAACTACAAAGCCAAGCTTTTAACTATGTCACTCTGACTCATTTTTATTCTGAATAAAGATTGATTATTGCATAAATGACTCAAATGATACTATTATTCAATTATCTAAGATAAGAAACATTACCCCAAAAAAGACTTTCCCATTGTTTAAAACCCTCACAACCTAGGTAAGAAAATAAAAGAAATTCGTTGGTAGAAATAGACAGTAATTTTGGTTTATTTGAACATGTAGTTTATCTTTTTTATAAGTGTGTGTGTGTGTGTGTGTGTGTGTGTGTCTTTTTTCTTTCAATTTTCAGGTCTCCTGGCTTAATATGCATTCATCCTAGTACTTCTTCTAGAAACATTAATTCATGGAGGGCTAAAGCTTATAAAACCGCAAATGGTTTCTCTGAAAAAAGGAGGTCGGAAAAATGTCATTAAAGAAGATGTGATAGAGGTAAGATCATTTTGTCTTTTTCCCTTGAAAAATAGTGAATCACAGGATGTTAGTGTTGAAGAGGACCAGAGACCTCACATACTGGAACAGAGGAACCTGATGTTTGTTGGAGGGCTCGAAGGCCTGATTTCCACCAAATGCACAGCTTCCTATGGAGGAACAGCTTAATAAGTTTTCTCAGCTACAAGTGAAGAGTCTTTCTGAGTAACAGTGGGTTGCTTTGGTATTTTTATAAACTAAATCAAATAAGTTTATTTGTATGGACTTCAAATAAGTGTTCCTTGGCCTCCCCAAATCCCTGAGTTGATGAAAGAATACAAAGCCTTTAGGGTCCTTCCACCATATACCCCAGGTTTATCTGACTTCAAAAGAAGAATAATTGTACCTTTCCTGAATCACAAATATATACTTTTGACCAAGTACATCAGGAGAACTGAGCGCCAAGAGAAAGTGTTTCATCAACTCAGATGTGCTTGTAATGAATTAGAAAAAGCTCAAACCACCTATGGCTAAATGAAATTATGGACCTGCAATAGTTTTCTGACCCATATCCATCAAAATGTCAAAAGGATATTAGGAGACAGCAGGTTTGCAACCTGGAAATAATAGGGCAACTATTAATCTCTTACACTGCTTGATTCTGCTTTGGGCAAATGGGACACGGACCATATATATGCCTAGAATGAGAAACATTGATTTCCAAAGAGCAACATAGTTGTCTTTTTTGTCTGGAGGAACTATTACCATTTACTATGAAAACACACCTCGGTCAATTGCTCAATTGTCTGGTACTCATTTAATCTCTTTGCCTCAGGATCCTGCAGGGGCAAAAACACAGACAATATTCCTAAAATCAAATTCAAGTTTTCAAGCTACTTGTGGGCTCTTGAAAAAAATGTCTGAGCCCTACTTGTTTTCATAAGTACGGTTAAGGGAATAGTCAGCATTTACCTCCTGAAGCATCTGTGAGAAATAATAGAGATATAGGTAAGGAATAGAGGAAGTGGTCAATAAATAGAAATGATGTCCTTTTGATCCTTATTCAATGCTCCTGTTACATGGAACTGTGACCTACTCAAGATTAAAGTGTGGCAAAACAAAACTTTGTTTACTGAAGCCATTTCTAGGAAAAAAAAAAACTGGGGTGGAGGGGAATTTGATTTAAAAAGAAAAGGAGTGTCTCAGTCAGCTGATGGAATAAGCCGTGGGGTCTGCTATGAAACCCAAAATTGTTTTGCCAAACAGAACACCTCCCAGCTGCTGACCTTGGTGAACACCTCCCAGCTGCTGACTTTGAGTCCTCTGCCATGGTCAGCAATCAAGATAGAAAAGTTTCCCTCTTGTGGGTACGAAGCTTGCTAGTTACTTCTCAGGCAACAGCTCTCCACTCTTAAATAAGTGAAGTTAAATGGTGCTGAATCCTGGATTACTTCCTTTCTATGTGGATCAGCGTGGGGATTTACATTCCCACTTTAAATCCTACATATATTCTACATTAACATGTTACAGTACTTACATCCTCCTTAGTAACTGGATTTTCAAATTGATTTGAGAACTCATTTTGAAGGTATCAAAAGGCACAGAAAGCATTCATTTAGGATTTCAGAGGAAATAAAGTCACGGTTTCTGCAACCCAGGTATGTAAATGTCCCCTCTTTAATATGTGGTGTACTCTGCTCTTGACCACACAGTCTCATATAGATACTACGTTACAATGTAGTTTTTGGCATTTGAGTTTTACTATTCTGTACATTCTTATTCATTCATGCAATGCAAATGCAAATCAAAAGATAAACATTTGGTATTCTCCCCCATGAATATAATGCAATTTATTATGCTATAAATAAATAACATTTGGTCAATAAAATATATAAATGGTAAATATGGGAAAGAAAGGAATGTTTCAAACTGAATGAAAAATAATGCTTTGATTTTAAAGGATGGCTTATGAAGCAGGAAAACTATTCCAGGCAGTTGGAATCACACACAAGAAACATTCAAGAAAAACAAAACTAGTAGTGGTTTAAAAATAAAACAGAAGAAACAAATATCTACCACATATTAAGTGCTTTGCATATTGTGTTTCATTTTAGCCTCAGGGTAAGTCATAAGTGGACATTATTTCTCTTTCATAGAGGGGAGGGGGGTTCGAATAGTTCCTAAATATTAGAGTTTTAGTCTACTATAATAACTGGCATAAGAATGCATGTATTTCTATTCCAAGGTTAATGTTGTTCATCTGTTTGAAGGTCTGTTTTCCATTTACACCGAGAATTCTCATACCTATTGGATCCAATATGTTTTTAAATCAACTTTATTGACATATAAGTTACATAAAAATAAACTGTGCTTAAATTGTGCTATTAAACACATTTTGACAAATATATAAGTTTATGAACCTACTGCCACAGTTAAGATACAAACTTCCCTATTCCTAACTAAAAGATTTCTCATGCTCCTTGGCAATCCATCTCCTTTCAACCACCAGACAGAGAAAGCCATTGATCTGTTGTCTTCCCCTATAGGTTAGCATAAATTTTCTAAAATTTTGTATAAATGGAATTAGGTAGTATGTATTCTATTTGGTTTGGCTTCTTGCATAATAATGCTTTTCATATTGTTGAGATGCTTTCATATTGTTGCATGTATCAGCTATTTGGCCATTTTTGCTGCTGAGCAGTATTCTGTTCTTTGCATTTATCATATGTTGTTTATCCAATCAACTTTTTAAATTTTAGATTGTTTCTTGGAGCACCTGGGTGGCTCAGTCAGTTAACCATCTGACTCTAGATTTCAGCTCAGGTCCTGATCTCACGGTTACTGGGTTTGAGCCCTGCGCGGGGCTCCTCTCTAACAGTGTGGATCCTTATTGGGATTCTTCTTCTCCCTCTCTCTCTGCCCCTCCTCCACGTGGGCACACATGTGTGAACACCCTCTCTCTCAAAATAAATAAATAAACATTAACAAATTAGATTGTTTCTCATATTTGGCTATTATGAATAATGCTGCTAAGACTATTCATCTAAAATGTGTGGATCTGTGTTTCCATTTTGTCTTGAATAAATACCTAGGACTCAGTGAATTATTCTTAAAGTAATATATGTTAAACATTTAGAAAAACTTCCAAAGAATTACAAAAGTAATTGTGTCCTTCGGCTCCTCAAATGTTAAACATAAAGTTACCATGAGACCCAGAAATTTCATTCCATTCCAAAAGGAATGAAAACATATTGCCCACACAAAAACTGGCAGAGGAACATTTTAAAAAGCTAAAATAAAAGTGACTATTATTTTACATTCTTTCTAGTGGTATCTCAGAGCTGCTGCTGCTACACGTTCAGGCCAACCCTTGGCATCATCAGTTTTTAATTATTAGTCACTCAGTAATTATAAGTATCTCATTGTGATTTCACTTTGCATTTTCCTGAGAACTGTCGGATGGTGCTGATAAGCTGTTGATTTGCTTATTCATCATTCAGGTATCTTAGTTGTGAAATGGAAAATCAAATGTTATACACACTTCTTAAAATTGAATTGTCTTTTCTCCAAATTGTCAGAGTTCTTTGTATGTTGTTGATACAAGCCATATATCAGATATTGTACTGTGAATATTTTCTCCAGGTGTGTCTTTTAACTTCCTGTTTTCTTAACGATGTCTTTACGAGGCCAAAATATTTCAATTTTGAAAATGTCAGCTATTACATTTAATGATTAATGCTTTTCATATCATATCTGGGAAACTTTTGTCGGTTGAAGTGTTTTCCTTCAGAAGTGTAATCAAATTAGTTTTTATATTTAATATAAAATACCACTAATCTACCTTCTTCAGTGGTAAGTATCTTGAGGAAGAGAGTGCCTGTCACTGCAGCAAACACACAGCATCAGGCTTGGCCCTTCCCATGGACTTTTCTAAGGAAAAACAGCTTAAAACTGCTAAGGAAGTGTCAGCCTCTGGGATCCTCCAAAGGCACAGGAATCTTCACTTTGGCTGAGGGAGAGGGTAAAAGAAGAAATCCTCAGGACACTGGCGTGGCTCAGGCAGTTAAGCATCAGTCTCTTGATTTTGACTCACAGTTGTAAGATGGAGCCCCACATGGGGCTCTGCACTGAGCATGGAGCTTGCTTAAGTTTCTTCTCTCTCTGCCCCTTCCCTGGTTGTTTTCTCTCTCTCTCTCTCTCTCTAAAAAAAAAAAAAGGAGAAAGAAAGAGCCTGGAATCATGGTGGACCCAAATCTAAGACGTCCCCTGTCCCAGGAACAAAACCAAAATCACTCAGTTGCATGAGACTCACCAAAAAGGCAGCATTTGATAGCTGCAGGAATGAAGAACAGGATCACTGAGAAAGACTCACTCCAGGGACCCAGGAATTCAGGGCATGCCTAAGACTGAGACTGGGCTAGACTTCCTGCCCCTAACACCAGGCTAATCAACAGGCAGTCACAAGCAGTCTACTGCTGGGAAAGGGCCAGAGCCACAGAGGGACAATCAGGATATCCTTTGTGGTTACTGTCAGCTGAATCTCTGACTGGGGCTAGAAGTGCTGTTCAAGATGATTCACTCACACAGCTGTTGGCCAGAGGCCTCAGTTTCTCACTTCCTTGTGTAGGTAAAATCACCCCCAAGGATCTATAAAAAGTAACTAGACCAAATGAGGTAATTTAGCTTTCTTACAGAATATAAGTTGAGTATTTAAAAAATATCCAATATATTATTACATCCTATCAATGAAAAATTGGAAATTTAAGTAAAAAGAGTACCATTCAAAAAGAAACACATAAGTATGTGCACAAGATCTGTATGCTGAAAAGTATAACATACTTATGAAAAAAAGCAATGCAAACAAACAAAAACCAAGAAGTCCTAAACACATGGAGAGACAAAACACGTGAATGGAGAGAAAAACCAATCTTGTTGAGACATCAGTTGTCACCAGACTAACCTACAGATTCCACACAGTCTCAATCCAAACAGTTAGCAAATGTTTGTTTTTTCTTCTTCATTTTTAAATCATCAGGCTGATTTTAAATGTTTTATCAGACAGTAAAGAAAATAGAGTAATCAAAATGATGTTGACAAAGAGGAACAAAGTTGGAGGACACATATGGCCTTATTCCAAAATTTACTTTAAAGGCACAGAATTCCAGACAATGTTGGGTAAGCACAGGATACACACCTGTATCACTAGCACACAGTAAGGACTCCAAGAATAAACACAAACAATATGGTCAATTTATTTTGGACAAAGATACAAGGTAATTCTAGAGTTTTCCACAAATGATTTCCATAAATGCTATGGAAACTATTCCTTATCCAATTGCTAAAATGATCCTCAACTCATATATCACACCTCAAAGTCCTAAACATAAACCTTAATTACAAAATCACCACAAAAAACCCATTACAAAAAAATATTTTGATGTTGGATTTGGCAAAATAACTTAGTACCAAAAGCATAGCCCAGAAAGGAAAAAAGCTTGGTAAATTTGGTGCATCAAAATTAAAAATTGTCTTCAGAGAACACAGTAAAGATAATGAAGATGCAGGTCACAGATTGGGATAAAATATTAGTAAAACACATTTAGGTAAGACTTGAATGGACAGTTTTTAAAGAAATCTTGGGGCTCCTGGGTGGCTCCGTCAGTTGAGCAGCAAACTCTTGATTTCAGTTTGGGTCATGATCTCACAGTTCATAGGATCAAGCCCAGCGTCGGGCTCCTGCACTGACAGCGTGGAGCTTGCTTGGGATTCTCTCTCTCTCTCCTCTTTGCCCCTCCTCTGCTTGTGCTCTTTCCATCTCTCTCTGTCCCTCCCCAGCTAATGCACACTCTCTGTCTGCTTCTCTCTCAAGATAAATAAAATAACCTAAGAAAAATTGGGCAAATTTTTTAACAGTTCATAAATGATATATAGAAAGCAAATTAACACATGAAAAAGTGCTAAATATTGTAAGTCAATACGGAAATTTAAATTAGAGCCACAATATGACATAATGCATGTCAGTTGGGATAAAAAAAGAAATTCTGACTAAACTACATTCTGGTGAGGATGCAAAGTACACAGAACCCTCATACGCTGCTGGTGGGAATGTAAAATGACACCGGTTCTCCCTCGTGGAGCGAATCGTGGGTTCGCTGTCTATGGTTTCAGATACCTGCTGTCAACGATCCTCCTTCTGAAGTATCCTCAGTGTGTCAACAGTAACCTAACATTACATGACAATGCCTACACCATTCCCTCACTTCATCTCATCATGTAGGCACGTTACCATCTCACATCATCATAGGAAGAAGGATGAGTATAGAACAATAAGATGCTTAGAGACAGAGAGAGATGCTTAGTTCACATAACTTTTATTACAGTATGTTGTTATAATTGGTATATTTTATTATTAGCTATTATTAATCTGACTGAGTTTAATTTACAATTTAAACTTTATCATAGGTATGCATGTATAGGAAAAAAGGATAGCATATATAAATTTGGTACTGTCTGTGATTTTAGGCATCTGCTAGGGGTCTTGGAACATATTCCCTGCATATATTGGAGGACGACTAAACAGTCTCTTTGCAAGACAGTTTGGCAGTTTCTTAAAAAGTTATACACTTGTCAAACAACCCATCACTTTACTCCTAGGTCATTATCAAACATACATGAAAATTGATGAACACACACACACACACACACACACACGTTGTATGTACATGTCTGTAGAAAATTTATTGGTAATTACCTTAAACTGGAATTAACCCAAGTGCCCTTCAGTGGATGAATGGATAAGCAACTGAGGCATTCTCATTTAAGGGTATATGTTTCAGCAACAAAAGTAGGTGACTACTGATACACACTGATTCCATAATAAGTATTATAAGTGATACATTTCCTATCTGTCAGCATGTTATCATATGTGTATATTGTGGATAAAACGCCAATCTACAAATGGACACAAAAGAAAATTTGGAAGTTGATGGAACTGTTCTTTATCTTAACTGGTGGCTATATAACTGTGTTTTCCAAAATTCATAAAACTATATACATGAGGCAGGTTGCATTTTAGTGTATTCAATTATACTCCAATAAACCTGACCAGACAAAAAACATGAATGGAGTGAACTAGAGAATAATATGCGTTTCAATATACCAGTACTCAGCGTGACTCTGGGGGATATAATGAAGCAGTCAGATGCTTATATTTCTGCAGTTTGCTACAAATGCACAGTGGTACAGGTGTGATGTACTGAAAATTCAAGTTCTACAAGCCGTGTTGCCATTAGAAGCTTGATTTTCCGAAATGATAAGCAATTCTTGGTGAGCTTAAAAACATAATAACATTTCCACATTTTATATAGTAGTTATGTTTCTGGAAAACTCACGGGATGTTAAAGCCGTACAACAGTGTTTAGTGTTGGTATGGAAATAGAGTTCGATTCTAAGCTCATGAAGAAAATAAGTATCATAAGTGGTGATTTAGAGACACTCAGGCCAGATTTTCTGGCTTTGCTCCAACTCTGGGACCTCGGGAAAATTACTTAAAACTCTGTGTGCCTCAGTTTTCTCATGTATAAAATGGAAATGGTAATAATCATATTGGATTTTATAAGGACTAAATATCTTATCATTTGTAAAGCACTTTGAATTGTGCTTTGCCCACACTGGGTACTAGAAGGATTCTCTGAGGAGTTGGCTCCTGGTTAAAAACTTAAGTGCGTTTTTTTGGGCCTGACCATAGGCAATTCCAATTTTACCCAGCAGGCCTCATAGAGGAACACTGCTTTGTCACATGAGACTTGGTGCACAGCCAGACCGTTGAAGTCTCCTAAAGAGAGATGTCATCAAGGATGCAGGCCCCCTCCTTGGTCATGATTTTATACAAGCACATTCCTAACCTAGGAGTCCTTGTACTGAGCTGTCCTTATCTGAGGGCTTTGGCAGAAGTCTTCTTTCGGCAAAGGGAGATGGAAAGGAAGAAATCTCAAAGACACTTTTCCCCACTCTGACTCAGTACTCCTACTAGTCTTTCTCCTCACATACCCCCTTCCCCCAACCTCAGGATCCCTAAAAGTGCGTGAGCCCTTTGCTCATGACTCCCTCAACAGTGAGATGACCTCCATGTCTTTGCTGTCCAACTGACCCTCAACCAGCACGCTATTCCATGGTGGAAAAAGAAATCAGAAAAGTTGATGTGCTCTCAGGTTTTAAGCCTTGTGCTCATACCATTCCAGTAAACAGTTAAAGGCAAACTCTTTTATTTTTAGCTGATTGCTTTAATTGGTAACTGATAATCTCACAACTCAACTAGCTCTTTCCCAGCTTAACTGAGTTTCTGACCTTCTTTTGGTTTTAATCAATACTATCAGAATTAGAATTATTACTATTACCATATATGATTACAAACAACTGTTTCATTAAAAGGTATATCTATTTAGATAATTGAAAGTCCTGCAAAACACTGAAAATATCTTTATTATACTAGAGTGCACTGTATATTATTGTATCTTAGCATTACTAGCCTAAACCCACTCAATAGTAGGAACATACTAGAATCCTGGTGAGTAGGAAAAATATATTAAGATATACCTTAGCTGCAAGGCTTCTTGGAATAGTTGAAAGTGTGTGTTTTACACAACCATGAAGGCCTAAAAACATGGCTAGAGTAAAAATGGGTCAAACACACAAGAAGATGACTTGAAAATTCAAACAGAAATGACTGTCATATAATTTCTTAAGTTCTTTGGATGAAAAAAGAAAGATTCATTTTCCTTCCCAGGTGGTTTTAAATAAGCTTGAAGTGAAGACAGGTTTTGGAAATAGATTTTTGGTTTCATATAGAATTTTAAAAAATATTTTATTCGTACACTTGGAATTGTTAACAGTCTCTGAAATAGGCCATATGCAAATTGGTACAATGGTCAAATTGTTCTAAGCCAATTTCATTTCTACACATTACCTATAATTGTGATAACTTTTACTTAACTGAGCAAACACTAGCCTGAGAATCAAAGGACCCAAATATCAGGCCAGGCCCCAAAGAAGCTAGTCATTGATTGAAAGCAAGGTATTTGTCACCGAAAGAGTGCCTTCTAGACACTCAGCTGGTAGTTAAAAAACAAAGCAAAATGAAGACAAACATAAGATAAGTCCTATTATAGAAAATTGATAATCTAGTTGTAAAGACTTTATATTACTACAGAATAAATGATATATATTGCTATTTAATGAAGAACAGAAGTGCTCTAAGAGATATATCAAATAAGTGATATAGGAGTTGAGTAGACCAAGTGATTAGTTTTGTCAAAAACCAAGCAGAGAAGAGTGAAGAGTGGTTTTCTTTCCTAGAGAGGCAACTTTGACTTTGGACAAGCAGAATATCTCAACAGGTGGAAGACAGTGAGAGGAAGAGGGAATCCATTGTAGCTAATCGAGTTAAGTATAGCATTTCCAGGAGTTTTTGGAACACGTTTCCAAAGATGAAACCATATTTAAAAAGGGAAAATTGACAATTAAGTGTGGAATCACAAATATGTCCATTTCAATGCACACTTACTTGTAAAAGGCTCTGATATAGTCAACAGTAATAAAATTTCATGGAAATAGTATTTCTCAAAATATTCTTTCTGCAGAACCATTAACATTACACATATTCATTTGTGTTCTTAATGTACATGTTTTATTTTTGGTCCAAAATGCTCATTGGAGTACATGGAGTTTATGAAAGTGTAAGTTAGTTAAAGGTGATGGAGAAAATAATTAGTTTTAAAGTATAAACAGCATGACCAGTTGCTGATTGGTTGCTGGAGGTGAAAATGAGAGAAGAATAAATGGTGGATATGAAATCTCTACATGAAATAACTAATCAAGTCTTGCCACTGAGCAAGTAATGGGTATCAGAAAAATAAAACAAACAAACAAACTGGGGCTCCTGGTGGCTCAGTAGGTTGAGCATCTGACACTTGATATCTGATCAGATCATGTTTGGGCAGTCATGAGATCAAGCCTTTTGTGGGGCTCTGCACTGAATGTAGAATCTGTTTAAGATTGTCTCACTCTCTCTCTCTGTTTCTCCCCCACTCACACAAGCAATCTCTCTCTCTCAAAATACGTAAATAAACTTAAAAAAAATAGAACCCAAAATCCAAATAGACAAAAAACCAACAAAACAAAACAAAACCAAAACATAGATTTATTTGGAGAAGGCCTTTTAAAACCAAATTATGATTCTTTACATATACTTTGCTACTGTGTTGCTTACTTTCCTTCCCCTTGAGTCTGGAAATGAACTTAGCCACTCACTATTAAAAATTGAGTGTGAAAAAGGAAAACTATTATCTTAATATCGAGAAACCTGTAGGAACCAGCTCATCCAAGTGATCAAGGTCAAAATCAGGCATCATACCTCTTGCTGACATTACATACTTGCTGATCTAATGTCATGAGGACATTTCTCCTCTGTGTATGTACCAGCAAGACTGAGAATCCCAGTCTAATTTCGAGAAAACATTGGATTATCCAAAATTGAGCCACTTTCTACAGAATAACTAACCAGGAATCTTCAAAAGTGTCAAAGTTGGGGTGCTTGGGTGGCTCAGTTGGCTATGTGTCCAACTTTGGCTCAGGTCACGATCTCACAGTTTTGTGGGTTCGAACCCTGTGTCAGGGTCTGTGCTGACAGCTCAGAGCCTGGAGCCTGCTTCGGATTCTATGTCTTCCTCTTTCTCTGTCCTTCCTCTGCTCGCACTCCGTCTCTCTCTATCTCTCAAAAACGAATAAACATTTAAAATTTTAATTAAAAAAGTGTCAAAGTCATAAAATAAAAGCAAAGACTAAAAACCTGTCACAGATCAGAAGAGACTAAGGAGACATGACAACTAGATTAGCTAAGTGCTGTCTTGGGTTGGATTCTGGAACAGAAAATGTACATTACTTAAAAAACAAAACAAAAGAAATCACAAAACTGAAATTGGTGAAATCAAAATACAGCCTGTCGTTTGGTTAATAGAATCTTATGTATGTTAATTTCTTAGTTGGAGAAGTGTGTCATGATAATGTAAGGTGTCAATATTAACGGACACTGGTCAGGTGGCTTCGATTACTTTGCAAACTTTCTGTAAATCTAAAATTACTCAAAATAAAAAAATCAATAATGGTAAAAGTTGATACTAATGAAATATATATATATATATATATATATTGAATCACACAAGAGTCTTTTAAATCCATGTTGATATAAATTAATTATTAAATTTGAAATTGGATGAGTAGAGGGATATTTACATTTTTTCAAGTCCCTCTACACACAACACATGTATTAATTACAAAGGGAGAGATAATTTTATACTGAAGAACCCTGGCAGACACCTTCTTACCCAGAAGACCAAAGTGAAAGTCCCAAAAGAAATAAGACAAATCAAAATGATCTGTCATGGGGGAGGATACAATGAAAATATAGCAACACTTTTGTGATATTCTTGCCAAATATGCACAATCTAAATCTAATTGTTAAAAAAAAATCAGTAAAGCCTAAATGGAAGGATAGTTTACAGAACAACCGGCCCCAAATCTTCAGAGTCCAAGCAAATAGGAATAATAATTGAAGACAATCAGGAGCAAGGGGGGCTGTAGCAACCTGGATAGCAAATGAGGATTGAAGGAATGTAAATTTAACTCAGGACCATCGCAGGGGGCAGGGAATTAAACCTTTGACAAAACCATAACAAGTGCAGCTAATATTTACCATGCACTTACTCTGGGCCTGGTGAGACCGGGTGGAGGTTCAGCGGGAGGATTCTGCAAGCAGGCTACCAGGTCTGAGTCCGGCTCTTCTGCCCAGAGCTCCGAGGCTTCAGTCATGTCATCCAACCTCTCTGAGCCACAACCTTGTTACTTGCAAGGTGGAAATAACAATTAAATGACTACAGGGTCGATGTGAGGATTTGGATGGTGATAACATGATAAATACAGAAAATAGTGTCTGGAACACAGAAAACACTCCCATCCCCCAAAACAACCAAAACTGCTATATTCCTTTACAAATGAGGAAACTGATAGAAAGTTTCAGGAAATAGCCCAAAGTCACTCTGCTTATTAGTGCCATGCTACTACTTGGACCTAAACAGTTTGGGACCAAGTGTTAAGTGCTACATTCTATTAACTGCAACTACCTTGCATAGATATTAAAGTCTATTGTATAAAAAAATACTGTATTATGACAAAGTTTGTAAAAAGTAGGCTCTGTTCTCAGTGGGTTTGTCATTTGGAAGAACTGAGGTGTGCACATAAAAAAGCAACCCAAGAGTCCTAAAATACAGCAAGAGATGTATTTCTTTCTTTCTTTTTTTTTGATGTTTATTTATTTTTGAGAGATAGAGAGTACACATGAGTGGGGGAGGGTTAGAGGATGGGAGACAGAGGATCCCAAGGGATGTTCTTCTTATAGAAATTGCGAGTTAAATTTGAGTTGAAGATGACAAATATGTTTATAAAGAAGTGAGATTGGCGGTGCCAGCGCGGCTCAGTTGGTTGAGTGTCCGACTTCAGCTCAGGTCATGATCTCATCGTTCATGATTTCGAGCCCCATATCGGGCTCTGGGCTGACAGCCCAGAGCCTGAAGCATACTTCGGATTCTGTGTCTTCCTCTCTCTCTCTCTCTCTCTCTCTCTCTCTGCCCTCCTCTGCTTGTGCTCTGTCTCTCTTTCTTTCAAAAATAAATAAACATTAAAAAATTTTAAAAGAAAGTGAGGTGGGATCTATTCTTTGAAATACCAAAAAAATTTTAAAAAAAGGAGGGAGGAGAAGGTGTATATTTCTAATTCACTGGTTACTGACAAAATGATACATTTGGGGCACTTTTCTTTATGTAACACTAATGGAGTGAATGCGTGCCATAGAACTGTCTGTTCTATAGGTTTTGCTAGATATTACCATTAACTGCTCTTACTGTGATGTCTGCTGAGGCTATTTGGGTACTACCTAATTTTCAATGCTCACTCTTTGCAGAGCAAAGATGATGAGTAATTAAGGAATTTATTATGTATCCATTTACCTTTAATACCGAATTCAAGATCTGTACTGGTGCTTTGATTTCAAAACTCCACCTAATTGTCTAAATTCTGGGAGCTTAGCCAATCGAGTATATAATCACGAGTTGATACTCTTGGGAAGGAAATCATTTAGTTTTTCTAAATTATGAAAGTGAAATGTATTTCTCACAGGGAAAAGCCCAAACCTGTCATTAATTGAATTGTCTCAATTAAAAATAAAACCACCCATAGCATCATTGCCCTGGAGATGATAGCAAGAAATCCTGTGGGATATACTTTTCTGAAATTTCTCTTCTAATGTAGTCCTTCTCTTTGTATCTAAACATACATACATGTACTCCCCTTACAGAATTTGGTCTCCCATTCTGCCTATGTTTTACAAACTATTTTTTACTTAATATGAAATTATGTATCTTTTCCATCTGACTTAGTATTCACCTTGTATATCTTTATTTTAATGTTTATTTATTTTGAGAGAGAAAGAGTGAGCGAGCGAGCGGGGGAGAGGCAGAGAAGAGAGTGAGAGAGAATGCCAAGCAGGCTTGGTGCTGTCAGCTCAGAGGCTGATGCAAGGCTCTATCCCACAGCCATGAGATCATGACCTGAGCTGAAAGGCTTAACTGACTGAGCCACCCAGGTGCCCTCTGACATTTGCTTGGGAGAGGAAGGGGATCAATAGACAGTATTATACACCAGGGATCTCCACTTACTATTTTCAGATCCTAGAAACACTTCAGGGATGCAGCATGAATGTTTGCTGTCTTGCCTTATTGATCTGGAAAGAGCAAAGGATGTGGTTTCTGAACTCTGCATAGCATACATTAAAGGAGCTGTGTTCTGTGCAGTTTCATCTAAAGTTGTTCTCCTTCAGTTGAAAAAAAGAAAAATCTAAAATTAACCTTTATGGACACTTGGAACTATATGCCCTTGTTGGTCCTTATTTTCTTACCAGTGTCAGCCTTATCAGCAATAGCTACTTAATTTATCTTTATTCATGGCAGTTAAACCCATTAGCCTCCATCATTCACCAGTGGGATCAGGTCACTACTGAGTCCAAAATAGTAAGGTAGTAAAAGTATTTAGCCAAGTGAGAGGCACATAGGTGTAATCCTGTAAGACAGTTAAACTGGACTGATTAAAGCAACAAAAGGAAAATTGTGAAAAACGATCCTTCCTTTGGCAGGACTAAAGGCACATACTTCGATATATATTTCTTCCTAACTTCTGTGATTTGTGTAAATCTTTTTTCTTTCTTGTCAGGGAGTGTCTGGGTAGTTTCATCCTCATCTCTTTTATTCAAAAGATTGTTTCTTTTCGAATTTTAGTTATATACAGTAATATTCAAAATGACAAAATTTAAGAACAATTTTGCATTTTCTTTCTTTCTTTCCTTCTTTCTTTTTTTTCTTTTTCTTTTTCTTTTTTATTTTTTGAGAGAGAGAGTGTGTGTGTGAGTGGGGCAGAGGGTAGGGGCAGAGAGAGAGAGGGAGAGAGAGAATCCCAAGCAGGCTCTGCACTGTTAGCATAGAGCCCGATGGGGGGCTCGATCTCACAAACTGTGAGATCATGACCTGAGCCGAAATCAAGAACAGACACCCACGTGCCCCCCAATTCTGCATTTTAAAACAATTTAATTAAAAGATCAACGAAAAGATCACTATCCATGCAATTGTGTAGATTTGGACTTAGAATTTATATAGTAATTAGTTAGTTACACATTCCTTATTTTTACTCATAATAATGATTTGAAAAGAGATTCTGCCTTTCAGAAAATACTTGAGTTTTGCTAGAATCAGTCGATATGTGATGGATTTCCTTTTCCTTCCACTTTTATGGAAGGAAATATTATATTTTCATTACCTATTTATATACACTTAACACAATTCTGAAATATATTTAGTTTAAAAAACTCTTGAATAATGTGAAAATCATGTTAATCTGGGTTTCAGTTTAATCCCCCAAACAATTGCTTTGTCACTAAAGTGATTCAGATCCATGTAATTCCTCAAGTTTCAGATATTAATTCACATTTAAGATTTCTTAATTAGATTCAAAGAGATCTTGAGACACAGTAGCTGCTCAATAAATGTCAAAAAATGAATCAATGAATTACCTTTCCAAATCTCAGGAGATCCCCTTCTTTGAACTCCTTTCAAGAATTTATAGTGTCAGGTAGTCCCTGTACTACTCAGTTAGCAAGTACATTTTTCTACTTTGTACACATAGAATCCCGGATTTACAAGGTTTCCAACATGAGGGGATATGGTTGAGAAAAAGAAGAGGAATCATAAGAACACAGAGAACCTGAGCTAATACTCTCAGAACACTCAGTTTCTGTATAACAGGGCTGAGACCTGGGGTTTTATTGGTATTTTCTCATATATTTATTTGGCTTCATTTTGTCCCTTGGAAAGCAATCTCAGTTAAGCAAGAACATACTCACTTATTTTCACTGTTCCCACCATTACTTTGCACTAAGTGGTAATGAGTTCTATAAATGCCTCTTTGTTGACTGATTCATGCCAAAACAGTACCTCAATTATGAATATATAAAAAGATAAATGTTTGATTCAATATTCAAATGTTTTTAATGATGTAAAGTAATAGGAATAGAAATAATCATCTTCTTTCTCAATTGGACCTCCTCTTGCTGTATTTCCCATCTTAGAAAAGTTCACCATCACGATCTGCCTCGTTGCTCAAGCCGGAAACCTGGGTAGGACACTTGGGAGACATTTACCAAAGGAATTCTGCCATGTTGGCAATGTTTCATTCCTCGGGAATGGTTATTTCAGTGTATTCACTGTGATAATCCATAAAGCTCTGTCTTAGATTGATTCACCTTCCTGGATATGTCTTGTACCTAAATAGAAATGTTTCAAACATTATTTTTCTGTAAAACACATTCTGATACCATGGCCCATTATCAGGTTTAGATGACCCATGGGGGATATTAATACACATCTGGGAAGCCCTTCTTTGATCTCACAAGTACTAGATTCTTCCGCACCCAGGAAAACAGCAAAGGCACAGTTCAAAGGATGAATTCAGAGTCCGTGCTCTTGAATGTGTGAACTGACTCTTAGAGAAATGATATAGCCTTACCTAATTATTTATTTTTCTTCAACTTGCACTTTAGCTACACAAGAAGTGTCTGCAAAATAAATGAGAAAGCCTCAATATTCCTATCTCAAAATGTGGAAAAAATCAGGTAATGATACTTTGATTCTACAAAACAGAATAAAATGCAAATACAAATTATGTATAATACTGCAGTGTTTTTTTAATTAGAAATGGCCCATCTTACTATTTTAGTTACATTTATTACTTTGAAACAGGGCAGCTATGAGCCATATGTTTTGTAGATTCATCAATAACTAGCAAAACTGCCATACTGTCGTCAGTCTTACTGAAAACTGTAGGTGGTGATTTTCTGGAAAAATCTAGAAAAATGAGAGGTCACACTCATTTCAGCCATTTCCCACAAATATTTCTCATTATTTATCTCATTGTATTGACACTTATAATATCTGTCAAAATGATAGGATATCTTTTTTACTTAATATAGTTCCCCCTCCTCAGTCTTTTTTTTTTTTTTACATTGTAACAGACAAATTGATAAGACAAGAGAACTGATTACAATGGGAAATTGTTATTAAAGAATAGATAACCTCAGTGATGCATTTTGGCTTTTCAAAATTAACAGATAGTTCCCAAAATGATTTCCCTTTAGTCTTCCTAATTATCAAATGGAGTACTGAGGACTTATAAAGCAATCACACTTCCATAAGATGATATCAGAGATATGAATTTGTTGTATCATCAGTAAGATATAAAAAAAATAAACCAAAGAAAGCTTTGATATATTAAGAAACAGGTGCTATTCCCAAAAACATGTGCATATATATGAACATATTCTAATATAATTATTAGAATAATGGGCAGATGGAGGCAGCCGGGACCAGGGTAAATGGTCTAAAGCAGAGGTAGGATGGCCTTTGTTGTGTAAATACATTTTATTGGAATACAGCCATGCTCATTCATTTACATATTGCCCATGACTTATATGCTATATGTCTTACATATGGTTCATGAATTGAATAGTTGTGACAGACACTCTGTGACCCCCTAAAATCAAAATTATTTACTACTTGGCCTTTAATAGAAAAAGTTAGTCAAGTGGCACCTGGGTGGCTTGGTTGGTTAAGCATCTGACTGGCTCAGGTCTTGATCTCAAGGTTTGTGGATTCGAGCCCAGCGCTGGGCTCTGTGCTGACAGCTCGGAGCCCTGGAGCCTGCTTCAGATTTTATGTCGCCCTCTCTCTTTGTCCCTCTCCCATTTGCACTCTGTCTCTCTCAAAAATAAATAAACATTAAAAAAAATTTAAAAAAGAAAGAAAAAGTTAGTCAATTCCTGATTTAGAGTAGTGGTTTTCAAAAGCATGGGCTCCAGATCAGTAGCATCATTATAATCTAGGAACTTGTTAGAAATTTAGGCTCTCTGGATGCCTAGGTGGCTCATTCAGTTAAGCATCCCCTCTCGATTTTGGCTCAGGTCATGATCTCACAGTTTCATGGGTCTGAGACCTGTGTCTGGCTCTGCACTGAGGGTGCAGTGCAGAGCCTACTCAGGATACTCTCACCCCTCCCCCTCTCCCCACCCCTCCCCATGTCACCCTGTCTCTGTCTCTTCCAAAAAATAAATAAATAGAACAAAAAAAAAATTTAAGAACAAAAAGGAAATATAGGTTCTGCCTAAAACCTACCGAATCCATAACTCTGGGGTAGCGGTCCTGTGGTCTATTTTCACAAGGTCTACAGTGGATTCAGATTTATGGTAACATTTGAGAAGTGATGCTTCACAGTAAACAAGTTTAAGAAAAGGGTAAGGCAGCCAAGTCGGTGATATACCGACCAACCACCACACATAGCTGATGTAAATTACATTTACCTGGTCAAGAATTAATAACAGATGCAACATTAGTTGCAATTGAGAATTTGTGTATGACCCGAATGCAAGCCACCATTTTCTCTGGACCAGGGCACAGCGGAAAGCACCTAAGGTTGATTTTTTCAACCTTTTCCTCTAGATAACAGCTCAGAGGCCCTTCTGAAATTTAAGTAAGCTCTACTCAAAATCCTCTAAAGATGGCTCATAATAGTTAGAATACAAAAATAAAATTCTCCCTATAGATTCTTCTCATTCCAGCCGAGCTGTGGCTGGTCTCTCACTTTAAATAGGAATGCCCTTCTCGAAGATATTTTTGCGGTGTCTCAAAGATACCCTCCTTTCATGCTGAGCTCTTCTCCCTTGCCTCTTCCACATAAAAATCTGTCCTGACCACCTTATCTAAAATAGTGGCTACTTTAAATGGATGTGTGGTATGTGAGTTATATCTCAATATATCTGTTAAAAAGTAAAACACAACTAAAGGTGAATGCTTCTTACAATATCCAGTGTCACATGTGATTATGTTCGTATCCACACCATAAAACTAAATAACAGGGAAATTATTCATAGCATGGTCCCTGGTTTTGAGTAAGGGCCACAATAATTTACAATTATATTTTATTATATATTTTATATTAATATATTATTACACAATATGTACTATTATGACTCTGTGATCACATTCTATGCTCATATTTTATGAACATTTAATGCCAGACTTCTTAAGCTGAATCCTAGAAGCGACATTGTTGTTTAAGAGGTGGCTTAAATAGAAATAGGAGACAGAGATCCAACTGAGTTGGCAGCAAGTAGTCAAAATATCTATTTTAAATGGCACATCAGTTTAAAAACGAGACAATACGCTTCCAGTTTGCTGAGACTTTTTAGGTCAGCCATTTTAGATTTAGAACAGAAGGATAAAATTTATTCAATATCCTTTGGTTATAAAGTGTCCTGTGAAATAGTTGGGCCCTCTCAATCTTCCTATGCCACAACACTCCCCCACTCTCAACTCATTTATGTCCCATTATCATTTGCAAGCATACCTTATTCATCATCATCAGTGATCTTGAATAATCATAAGTGTGGACTCATTTTTGTAAAAAAGAGGTCTAATTTAAAGTAAAATAATAGTATGTTATTATCCTTAGAGTGTCTCATGTTGGAACAAATGTTTTATTTTTAATGCTTTATTACTCTTATTCTTAGTGACGTGAAGCAAATTTCTCATACATCTCTTAGAGAAGCACAATAAGTTTTGTTAGACTGGTGCCCCCTTCGCAGGTACCCCAAAATTACTGAAGTTTTACTCTATCCTTAAGCTGCTATTGTATAATTGAACCGTTTTCATATTACTATTGGGGAAGGAAAATATAGGATGCAATTGAAACCGCAGTAAACGCAGTTCTCTTGAAAAAATATAAACTATTGAAGTTGTAAGACTGCCTTTATAAGCTTAAAAATGGATCTTATTATAATAAGGAAGACTTTTCTGAATGACAGGCTCTCGTGTGTCAATTAAAGACTTGTCTACATTCAAATTGCAACTCAAAACAGATCTAGAAACAGATGTCAGTAATTCTTGCCTCCTGTCTCCTACATGGTCTGTTTAGTTCTATATATTTCTTGTTGTCATTAGTTTTACATTCTGATATTCTCATGTTTATCATGAATAAGCAGAAATATTAGAAGAAGACCACATATAAATATCACAATAAAATCAGCAATAAAGATAATAAAGTGGAGAATAGCTTTTGAGAGACCAATAAAAAACTAAAGAGGGGCTCCTGGGTGGCTCAGCCAGTTAAGCATCTGACTTCAGCTCAAGTGATGATCTCCTGGATCCTGGGTTCAAGGTCCACATTCGACTCTGTGCTGTCAGTGTGGAGCCTGCCTCAGATCCTCTGTCGCCCTCTCTCTCTGACCTTCCCCTGCACATGTGCTCTTTCCTTCTCTCTCTTTCTCTCAAAAATAAATAAATATTTATAAAACAAAGAAAAACTAAAGAAAGCATAAAAGGGTGTCTTGGGGATTTATCTCACCAGCATAATCGTCATCAAGATCCTTGAGCCAATAGTGGTACATTGAACCAACGAACAAAAGTATGTCTTACCGCATTCTCGAAAGTTATCTAGAGAAAATTGTACCCTTATCATAAATACTAATTATTTTGCTTAGCACTTTCTCTATATTATCTCATGTAATTCATAACCAGCATATGAAGTGGGAGAATCATCCCCATTCAGCAAGCACAGAAGTGTGTTAAAGGGAGTAAAGTAACTTGCCCATGACGGAGAAGCAAGAGTTAAAACCCATTTCTGCCTGACTCCAATTTCTTGTCCATAGCTTTTCAGTGATACCATGTTTCCAATAGTCTTAGGGGGCCTTTAATGATTAAAAACATAAAACAAAACAAAGATCCGAAACCCAAAATAGAAGCCTAGCCTAGTTCTTCATTGCAGAGTGCCAGCAGATCTCTGGAGATCCTGGTGGTGGAATTTCTGAAAATGTCAAAAAGCGATGATTCTTTTTTATGTACAAGCTCTTGTGGGGAACAAATGACTATAAGAACAAGCAGATAAATGGAACATTTAGATTGCATTCACATGAAGAATGTAAAGAGCTTAATCACTTTTTTGGACAAACATAAGAGCATAAAAAGAAACTTACAGATCTAATTTCATTTCAAAGTCATTGTGTTTAACCTGATACCAACATGATCAACTTTCTTTTCCTGGTGTGTAGACAGAATAATCAAATGCAATGAGTGAGTTCTTAAAAACTACACAGCATATTGGTGAAAAATAATTTGGTAATATGGGAAATATCTAAGAATATTTTGAGTCCACCCATTTGTAAAGAAAAACAGAGTGTATAAACTATTGTTTGAGGTAAGAAGTTCTCTGAATTATAAATGTTTTTGTTCCTCAAGACAGTTGATAAGACTAAACATGCTTTCGGTATGATGGAAACTTCAGTCTATTTTTGTAAATAGTACAAATTGACTTAGGCTTGGTCTTGCCTTCTTCCCTGAGTTTACTTGCAACACCTAAACGTTGGTATGCAAGGTTTGAGGTACAGTTTATGGCGCTGCAGGAACAACGGATACCATGACCTACAGTCCCAGTCTTTCCTGGTTAGCTCTGTTATCTTGCAAGTGAAGGAGCAATGTGCAAAGCTTTTCAATTTTGCATATATCAAAAATTGAATTAAAACAATTTTAGCTCAGCAAGTACAGAAAATTTAGTTTACACAAATATAGATGCAATCCCACACCAACATGCATGTGAAATACCTGAAAGACAGTGAGATGGAAAGGAAGAAGACCCATACTTGAATACCAGTTAAGAATTTGCATTCTGTGTAAACTTGGACAGGTGGCTTTTCTTCTCTAGCTTCACTTTCCAATTCTCTAAATTAGCATTGATAATCAATAACATGTTGGAGCTTTGGTGTGAATATTACATAAATTATACCCACCAAAGGAACCCCACTGTCTGACATGTAGTTCATCTTCTCTTAGATGACCAGGACCAAAGACATACATCCAAATTTCTACTTCTCAGGCACCCTTCTAAAAGTACCAAACTGATCTTAAGAATGGCTTTCACTTCATACCCTGCAGGCTCATTGCTTGTCCTTCTTTCCTTTCCTTTCATTTTCTTCCATTATTTTTTTCCTGGTATTATGATGCGGTGCTATACAGGCATTCATTGCCAGAGTACTTTTTAGAGTAGGACTGCAAATAAGAATCTTTCTGATAACTTGTGGGTAATCTTAGGAGGACTCCAGTTTTAATGACCTTTGCCCTGGAATTGGGTACTGATTTGAACTGAATAAGAAAGTCTTACTAAATCACTTGTGTTAGGTCTGTAACTAATTTTTCCACTAGACTAAAGGGCCAACTACTAAGTGGTCAAGGGTTCCTTAATGTCAAAAAAACAATGGTACCAAGAAGTGTGAAATGGGGCTAAAAAAGTCCCTAAATACCTATACACTCTCTCTCTCTCTCTCTCTCTCTCTCTCTTCATAGATAGATAGATGATAGATATTATTAAGAAAATGAAGAACTAACTATAAGAGAAAGGGGGGAAAAAAGTAAAGAGCAATAGAGACAGAGGAAAAAGAGAGAGAGCAAGAGAGCCAAATTCTTTTATAGATCACAGTGCTAACTTGGCAACTGGAGAAACCATTCAGGGAGGGTTTGTGGTTGTATTGACAGCTGAACATATTCTGTGAGTTACCAGCACAGGCACAGTCGCTGAATCATCGTTGCCCCCATTCCTCTCCCGCTCCTGCAGAGACTGGTGGTTGGGTAAGAGCAACTGCTCTCTCTGCTTGTTTCCACCAGCAACCAACATTTGCTGCACCCTGAAGCATGGCGTGGGGATCTAACAGCTTGGGTGTGATGGCCAACCAGACTGCGTGCAAAGCCGCTGCCTGAGGATAAATGAAGGGAGGCAACAACCTCAATAACAACACAGTAGTGGCAGCTTGTTCATCACAAGCTGCCTCACAACAGATGCAGGGGTAATTAAATTTGGGGTGGGGGCGCGCATAGTCACTTTCAAATTGGCTATCAAATCCAAACGGAACTGTGTCAAAAGAGCTTCTGCCTGTCAAATCCAAACGGAACTGTGTCAAAAGAGCTTCTGCCTGGCAGACTGTTCCGGGGAGAGGATTTGCTTCACCAAAACCCAGAGGCTGAGTTGCATTTAGCACTGAGCTCATGGATCCTGTGGGCTCTTTGCTTAGACACTTGCCTATTTTGCTAGAGCAACTACTGCAGGCTAGGGGCTGTAGAAACTGACAAAGCTTTTTGTCCACTGAGATTCCTTCCTGATTAAAAAAAAAAAAAAAGTCATATGAATGTGCACTAACAATGCACATATTTTGCCTTGCATGGCCACACATGTTGTCACTGACTATTGTAAAACAACAGTGATTATTGTTAGGACCTGTCTTAGGACTCTCCCAGGAGGCAGGTGCATATTAAGAGCAATGAGATAGCTCACCAGTGAGGAGAAGAAATACTCTTACACCGATGGTCTTTAAACTGTATATACCATACTAGTTCTTATATTAATTCATTTTTTATAACTTTGCCACTGATAGATTTTAATGCTCCAAAGTAATACCCCAGAGCCATCATTTACAGGAGAAGTTCATAGATGGAATTTCCTATCAGTCTCTGCTCAGTACGCTTTGACAATAAGCATACTACAAGAAATACTAAACATTCTCTTCATTATCATTCTCATTCCAAATCTGCAGAGAGCCAGCACGAGATGATGTTCCACTTCAATTCCTAATGTTTGGGTGGAATAATATTTGTAATAAATCTGATAATCATCCTTGGTCTGATAATTCACTGCCTGAAAAATAAAGTTCCCTAAGGTTCTGAAAGCCAGTAAATCCTAGGTGGAAAATTACTGCATTTATTCTGAGCCTGAGTCTCCATGACACAAATGTTTTCAGGCTCTACTTTACAGCCTGGACAGTCCTGGAACCTCCCATGGATGTTGAGCTTCCCTCCCTTTTCACCTCCTTTTTGTTTTTCATTGACCTCAGAAATGTGCTGGCCCACGCACACCCACACATCCAAGCAAGAGTTATCAAAACATAAAGAAGGGAACGATCTGGGCAGCCAAGTTAACTACTAAGAAATTAAAAATCTTGAAAAACTCTATCCTATATGAAATATGTAAGCATTAACACATTAGGAAAAATAGTATATAAGCATCCAGGACCAATTATTCAAATAGAATCAATTTTGTGATTTCATGGTATTCAGAAATAAGCTCTGAGCCAAAAATTCTTCCCTCATTTGATGATTGTCTGTACCTGACTCATTTAAGTGAAGAACTGAGTTTTATGCAAATATAGTTGAGAGCTGCATTAAGTGCCTGGCTAGATGTTTACTGAATACTTAACTACACAGTGAGAGATGTTATAAAAGATAAGTATAAGAAAGAGCCCTTGATTAAGACCAATCAACAATCCTTTTGAAAAGAGAAGACTCGCACCCAAAACAGTGAATAACAATGCAAAGCAGAGGATGATCAAGGGTTAAAACTAAATCCTATGTTAGTGAATAGGATGTTGCTTTCCTGATGAGATGTCATTAAAAAAAATGTTTGTCTTGAGAGAGAGAGAGAGGGACTGCACACCCACACAGGTGCTTCTGAGTGGGGCAGGGGTAGAAAGAGAAGGAGAGTGAGAATCTCAAGCAGGCTTTGCAGCAAAGCCTGATGCGGTACTAGATCTCACAAACCATGAGATCATGACCTGAGCCAAAATAAAAAATCAGACACTTAACTGACTGAGCCACCCAGGTGCCCTGATGAGCTATCATTTTGTCTTGTAGAACCCGTTCTAGGAAACAAAGGTCAATAAACAGGATATAAATGGTTTAAAGGTATCCACAAGGACCAAAGAACTGGGAAACCAAGAAAGTAAAACAAAACAAAAACAAAAACAAGGTCTATGGCCACTCCACTAATAGAGAGCAAAAGCCCAGGAGGATGCCTAAGAAATTATGTTTACATTTGATAAAGACAAGGGGTTACAACACACTTAACTTTAGTAGAGTTGTGTTTGGGGCTTGTGGTCTATGAAGAGAGCCATGAGTAATTTCACAGAACATAGCGAGGACAGGATATTTAAGAAAAAGGGCTGTAATCCCATAAAGAGGGGGATCACTTGATGACTGGGGGACCGATGTGTTAACAGAATGAAGGGATCTGTTGCTGATATTATAAGAAGCAGAGCACCAGCCTGAAAGGAGAGTCCTGTGCAGGGCATTGCCAGCAGTGTATTATTTTTATTTAATTTTTTTATTCTTTAAAAAATTTCCAGTATAATTCACATATAACATTATATTATTTTCAGGTGTACAGTACGATGATTGGGTACTTGTACATACCGCTAAACGATCACCCCAATGAGTCTAGTTATATTCCGTCACCACACAAAGTTACGCAAACTTACTAACAGTCTTAAATTGGAAACATTCTCTAAAATGGAGTAAGCGTGATTGTTTTTGACAATCCCTTGGAGCTGACGTATGTTGAGCAAACTACTTCAATGGCTTTCTGGTGGATATAGGGCCATGAGGCAGGCAATCCACAGTCCATAATGTACCTACAACTACCAAGAGAAGGAGAATTCCAAGATGGCAGAAGACCGTTTAATGAAGAGACCACCAAATTCTGAAGAAAATTTCATCTGTTTCCCAGCAGTGGCCAGCTTGAAGCAGAATTGTAGATGTAGGTTCTTTGCTGTTAGAGTTGTTTGACACAGTTTAAGACAGAGGTCGGTGTATGCCTATCTACCATATAAAAGGAAGGAATGCAAATAATTCAAGGGGTTTTTAATGAAAATACTCCCACAGAAGCCTGGAGAAAGCAAACTATTGTGGAAAGAATGTGTCTTTGAAACTTTAGATAATTAATTTTATGAGTCTAACGTTATTGAATTCCTATAATATTCTGGGTTTTTGCTAATTTTCTCAGAACCTAAAGTGGATGTGGCCTGTAGGCAATTTTCATGCTAACAATATATTACAACAATAAGCTGTATTATACTGGAGTATTCAATATAAACATCAGTGAAGTATGTATGCATATATATATCATATGTGATATTAATTATATTTATTATATTATGTTAATTATATTATATCATGAATATACATATAAAAGTTATATATACACATATAAAAGTTAGGCCTTTTATCTCAGGTCTAACTCTATGCAGACATCGAAGCATTTTTTTCCATGCAATCCATTGTTTTCATCTTTATACATCTTATCTAAATCATCTTAATACACAATTCTCAAAACGTGTCCCTGATGAGCATCATCAGCATCTAGCAATTTTTTTTTGTCACTATGGGAAGAGGTGCTATTGGTATTTGTAGAGCCCAGTGATGATGCTTCAAAACACCAGACATTGAGCAAAACATCCTCCTCCCTGCTGGACAAAGAATAAGCCCCAAATATCAATAGTGCTGACATTGAGAAAACATGCTATAATCTACACTGCTCGGTGAAGAACTAGGCATATATATGTGCTAAATATACTAGCACCTTTAATTGAAAATGTCTTATTATAAAAGGATCCAGAATTCACTCAAAGGGTTCTTTAGGTAAAAACTGGTCTGCTCAAATTAATAATAATAATAACAAAAATACACCTAAGGATTTGAGCTCAATTATCTTTCTTACCAGCCTTTCATGCTTATGGCTAGACATCCCCCAGAGAGAGGGTGAGGCGACCCAATACAACAGGAAGTTTCATTCGCAGGCGCACTCCATTCTCCTCAAGGTTACAGTGAGGGGCTACTGTGTGAAAATATAATTTCAACAGGGGTCTCATTGTCCTCAACAACAGCAATGTCTACTCGTCTCCAAATTAATGAAAAGGACAGTGCCTCACACTGATTGCTGTCAGGACCCCTACGCCCTGCCCCCTTGTGGGAACCTGTGTATTTTACCACTAACGCTTTTTAAATCAACTTGGCTGACAAAGCCACCTAATTCTACTTTAAGACATTTTCAGATCTTAGCCTTAAGAAGAGCCTGTTTTCTTACAAAACACAATGAGGAAAAGAATTGCAAGAAGGTGTCGCTGTCACATCTCTGCTATGAAGCAGCAGAGACACATCTGACAGAAGCAAGGGTATCTGTATCCGTACCAATGTCTCTATCTGTATCTGTCCCTATGGAGAGAGAGACCACCACAAAGATATGTCCCCTCTGGTAGGTATTAAAATGCATAAACAACCTACTTAAGAAAGACCCTACTTTTACAAAACATAGTTGAAACCCTACTTTCAACAATGACTTGAAGTTCCCCTAGTTTTGTCTTTCGGAGGCAGATGTTTTTAATAAATCAAGGAGCCAGCTTTCCCACTTCTCATGCGACTTCATTGTTTCAGGAAGGCATGTGTTGCAGTAAATGCATCATTATCCTCCACTGACCCCTGTGTGGATGTGCCTATATTTCCTTGTGACAATTTATACTTAAGCATCTCTATCAACCAGTCTATACCAACTCCATTGGGAAAAGAGCTTTTCTATTGTTAGTATGTAAAGTGTTTTATTTATTATGAATCTTTTCCACACATTTCATTTTTCGATGTGCAGAGCCTCATTATGAAGTAAACACACGCAGTGGAATAATGGGTAGACCACATCAGACTAAAAATCATAATATGGCACAGAGAGGGGAGGAAGCCGGTCACAATTTGAGAGGAAAGAAGAAACAGCGCAGGCAATTTCCAATTTGAACAGTATTGACCAATTGTTACACAAAGTAATTCTGCCGAGGTAATATCTTCAGTTTCTCTTGGACCTCTTCAACCTCACAGTCCATTACGAATGGAACATCGTGTCTAGGAGGGACATCATGATGGCCTTTGGACTGTATGTTACTAAAATCCGGACACCATTTCTTCAAGTGACACATTGTACAAATGCAAATGCCATACTAGACTTTCATATCCAATGATAATGTGACAAACAAAATGCAGTCACAGTCCTGCAAAGTACGCCAAAGTCGATTCCTACTTTCTGTAACTGCCTTACCCCTCAATTTGTTCACGGAGCACTTGAAACATATTCCTTTTGAAAAGACTTTGATAATGAGAAGCATAGTCATCTAGCCAAGAATGACAGGCGGGAAGGGCACAGTGTTGTGCTATCACTGAGTCTAAATGTCTTGACATCCAGAGAATTTCTCCACTAGAACTCAGGGTTTTTCAGCCTCCATGCCACTGACATTCAGCATCCTGTGCATTGTAGGAGGTTTAGCAGTATCCCGGGACTCTGTGTACTAGATACCAATACTGACTTCCCAGGTGTGACTACCAAGATCACAGACGTTGCTGCATATCTCCTGGGGCACAAAGGCATGCCAGGCTGAGGAGCACTGCAGTGTAACTTCAAAATAATAAGGAGAGCCAGGGTGGCTCCGTCAGGTAAGCGGCTGACTTCGGCTCAGGTCATGATCTCACAGTTTGTGGGTTCGAGCCCTATGTCTGGCTCTGTGTTGACAGCTCAGAGCCTGGAGTCTGCTTTGGATTCTGTGTCTCCTTCTCACTCTCTACCCCTCCCCCGCTCACACTAGGTTGCTCTCTGTCTCTCAAAAATAAGTAAATGTTAAAAATTAAAAAATAATAATAAATTTTAAAAAATTCACACAATTTTGAGTCTTTACGAATTATTTATTCTCAGCATCACACCCCCCAGCTCAAAGTTAGGACAAATATTTCTTTGTTAAGGGTGGGAAAGAGTCAGGGATCTTATTATAGAAGTTGGGCCATCATTTCTTAAATAACATTGTTACTTCTCAGAAAGCACCCTGACTTTGTCTAGGGTGAGAGTGAGAAAAACAAAATATAGAATGGCATCAGTGCAGGACCTTAGCAGGATAGTATTACAGTGTGAAGTCTCACCTTCTGGGGGGATACGTGGTCATGATGAGCTCCTCAGCTCACCTCTGTTGCCATATTTCCATCTAGAATTGGGCAATTTACTATTTGCTTTCACCCCATGTCTCCCTACTGGTTTCCAAGCTTCTGCCCCCCCCCTCCCTTCTTGTCCCTTTAAAGATTGTTGGGAGTCCTTTTGCAATAAGAACTCTTCCAAATTATAAAGGAGACTAGGCAGAAAGGCTAGACCTTCCCCATTTTATTTTATTTTAGTTTTTATTATTTTATTTTAGTTTTTAAAAATTTTTATTTATTTATTTTAAGAGAAACAGAGACAGTGTGAGTGGGGAAGGGGCAGAGACAGACAGAGAGAGAGAGAGAGAGAGAGAGAGAGAGAATCTCAAGCAGGCTCAGCACTATCAGTGCATAGCCTGACAGGAGGCTCAAACCCATGAACTGTGATATCATGACCTGAGCTGAAACAAAGAGTCAGACGCTTAACCAACTGAGCCAACCAAGCACCCTGACCTTCCTCATTTTAAAAGAAAGATAAACAGCTTTTACTTTTTCATCCATTTATTCATTCAACAAATATCTATTAAATGCTACTCCATGGTAAGAACTGGCTAGCAAGTTTTAGAGAAAAGTTTTACAATAAAAAAATGACTATAATTCTCCCTGTAACATGAGTCTTTTTAAAAACCTGCTGGTTTATCTTCTTTATGCTATAGATCAGAAATCACTTAATATATATCAATAGCTAATGATAAATGTAAAAAAATCTTGACATTTCTTCAAGCTAAAATGCATACTACATTTTACTACAATGTTTCTAATATGATTCATTTGGTCTCACTAATTTTAAGATTGTAAAATATAATCATCGTGTATGTTCTAATTATTTTACTTTAAAAAGGAAAAAATAGCAGGAGGGGGGTTATTGAAAAGGAAAACATGTAATCACGTCCTGTAGGCTAAGCACCTGTTCAAATTGTTCGTGGGACATTTTAACTAATCATACTTTCCATTTGTCTGAGAAAGGTTATCAACACTTGTACAGAGAAATATTGTGGCACTAATAGCTTAAGAGACTCACGTACATTTCCCAGAGTCAAATAGTCATCTAATCAATTGGCCAACTAGAATTGTACTCCAGACGTTGTGTGGGAGACAAGTCACCCCACAGGCTGTTTTCCTGTACCTTCCCTTACATGCCATGACCACACTTCACAAACCAGCCTTCTCACTCTCTCCCAAGTTCTTTTCATATGCTTCATTCTGTTGCTCCAAATACCCTCTTTGCCCATGCTAACCCTGTCCATCCAAATTAAAAAAAAATTTTTTTTACATTTATTTATTTTTGAGAGACAGAGAGAGACAGAGCTTGAACAGGGGAGAGGCAGAGAGAGAAAGAGACACAGAATCTGGAGCAGGCTCCAGGCTCTGAGCTAGTGGTCAGCACAGAGCCCGATGCAGGGCTCGAACCCACAAACCGTGAGATCATGACCTGAACCGAAGTTGGACGCTCAACCAACTGAGCCACCCAGGCGCCCCCTGTCCATCCTAATTGTAATGGTTGCCTAAATCCTGACTTCCCCTGCAAATTCTCCCACTTCCAACCACACCCAAGTAGAAGTCACATTTATATATTTCACATTTATATATTTTCATACCAATGTCTTATCAGAGTATCATAGGGTCACACCTTCAATCCCGTCTTGAACAGAAGCAGATGCTGGAAAGCGGACACAAAGAACAGCAGACCACAGTTCTCAGTCTTGAAGATGCCGCCAGAGTCTATCACTTATTTGTTATACATATCATTTATTTGTGACACATATCATTTATTTGTTATACTTGCTTCATTTTAAATGGGTGTGATGGAGAGGACTGTGGACCTGGTAGCTCATAAGAAGAGAAATGTTCCTCAGAGAATGTTGATTTCCCTTGCCTCTGACATAAAGTGACATTAATTTCTTAACCTCAAGGGAGTGGTTCTTTGTCTTCACAATATTATTTGCAAGTATAGCTTATAGCATTTAATCAATGTTTTGCCCATTTTTTCCCTGTCAATCTGAACAGATTTCTAATAAGACACAGGTGGATTCTGTGCCTTCAATTAGTGTTTCTCTAAAAATACTTTCTTCTTGGTAAAATTCTCTGACATCTCTACATTCCAGAGCTGTTACCACTAGTTGGCTCGGCTCAGTGAAATTTTGAAACCGCTTGTTCATCTCATAATCATTAAGTTCTAGAATGCTTATGATTAGCCCAATATATTTGCTAAACTTAACTATGTCCAAATTGGTATCAGTGGCATCATTAGACATACACCTTACTGCATTAACAGTGCCTTAGCTCAGTTACTAAGCTGGAATTCACAACAGAAAAAAAAAATTACTTCAACTTCTAGTTGTCTGGTATTGTAACACTTGAGTTAGGTTAAATAACTTTCAATGATCACACATTTGAGCAGAGGCATTATCAGACATATTTTTTTTTTCCAAAACAGCAATAGCATCCTCAAAAGGGAGGGAATGTGAAAATTTTTTAAATTATTTTTAATATTTATTTTTGAAGGAAAGAGAGACAGAGAATGAGGAGGGGAAGGGGCAGAGTGAGAGAGGGAGACACAACGTCTGAAATGGGCTCCAAGCTCTGAGCTGTCAGCACAGAGCCCAATGCCGGGCTCGAACTCATGAACCTTGAGATCATGACCTCAGCCGAAGTCGGATGCTCAAATGATTGATCTACCCAGGCGCCCCAGGAATATGAAATTTTAAGAAAGAAATTTCAGGAGAAAGCTGTTAGTTTTCACAATATTGTTGCATCCTCCCTAGTCTTGAACACAATTATTTCTGTCTTAAGCGTCCCATACTGAAAACATATAGAAGTGGTGTATGTTAATATTATAATCAAAATCACCTACAGTGATGTTCCCAGACCTATTACAGTGATAACAAAATTTTTTCTCGGCTCTCATTCTAGATTTTTCTTTTATTTCTCTCCCTGCTTCCCTTCCTCCCTTCCTTCTTTATTTCTTTGTCTTGTCTTTCTGAGAATATTTGACACATTAATTCTACATGTATTTAGGAATAATTCTAATAGTGGGCGGTGCTTTCTCTTGGTGGCCCTTGTGGCCCTCTTGTAAAATAAGACATGTCATCTGTATGTTGTCCCAGCAGACATTTAGTGAGTGGTGATTATTTATCTCAAACTTATCTTAACAAGTTTAACATGTATTTTATTCATCAAACTGTATAATAGACATTCTAATGATCCTGCATTACAGATGAGGAAATTGAGGCACAGAAAAGGGACATTACTTGTACAGATAGATATATACACAGTTGTCAAATAGGAGATGTGGAATCTGTGTGAACCTGAGCTCTGTTTTATTAACTACTATACTCCAAGTTCCAAAGAATTTATGTTTAACAAGTTCATGCAAATTATGAATGATGAAACCATTATACAGACACAAATAATACAGATATTCAGACTGCACAGCTTGTGTTTTTAGCCACCATAATACCTTGCTTCAGGGAGATATAGTGCTTACTGATATAGAATATTACATGTAAGGTTTACTTGGAGCTATATTCAATGCCTAAAATTCCTCCCTTTCGTTATCACACCTGCATTTTTCAATATAGAAATCACAGGGCCCATTTATTTTATATCCAACCTTTATTTTGTATTTTGTATAGAGCCAAGCTCCACATCATGTAAACTTATTCTTTTAATGAAATAACTTGTTTAATTTCCCCAATATTGGAAATGTGGAGGGAAAAATGAAGAGACTAGAGTATGATACCTGGCATATTTTTCTGTAAAACTATGTGACTGCAAACAATTAGATAAAAAGTAACATTTTAACAGAAGTCATTATTTTATGCCTTCGTGGTTCATGCCTTCTTTCTTCCTTTTTAGAAAAATAGCTGTGCTCTTGAGAACAGATCCTAGGACATTAATCAGTCAAAGCTACAGAAGCTTGGATCCAGCAGTGTCCTTGGTGCTGACCTAGTCTAATCCCACCTACACACATCTTTTTTTCCCTGTGATGCTTTCTCTCAGCCCCAGCCCAGTGAGATATGTCAGAGCCTGCAACAAGCTCAAGAAGCCAGAAAGATCTGGAAAAAAAAAATCCAAACACTTACTTCTTACTAACTTTGCTGCCGTGAGCAAGCTTGTTAACTTTTCTCAGGCTCCATTTCCTAATCTATAAAATGGGGATATTAATTCCTACCTACAGGGTTTCGAAGAGCTAATGAGCACAATATCTGGCATATGGTTAAGCACTCAATTAACACGACCTTCTCTTCTCTTCCCTTCCTTCCATTTCATTTCGGTTCCATTTGGTAGGCTATCTATATCAGCGCTCTGTGCAGGCACATGTCCTTCGTGGACCCTCAGGGAATGTGAAACCTTCCCTCTTCTGTGTCCTCCAGCACTGCATGCACAACTCCTAATGACACCATATTCTCAGAGTTATTTGTATGCTTGTCTCTTTTGTCTGCTAGACTATGAGCTTCACAAAAAAAAGCAAGCTTAGCTATTTGTTACTTATCTCCTGGTCATTTACAACAGTTCTTGGCATATTATAAATAATTGCCGTGTGGAAATGGAATTATTTACTTTTCTGAGTCCCGGTTTCCTCATCATTAAAATTACAATAATCATCTGGACCTTTAATCTTACAGGATGTCAATAAGCATCAAATGAGATATACATGATTATAACTAATAAAATAATTTCAAATACTCAGTTGCAATAATACCTACTTGGGTACTCTCATGAAATATTCTCTTCTCAGAGGCATCGTTCCTGGCCACCCTACCCAACAAAGATCTCCCCTCATTGTTAAGCTCTGCTTTCGCACCCTCTTTATCTTTCTACATGGCATTTGTTACTACATAGAATTTTCTCATTCTTTTGTTTATTGTTTGGTTACTCTCCACTAGAATATAAAGACTAAAAGGGCATCAGCATTGTCTTTCTCATTCATTTCTGAATTAGTAGCAACTTGGAGAGTGCTTGGCACATGTAGATGCCGAACATAATTGTTAATTTTTTTTAATGTTTATTTTTATTTTTGAGATAGGGAGAAAGAGAGAGAGTGTGATGGGGGAGGGGTAGAGAGAGAGGGAGACACAGAATTCAAAGCAGGCTCTCGGCTCCAGGCTCCAAGCTGTCAGCACAGAGCCTGACACGGGGCTAGAATGCATGAACTGTGAGATCATGACCTGAGCAGAAGTCGAATGCTTAATGGACTGAGCCACTCAGGTGCCCCCTAACCTATTTGTTCAAAAAAATGAATGAAAAATTAAATGGAAGAGTTTCTTTCAGAGAAAAATAGATACAAGATAAATAGCTTCAGTGACCTTCACTAAAAACTCATTCATAGCTATGCAAATATGAAATTTTAAGATTATTCTTTTCTTGGCAATGGGATTTGTGCAGATCAACATGCTACCCCCTATATCTTGTCAGTCCTCTTTCACAAAAATTTTTAAGAATGTTGGTGAATAGGGGTGCCTGGGTGGCTCAGTCTGTTAAGTGTTGGACTTTGGTTCAGGTCATGATCTAGTGGTTCATGGGTTCGAGACCCGCGGCAGGCTCTGTGCTGACAGCTCAGAGCCTGGAGCCTACTTTGGATTCTGTGTCTCCTCTCTCTGCCCCTCCCCTGCTCGTTCTCTGTCTCTCTGTGTCTCTCAAAAATAAATAAATGTTAAAAATAATTTAAAGAAAAGAATGTCAGTGAATACCTTAGACAGCTCCAGCTGGCCAGGGTCATTTTAAAAGGCTTATTAGCACAGTTTTGGTACACCTGGGTGACTCAGTTGGTTAAGCGTCAGATTTCAGCTCAGGTCATGATCTCATGGTTCTGGTTAGTGAGTTCATGAGTTTCGGTCAGGGCTCTCTGCTGTCAGCGCAGAGCCAGCTTCTCAAACTGTCCCCCCCCCGTCTCTCCGCCCCTCCCCACATGGTGCACTCTTACTCTCTCTCAAAATTAACATTTAAAAGGCTTATTAGCACAGATTTCAAATCTTATATTTTAAACTCCATTTCTCCTTAAGAATGTATACTTATACAAGCGTATACTCCAACATACACAGTTGGATATTTTGGCCCACCTTTTTTATTAAGTGCATTTTTGAAAGTACAGGAATTTGGTACTGTTTGAGTCTTAATCATATTTTTTTCTGACCCAATTGCCAATACCACTGTTGGTGGATTAACAATCATCTGAAGGGGAACTCAAGAAGAACATCCAGATCGACCACGGGAGGAGTTATGTGTTGTTTCATAAAGAAAACACACCTGTGCTCACACATACCCAATGATAGCATGTGTTCAAAAATACTCAGAAATAAAAAAAGTAAAATGACTCAGTACTAATTAAATTTTTAAATTAAAATTGTTTATTTTTTTACTTTTTTAAAAAATTTTTTAATGTTTATTTATTATTGAGACAGAGAGAAACAGAGCATGAGGAGGGAGGAGCAGAGAGAGAAGGAGACACAGAATCTGAAACAGGCTCCAGGCTCTGAGCTGTCAGCACAGAGCCCGATGCGGGGCTCAAACCCATGAACCGTGAGATCATAACCTGAGCTGAAGTCATACACTTAACCGACTGAGCCACCCAGGCGCCCTATTAAAAACTATTTTTAAAGGGTGGAGTTTACTAACCAATTTTAAGTCTTTCCAAATAATAAGTTTTGCAATTTCTTTCATTTTTTTCCTTTTATTAGAGCCTGCCACTTTCTTCCCAATGAAGAACAATTCGAATCACTTATCTTCAGTTGAGCTCTCTTATTTTCATGCCCGTCTGGCTGAACTTCTCTTCCTAGGACCTCAGGGCTGCTGGTCCTTTCCCTGGATTAGAGCCCTAGCCAGATGGTTGCTATTACCTGAGACTGTTTTTAAAAGGCAGCAGTTAGCATGTGGATGGAGATATTCCAGGGCTGTTCTCAGAGAACTACTCAGGTCACGTTCATTACCAAGGAATACAAACACCGAGTTTCACTTTATTTGTCCCACAGCAGATTGTAGAAAGTTGCTTTAGTCACAGAACATGCCCTACATATCCACACCATGGGGCCTCGGATTATGAACTGTATAGCCCTGCAGGTCCAGTACCAGATGTGATCGTGAGTACGAAGGATCACAGGTTGCTACTTAAGTGTTAGAGCTGAGGATAAAGGAGATCTGTCAAGCCTCGTGAGAGGCATTACTTTTTACTGTAAGGAGGTCCCAGACGTTTCATATATTTTATCCTACTTCCTCTACTTCTTTTTCTGCTACTACTACTATTACTGCTATTAATACTAATATCATTCCCAAGATTCTGTGTATCCACATTGTACAAGGTACCTTTCCAGGAAATTTACATGCACTCAGTAGCATATTAATTTCTCCTTAAAACGATCAAGGTAGATAATTATGCACAGTGGATGGGTGAGGAAACTGAAGTCACTTACACAGCCAATGACATGTAGATATAGAGCCAAGATTTTTTTTTTAATTTTTTTTTTTTTTTTAGAGAGAGAGAGCACACTAGTGGAGGAGGGGGAGAGAGAGAGGGAGACACAGAATATGAAGCAGGGTCCAGGCACGGGGCTGTCAGCACAGAGCCAAATGTGGGCTTGAGCGCACAAACTGTGAGATTATGACCTGAGCCGAAGTCGGATGCCCACTTGACTGAACCACCGAGGCGCCCCTAGATCCAAGATTTACATCCAGTGAGCTTGCACCAAGAGACTGCTGCTCGTCCACTGTTCATCTTTACCTTCACACAGAAAGCCTGGCAGATACTGATCTGTTTGCTTTCAGACTTCTTAACTTTCTGTGGTAGATAAAAGGCCAATATTCCAAAATGACTATTTCAGTATCACATTTACAGAAAATAATTTCCAAGATGATCCTTTAGCTTTCCCATATTTTTTACTGTTTATGTTTTTCTTATATAACGCACACTCTAAATTTCTGACTTCTCTGGGTAGAGTTGGGGGGGGGGGGCAAAAAAACAACACCACCAAAACAACCAAAACTGTAGAATGAAGAATGAAAGTTTTTATTATGTTTTCTGAGTACCACCTGACAGAATTATACAGGAGATTTCCAGTCTCGTCATGAGCAAAAGAAGGAGAGGGTCTTATGTTTTCATATGTACTCCTGCCAGAAGGAATTCAAGGGGTGCTTGTTAACTTTGATCCACCCACACCCCGTGAATCTGAGGAAGAATCACATAGTCAAGTTCTAAGTGAATCAGGGGAAAGGAATCTTAAGGAAGAAAAAAAAATCTCAGGTGGTACCTTTATGATAAATTGTTTTCAAATGAGTGCAGAGATGTTGGTAAGGTTAAAAGTAGAGAAAGAGAGAAAGGGACACCTGGGAGGCTCAGTCAGTTAAGCCTCCGACTTGATTTTGGCTCAGGTGTTGATATCGGGTTCATGAGATAGAGCCTATGTTGGGCTCTGTGCTTGCCCATAACTGCTTGGGATTCTCTCTCTTGCTCTCTCTCTGCCCCCTCTCCCATGCATACATGAGCTCTCTCTCTCTCTCTCTTTCTCTCTCTCTCTCTCTCTCTCTCTCTCAAAATAAAGAAACATTAAAAAAAAAGAAGAAGAAAGAAAGAAAGGATTTTACTGCCTTCAAGTTCTTTGGTGGATGATTCTTTTTTTAAAAAAAATTTTTACGTCTTTATTTTATTTTGAGAGAGAGAGAGAGACAGAGAGTGAGCAGGGGAGGGGCAGAGAGAGAGGAAGACACAGAATCTGAAGCAGGCTCCAGACTCTGAGCTGTCAGCACACAGCGCGACGCGGGGCTCCAACCCACGGACTGTGAGATGGTTACCTGAGCCGAAGTCAGATGCTTAACCGACTGAGACACCCAGGCGCCCCGGTTGTTCATGCTTCTATTCATTACTCATTAGGTTGGGAGAAAAACAAACAAAAAAATGAAAAAATGAAAAAACAAAAACAAAAAACAAAACAAAAACAAAATCCTTAAACATTTTTCTTTAAAAAATACTTCCATAGTAATACGGAAGTACCATTTGGTAGCAACAGCTAACAAGTTAATATAGGCAGCATAATTTCTAGGAAATAGTTTTAAAGTGCTAGAGGTATGATAAAACAGCTGGCAGGATATTTAGCAACCATCAAGAGAGCCTTTTCTTTTTTGTACATAGACAGAACTCTGGTCTCTAACTAACAAGATTTCTGAGAGGTGCCAGCCATGTATTATGTCATCAGTTGTCTGGAATTTCTAAGGTTGAATCCTGACATATTTCTCTCTTGGATGAGTTGATGAGGGAAGTTACTCTAATGGCAGTAATGCTTGTCCTCTGAAAGAGTACCACTTTGTAAATGTGGTTTCTTGGGGAGTGAGAATTTTAACAATCTTGACACTTTTCTTTTATTCTTTATAACTTACCCTGTAGCAGATTCAGTGTCTACGATGGGAAATTATTAAAGTTGATGAGTCTACCTAGATCCTCATGTTTCATTGTACACAATAATATCACTGGAAAGGAGTATAGTAATAAAGATTTCCCCCTTAAATTAGAAATATAATTTCCTTGATTTTCTATGAAATTTTATTCCAGTATAACAAACATGTTAGGGTGCAAGGATGAAATTGGACAGTGAAAAAATTATATACCTCCAACAAAATTTATATTCCGATTAAAATCAAATCTTAAAAAAAAAGACTAAGTCCTTGTGTTAGTTCTCTTTAGGTGAGGATGCAGTTGTTAGGTGCACCTTAATGTTTTTAAGAACTTTATAAAGTTGACCTAATGTTGAAGATACTGTATCATGGACAGATTTTGTGTATGTATAATTGGGATGGCCGGGTGGTAAGGGTCAGCTAGTTGGATAGCCAGTTGTGTTCTCATGAAATAACACAAAAGCTGAATTATCTCTTTTGAGATGAAAGGAGCCTTAGTTTCATTTTCTAGCTCGCTACCATCCCACTGCAAGCATTCCCTTCCAAACACCTATAAGAAGAATCTGTATAAATAGATTACTTAAGGAATTTAAGACACTTCCTTCTCTCTTCCCCCAAACAGAAGTGAGAAGGAAGGTGAAACTTCAGGTCTATAAATCATTACTTTGTTGACTTTGCTTACTGGATCACTTTTAAATTCCCACATTTCTCTTTTTTGTGTCCAGAGTTCATTGATGAAGACTGAGAGTCATGGGATGGGCTCTGTTGTCTTTTAAGTCAGTCACGAAGAAGCCATTACCTGCTTCAGAGTGTGAGGGACAGTGATTATTAGTATTTTCCCATCTTTGTGGTTTTAGCAGAAGTGCAAGACACAAGACCCTTAGCCCCAAGATTGATAGAGGTAAAAGGGTCTGTATATTGTGAGTTTTGTCTTATTGTTTCCCATTTCTAGCTGACTAAATTTTATTGCCAGCTTGGTTCTGTTAACATATTTTTTCCCCTGTACAGAAAGCCATGAAATGGTTGGAAACAGATTAATTTATAGCAGCCTTTTGAAAAGCAATGAGTGAAGAAGAGAGAAAATTTCTAAATGCAGAAAATAATACTTTCTGGGCCATTGGTCAGGATTTTCCAATTTTAAGTTATTTTAGTTATTGTATAGAAATATATTGAGTGTGGGCACATTATAAGTAAGCTTTAATGTATTTAATGGATCTGAAACCCCCTTGAATTCCATTTATGCACTCTTCCATTAGTATTTTAAGATTCTAATTGTGTTTCCACAATGAGTCATTCTATATCAGTAGCTGACAGTTGACAATCATGGCGGTTTGGAAATGAACATTTTTTACCGATCAAATTAGGCTTTGTATATTTAATAATTGCTAAATGAAAGACACTGACAAAAGTAATTTGATCACAATGTGGATTACCAAAATCTGCTTCTCATTATAAAACATTTCCAGAGGCCATTAGGAGAAATACAGGGGATTTGCAATGCAATAGATAAGCAGCAACAGGCTCAAAAGTCCACATTTTAAAGTTGACTGGAAAATTCCATATTCCCTTTAATATAAGATTTTTTAGATCTTTCTGTTCAACATGAATTGACTGAGATGCACAGTTGTAGTTGTATCTGCAGCAGAAAAAGTTGTATTCTTTTCTTCCCCCCATTATGTGGCACCGTGACTGGCTGGTGAGCTAAATAGCTTTCTGAAAGCATTTGGGTAGACCATTTAGGTAGTGAAATTTCCCCAAGTTCAACCCATAAGATATGATGACCTCTACCTTCAAAACACTTGTTTAAAATGTCACAATCAATTTCTCGACTGTGTCAGTTTAAAATAGAGAGCTATACCAACCACAAATTCTGACGCTAAGTAAGTAGACCATCAAGTGCAATGTCAACAAACATTCAAAATGGGGATTCTAGAAATTACAAAGTTAATGTTGTCTCACAGGACCTTAAGGCAAATAAATCCAGAGAGAAAAAGAATAGCTTTACCTAATCCTTCCCATGGGGAAAAAGATGAATGTTTCTAAACTCTAATGGAAATGAAAAATATTTTAAAAACACTGTTTGACCGGACAGGTTCTGAGAGAGGGGGACAATTGCAAACCTATCATGAAAATTATGATATTTAAAAGGGGATAAAATGGAAATCAGGGTAATTTTGATCCATCAGACAATTGTAAATATTTCCTTGCATCTCTGGTATGCAGTTAATCTCACAGAGAAGAATATCAATTAGTAGTTGTTGATTAAATAATGGCCAGACTTTTCTCCTGCTGGATTGAGTTTCTTGGGGGCAACCTCTATTATTCCTTTTTTGTGGTCCCAGCACCTGGTAATAGTGAAAAAGGGGTACGTTCATACGTTCAGAAACCGAAAGTCAGCGAAATAGGTCTATGTGAGGTGTCTGTGCAGAAGCAGATGAGGGAGGAAAGAACGGAAAAGATGAGACACTAGTTCCATTAAGGTTCATACCATTCATAAAATAGACAATTGAAAAATACGAGGCACCCAGAAAATCTTGCACTTATCCAGATAAAAGGATAAAGTTTAAGTTTTAGATGATCTACGCTTTATGCTGGGAAGGATAAGAAGAGAAAATCAAGTATGTGTCCAAAATGTGTATAGTCATTAACCTGTTGTTTTCCTTAACTCTTTTACATTGTCACATAGCATTAACACATACAAAATCTATCCTGATGACATCTGATTCTAAACCCTTAGTATGTTAAGAGGAGAGATTTCTAAGTGCAGATGTTAGGGCCACCTGAGAGCATCTTCTGGTTTCTCCAATATACTGTTTGACCTAAATAGGCTAATAATAAAGTAGACATACACACCTACACAGACACAAATACACACAAGCTTTACAAATAGTGAAGGTCTATGTAAATGTTATTGCTTATATTATCATTATTATGAATAATCAGTCTATACTATGCAGAACACAGGACATGGAAGTTATTCTGGGGTTGGTTTACTAGAAATGTCTGTTGATTCAAATTGCTGGTAATATTGCAATTAATTTCTAAGTGAGGACTGCTCATCTCTTCAACTGGGAAAAAACAACAGCTTCCCACAGATGTTCTTCCGGAGTTAAGGTAGGCGGTGAGATAAGAGAGCAGAAAAGCAGGGGCATTGCACTATCTGTGTTCTTCTTTTCCTAAAATGTAAAGAGGTTAGGTATGTTGTAAAATCGAAGCAATCTTGTTCTGTCTGCAATGCTATTCTTCAAAAAGAATTGCGGGAGAATTGGCCTCGTTTTTGTACAATTGCACTCGAGAAGCTGTATGGACTTCACCTTGATGCCTCCCTTGATGCCTTGCTAATGCCCTTGCCTGTAATCCCATTTCTTTTCCTTACCACACTCCACTCCCAGCTGAGTGTCGGTGACCTAGCCATCTTGTACACCTTTGGATCAAATATGTGCTCCACTGTGAAGCCTTTCCTGATTTCTCTATGGAAAATATGTATTTGTATATACACACATCCTAAAAAACAATGGATTTTATTACCTCTCCCTTTTTAAAACATTTTCCTGTATTATCAAACATTTTATTTATGTGTGTGTGTGTGTGTGTGTGTGTGTCTACCATACCTAACAAAAAACTGGCACATAGTAAGCATTTAATCAAAGTTTATTAATGGAAAACCTATGCAAAGAAAATAGTAAGGATTCAGATTCAGGTACACCTGACTATACATCCTAGCTTAGCCACTTAAAATTATGTGACCCACTATTTAAATTGAGGATACAATATTTATTTTGCTTTTTTTAAACTTATTTTTGAGAGACAGAGAGAGATAGTGTGACCAGGAGAGGGTCAGAGAGAGAGGGAGATACAGAATCTGAAGCAGGCTCCAGGCTCTGAGCTAGCTGTCAGCACAGATCCCAACATGGGCCTCGAACCCACAAACTGTGAGATCATGACCTGAGCCGAAGTCGGACGCTTAACCGACTGAGCCACCCAAGCGCCCCTACAATATTTATTTTGGACATACAGCAGAGTTAACTAAGGGAAGATACCCTCAGTTTTGAATTGTGTCTTGCATATGTGTCTTGCATAAAGTTCAAGGCTAGAAAATATTTTGGAAAAAAGTTTTTATAGCTTTTATGTAACATTAGGCAGCTCCAAGAAACAAAACAGGGTAAAATGTATCTACAAATTAAAGGGTCCCTTTATATTATTTTAGGTTTTTATTAAGGGCATTTATTCTCATATAACCTTGAAAAAACTCTATCCCGATTCTTTTCATCATTAGTGTGATTTAGTGAGACAATTACTGAGTTAATTTTCCATAATGACAAGGGAAAAAACTCCAACGTATGTTTTTTTTTCTAATTTACTTAAAAAAAATACAACAAAGCATAACGGTCTAGCTTATTTATCTAGGGCCTGGGTGAACTGAATTTAATTGGAAAGTAGGAAAAGAATAAGGAGATAGACTTCACTTTGAATACAGCCGGAAGTATAGAGTGAGGACTGAAATGGATGGTTCTAATATTTAGTCATTATGAACTCCGACTGACACGAATTCTGAAGGCTTTTCACATAGCAACTCATGTAGCCCTAACAAAGCCTGCAAGCAGCAGATGCCACAATTATTCCTACTGTTTTGAATTAGGAAATGGAGGCAAACTTGCCTGAGATAAATAGCAGAGCTGAGTCTTGAACGGAGAGGGTCTTTAGAACAAACTGCTTCTAGATAATTATTATTATTTTCCTAAAGTTATATAAAAATGACTTTTTCACTAAAGTGGACATGTTTCTAGAAATATCGATTAGTAACAAAATAAATAAATAGTAGCAAATCTCTTTAGAACAATAACCATAGTAACATACAGGAGAAAGGGACAGTTCATTAAAAAGAAAATGGGGTCAGATGGCTTCGAAGTCCAGTCTTTTTTTTTTTTTTTAAATTAACATTTATTTATTTTTGAGACACACAGAGAGAAAGAGAATGCGTGGGGAAGGGGTAGAGAGAGGGGGACACACAGAGTCTGAAGCAGCTCCCGACTGAGCTGTCAGTACAGAGCCCAATGTGGGTCTGAAACTCACAGACCATGAGATCATGACCTAAGCTGAAGTTGGACGCTTAACCGACTGAGCCACCCAGGTGCCCCTTTTTTAATTTAATTTTTAACGTTTATTTATTTTTGAGAGAGACCTCAGTTCTTTAAAATGCTTATGGAATAAACCATTTTCATATAATTTAAATATTTTTCAAAGCTTAGAAGATGTTGATAAATAACTCAGACACTTGAATGAACCTAGCTAGCATTGTCCTCATAGAAACTTAGACAAGATAACAGAAAGACCCCCCACCCCCCACACACACATACAAACTGCATATACTGGCAGACGCTATTTTTAATACACAGTCTTTGTGGGGCGCCTGGGTGGCTCATTCGGTTAAGCATCTGACTTTGGCTCAGGTCATGATCTCCTGGTCCATGAGTATGAGCCCCGCATTGGGCTTTGTGATGACAGCTCAGAGCCTGGAGCCTGCTTCAGATTCTGTGTCTCCCTCTCTCTCTGCCCCTCCCCCGCTTATGCTCCATCTCTCTCTGTCTCTCAAAAGTAAATAAACGTTAAAAAGTTTTAAAAAAATACACATTCTTTGTGAATTGTGGTGCAGGAGCTCTAAATAAAATACCAGCAAGCAGAATTCAAAAACATGCTAAGATAATAATACAGGAAGTTTATATGCCAGGAAAACAGATGTGAATTTGCCATTCAATACTCAGGAACAACGATGATCTCATTTCTTTCTTTTTTTTTTTTTTTTTTTTTTGGTGAAATTAAAGGTGGTTCCATGTTCCACTCCATTAAACCGCCCCCCCCCCCCCGTCTTGCCCCCTACAATGTCAAGGTGTCACATAGAGAGTGTAGTGATGACATATTCTGAGAGCAAGACTGGTCACAATCCTTCTGTCTTAGTGGTCTCCATTTTTTCTCTTGCACTCTCTTTTTTAGAGCACACTGGTTAGTCCTAGACATCTAATGGCAGCCCAGACCTACCCACCTCATGCTCAGCCACAGACAGCTTAATCTCAGGCTACCCCATCCCAGTCCTCAAAATCCTGTTGCTTGTTGAACACGATGTGCCTCTCTGGTCTCTGCTTCTATGTTTTCCGAGGCCCTTGTGTGGGAAACAGAACTACAGTCCTGAAAAAAATCACTGCCCTTTTCTTCCTTCTCTGTGCACTGTCTGTGGTCTGACCGTTGCTCTGTTCTCATCCAATAGCATCATTTCTCATGCATTATCCATAGATCTACTCTGGTCTTATTCTTTGATGATTCCCAATGTCAAAGTAACACCTTTGTAGGTGTTTCCTGCAACTCAGTCCCCCAAAAAGAAATTTGGGGGTGGTGGGAGAGAAGGGGGGAAATGAAAAAATAACTGTGGCTTAGAGATCTGCTTTCCAGGAGGGGGAGAGAAAAGAGATAATACAGTTTATAATTTTCTCCCTACAATAGCAAGAACACTTAAGAATTAATAGATTTTCCTAACACAGCAGGAATACATAGATAGTTTAATGTTATTAAAGTCATTAATATAATATATGACATCAATATGTCTAATATACAGTAACCATATGATTATTTAAATAAGTATTGAATGAAAAAAAACTAATAATCTAACACTCTTTTGTGGAAAAGAAAAACTTAAAAAAACCTTCAACAACATAGAATTAAAAATAAGAAAACCATCTTAAATTAGAATCCAATATCAGCATTAGTGGTAGAACACTGCAGACATCCCTGCTTAATTATAGCAACTGCTTATTATTATTTTTTAAGGTAAAATGTTTAATAGGCTAGAATGTAAAAGGAATCAGTGTAGGGGTTGATAATGACAGAGGAACCTTGTTTTCCTGGGTTACCACATGCATAAACAAACAATGCAGTGGCTTTAAATCCACTGAGATAAGTCTTTCTGCATGAAAATATAAGACCCTAGTAGTTCCTTCTTGGTGGACATGTGACATGAGCCATCACATAAGGCCATGAGCTTAGAGGGGCCTGGGCTTGCTTTAATGTTCTGCTGCCACCTTCTTGAAATTGTTGATAAATTTTGAACAAGAGGCCCCAGCATTTCCCTTTGCACTGAGCCCACAAATTACATAGCAAGCTTTACAACAGAGATGGGAAAAGTTTTGATGGTCTTCCGTGATTAGCAGCTGGAATGGAGCTATTTGTTCAGAGTGCAGAGTTCTAACAGAGAAATTTCTGAAATCTGGATCCAGCTTTCCCCGGACAGCGGACAGCGGTTCCAGAATGACACTTTGTAAATCCTGTGGCAAAGAGTCTAGATCACTATTAGTAGACTTGGTGCCAAGCTAGAAGATCTCAGCAGACAGTGAGAAATAAAACAATTTTTGAAATCTTAGAACAATTAAAGTTGAAAGTAAAATTATTTTAGGAAATGCCATGACTCTGTAAGTATACAACAGTGGATGAAATAACAAAGGAACAGATAGTTGGCCAGATAAAAATGAAAATGTTCTTAATGGAAAAAATCATGCAAAATGAGCATAAAACATCATACAGTTATCACATTTAAGCACATGCAGATGACAAAAATGTCAGCAGTGGTAATATGTACCTGGAGCTTTAATGCTATGTATACTTTATCACAACAAATACAACTTCTACAAATATTCTCTTATTATAGATCATGGATTCATGAATCGGTTAAAGAGAGTTCAATTCTAGTTCCAACAGTTTCTAGCTGTGGGATGTTAAACAAGTTACTCCATTTATTTTTATCTCAACATCCTTATCTGTAAAATGGTGAAAACTATTAGTCCTGCTTATGATAGCTGTTATGTGGAGATGCAACAAGATTATAGATGCAACATATTTATCATAGTGACATAGAAAGTTCTTGGAAAATGTTACCTGCTGTAGTAATGTTATTGTTGGTATTGCTGTTACCGTTATTAGTTTCATAAGAAAATGTTTGGCTAGGTGATGAAAAATGTATTTCAAATATGTAATTGCAGAATTATTCATACCTTTTCTGAAAGAAACACCATATACAACTTATAAAAAGGATTTAGTTAAATGTATTATGGCACTATATAAATAATGGGATATGCTATAACATTGAAAATTAACTTTAAATAATAATATACTACTCATATATACACCAGTGACCTCACTACCACACACACACACACACACACACACACACACACAAAATCTCTATGTATTTTAAATATGCACAGAAGAAGAGGTAAGAATTTGTTCAATAAATTAGCAAAGATAATTTCTCCTTCTGATGAGATATATGATTTTTATTTTATTCTAGACTTATTTAGAAAAAATTATACTCATCTGAAAATAATACTCAGAGATTATTGAAACTAGGATTATTGAGAACAATGAGTAGTCCTGATAAACCTTTAAAATTATTTTCCTCATGAGAAAGTATAATTATGAGAAGTTAAAAGTATTGTCTATTCTGTATAAACTCAGAAAAACACATAGTGCCTTAAAATGCTCTAACTGTACTATAAATAGTTTGGAGAAATGATGACTGATTTTAAAGGCAAGTTTCTGAATTGTATTTAGTTTGAGTTACTAATTTTTTTTCATCAGAGACATTATTTGGCCTTAAAATGTATATACTAGGTATTTTTAAAATGTCGAAAGTATAATAGTGTGACAAATTGGAGAATCACTCAAAGTGGACAATGGCATGAGCAGAGGCAGCGGACTATTGCAGAGGTCATGTTAAAAAAATGTGAGTTTACTGAGAATTTTGTTTCTCACAGAAAGATTTCCATGTTTCCTGTTCTTGTTTCCTACACGAAGAGTTATAGGAGATTCAGCCTTGTCGTTTTCTGTTTAAGTGTTACTGTGAAGTCAGTTATTAATTTCACTTTTTTTCTATGACTTAGTACCTCTGGAACATTAGGCATATTATGTATGCCTACTCATTTTGCCTCATCTTGGTTTAAATTTCTCTTTTTAAAAATTTTTTTAGACATTTATTTATTTTTTGAGAGACAGAGAGAGACAGATCATGAGCAGGGGAGGAGCAGAGAGAGAGGGACACACAGAATCAGAAGCAGGCTCCAGGCTCTGAGCTGTCAGCACAGAGCCCTACGTGGGTTTCGAACCCACGAACTGTGAGATCATGACCTCAGCTGAAGTTGGACGCTCAACTGACTGAGCCACCCAGGCACCCCTAAATTTCTCTTTTTATTAAATACTTTTTTTCTAGAGCCATTTTAGAACTATATTGAAAGAAAGGCACTGAGATTTCGCCTATAAGCCCTGCCACCATACATGCATAACACCCTTCATTATCAACGTCAGTCACCAGAATGATGTATTTGTTACTGAAGAGGAGCCTACACTGACACATTATAATCACCCAAAGTCCGTAGTTTACTTTAGGGTTCACTCTTGGTGTTGTACATTTTTGGGGTTTAGACAAATATATAATGACATGTATCCATCATTATAATACCGCAGAGTATTCTCGCTGCCCTAAAAATCCCCTGTGTTCAATTCATTTGTTCATCCTGCCAGTCCCCCAGTTCTGAGACCCATGATCTTTTTCTTGTTACCACAGTTTTATCCTCTCCAGAATGTCATACAGTTGGAATCCTACAGCATGTCGTCTTTTCAGATTTCCTTCTTTCATTTTAATATGCATCTAAGTGTCTTCCATGTCTTTTCATGACTTAATAGCTCTTTTTTTATTTTTTTTTACTGCTAAATAGTATTAGATTACCTGTATGTACCCCAGCTTATTTAACCATTCACCTATGTAAAAAGATCTTGATTGCTTTTTGCAGTTCTGAATAAAGGTATTATAAACATCCATGTGCAGGATTTTGTGTAAATATCAAGGAGCATGATTGCTAGATCATACGGTAAGAATGCGTTCAACTTTGTAAGACACTACCATACCATCTTTCCAATTGACTGTACCCTTTTTTTTATTGCGACCAGCAATAAATGAGAGTTCCTGTTGTTTCACATCCTTGCCAGCATTTAGCATTGCTTGTACTCCAGAGTTTGGCCATTCTAATAGTTGTGTAGCGTTATCTCATTATTGTTTTAATTTGCATTCCTACTGACATATGATCGCCTTCCTTTTTAAACTTTAAAATAAACACATAAAATCTATTTTGCTTGACCAAAATAGCAATTTAAATAATATGCTGCATATAAAACACTTAACACAATACCTTTTGCAGCAGTAATTATTATGGTGTTGATAAAGTCGGAAACAGTAAAGATGGAAGAAATGAGAAAAGAATTATCCATTAAAAGTAAACTTCGTAATGATCTCAAAAGTATTCATTATTTCAGCCAGAAGTTCTATCATTTTTACTAAGCTTTAATAAACCTTAATAATTTTTAATAAATACATATGTATGACACTGTCTGTATATAAAATGTGACTGTCAACTAACAGCAACAATGCTAACATTAGCTACAAAGTTCTGGGTATGTTAATTTTTAGAAAATCAAGTGCATTGGTAGCATTGTGATCATGACCATCTTCATTTTCTCCATTCTCTCTGACATCTCTATTGCAGTCTTGTGGCAACCACTTTTCAGGACCTTTCAGTGTTAGGATTTAAATTTATGTCAGTGACGGCAAATTGACTACTCTGGAAAGATCAAGCGGAGAATATGACTTGGCTCTCTGTAATAATTCTATAAATGCTAGCTGGGAATAGTGTATCTCTCTTGGATTTTTCCATTCTAGTCATAAACAAGAACATGATCTCAATTACAGCAAAGGCACAATCATAACAAATGAAAGAAAGACTGTCTCATAACAATGGATACTGTACAAAAGTAGGCTACTTCTTTGCAGCCGGGGTTGACCCATTAAAGCATAATTTACTCATTGCAATTGGCATAATATAAATACAATTTAGTATATCACTTCCAGAAAAAAAATCTCTTTCTTTGGAAACCTTGATTCTTTGATTAAGACAGTCCAGACATTCTTAGAAGACATCACAAGGTCATACAGCAATTCTAAAAATGCATTTTGCATTGCATGTCCCAATCTACCATTATAAAAAGATGAAAATGGGGTTTGATCAGAAATGCAAGCTGCTATAAGGATGCAATGTGTGCTTTTCATGGAGAAGTGGCAATTTCAATTTTTCTAGATTTATTTCCCAAGTAGAACATTTCCTTTTCACGCCTTCTATATTACATGCTTTGTGAGCTTTTGGAATTCTGTAACAACCAGTCATAAAACTTACAAGACCAGACACATTCTGATATATTGTACTCTTTTATGTTAAATAAGAATGACCATTAATCATATCAGATTTTATCAACCTTTGATGTGCAGGAGATTCACAGTTTGGAGAATCAAGAAACCTTCTGAAATCTGACTGGTTTTCATAGTACAATTGAGAACCATTAGAGATCATTGTTATCCACAGATTCATATAATCAAGGCCAAATTGTGCCCTTTAACTCACAACAGCCAGATTTCTGTAAAAGTTTTTAGGGCAGAGCTCTATGTTGAAGAGACTACAATCTCATTCTGATAGGATATTTTCCTGTATTTGCAGCTATTATTGTCAAAAATTTTGGAAAAATGTACTATTAATAATACAGAGAAACCTTTATTTTCTACCTTACTCTCTAGAAAAGCAGAATGGAAGGTCGATAATAGCATCTATTATAAGTGTTTGTCTTATTTCTGGATCTCAATTTATAAATTTACCTAAATACATGATCCAGTTGACAAAATGAAATCATTTTGGTGTATATGGAAAGATGACGCTAGATTGTTAAGAGTAAAAAAGCAAGTGGCAAAACACCATTGTCTTGTGACTTGTGTATGTATTATAGGTATAAAGAGGAATTGTAACAATATTGTAAATTGTACTACAATGTTTGTCATTAGAGAATGAATTTAGGATTGGAGGATGGACACATGTAATCTCTTATACCCTTTAGTATACATAATAAAATTTTAGATGAACATAATTTTTTTAAAATAAAAAATAGTAAAGCAATTAAGCTAACATATAATTATTGTTAATATTAATTTTAGGCTCTGCTTGATGATGTAAAGACTACAAAGATTTTTATCTTTTCGACCAAAAAGAATAGAAAATAGTGACTTTTATTCTGTTTTGCACATAGAGATTCTAAAGAAGTGTTTCCAAAATTGAATGATTAATGACCAGGGTAATGGAATATTAAATAGGAGTTAAGGTTCATGCAGAGAAAATATTTGCAAGTACTACTGTGATGAGTAAAGCCTGAATTGCACAAAATATGTACTACAAAGCAGCAGGGGACAGAGAAATTAGAAGTGGCTAGAGATGAGACCACAGCTACAGGGCACATAAACACTGGGCTCTGTTTCAGGTGTTTTAATATCTCTTGCCGCCATTAAAAGGACTGTTGAGCATCAATCAAGGCAAATTGAAGACTTACAAGATTGACTTCATAATGAAGCCGTTTGGAAGATTACTGCACGTTGCTCCAACCGTGTATCAGACCAGGCACCAGCAAGAGAAAAAGCCATGGAAGGGTTGATAGGGGTTAACATACTCATACAAAACAGGACAGTTGTGCAATGTTTTGCCGGATGGTAGGAGAGGTCCAGAACATTGAGGGGCCATTGGCCTCAGAGAAGCATCAGCAGGATTTAACTGCACATGCAGATAATAAGAAAGGTCATAGGCAGAAAGGTTGCAGTTAGCGAGAAGAGGCCAAAAAGTGAATTTGATTATTGAGAGATAGTGGCCATGGATTAGCGTTGACTGGAGGTACTGGCCAGGAAGTGATATGTAAGTAGCAAAGCAGATCACAGTTTCAAAAAAGTAAACAGGGGCACCTGGGTGGCTCAGTCAGTTGGGTGTCTGACTTCAGCTCAGGTCATGATCTCACAGTTCATGAATTCGAGCTCCACATCTGGCTCTGTGCTGTCAGTGCACATCCCATTTCAGAGCCTCTGTCCCTGTCTCTGTCTCTGTCTCTGTCTCTGTCTCTCTCTCTCTCTTCTCTCTTCTATCTCCCTCTCTGCCCACCTCTCTCTCTCTCTCAAAAACAAATAAATATTTAAAAAAACAAAAACATGTCAAATGAGGTTATCTGAAAGTTTATTTATGAGAAGAAATCACAATGATGTAAAGGATTGTAATAGGATATTGTAAATAAGGGAGTGGTTTCAAAGCATTTTGGAACAACTCCATGCATACAGCAATAGAAAATGGTAGAAATGTCTGTGGCAGGTGGAAATAGGATATGCAACTTTCATGTGAAGAGAGGTGTGGAGTCTGATAGGGACACGGCAAGAGTGAGAATATCTCTAACGGTTTATCTGTATGATAAGAGTCTTGAGCTAGTGAATAGGGTAGCATGAATATTAGTTTTTTTCAAATCATTTCTCTTAATTTTATTGATTTTTGCTCCTCTATCAAGTATTTTCCCCCTTACATTGGGCTTACTCAGCTCTTCCTTTTCTAGCTCCTTCTGATGATAACTTAGGTCATTGATTGTAAACCTTTATTATTTTTTCAAATATAAACATTTAAAGCTATAGATTTCTCCCAACGCATCACTGTAGAGGCAACCCAAACTTTTTGCTATATTTTATTTTGCTATTATTCAAGATGAAATATAATTTCTATTTTTCCTTACGATAGCTTTAAATCATGGGTTATTGGAAAGTGTTCTTTTTTACATTTTAATTTTTATTTTTTTTGAAAGTGTCCTTTTTCAAAAAAACATTCCAAACGTTTGAGGATTTTCTAGTTATCCTTCAGCTATTTATTCATATTTTAATTGGTTTCCTACAAGACAAGCAATGGATGTGTTGATGGGATGTAAACTTTAAGGCAGTGGGTGGTGAAGGAAGCTGTAATAAGGAAGATGCATGAGAAGGCTTAGGTGGGAAGATGACCTTGGGTAAATATCAGGATATATTGGGATAAATGGGGGAGGGTTGTACTCAAGAACAGGATTCTGTTTTCTCATCAGTTATAACTTTCAGGCTTGGGACTGACACAGGAGCTGTAACTAGCCACCATACAGTGTAATTCAGAGGCCATGCTCAAGAGGGAAATGAAGGCACTCTTTGAGCCAATGCTAAAGTTCTAATCGTATCCCACCTTTCTCAGAGAAGTATTTCCAAGGCACTCCACAAGAATACTATGTTCTGATGTATTAGGGGCAAGAGGTTTCTGACCTAAACCTTTGTTTACTTTATTAAATTTTCTTTTCTTCAACAGGTAAAGACCAAAGGTAGAGTGATAAGATCATTGTTTATGTCTGAAGATCAGGCCATGTCTGCCTGAGTCCTATGACTCCTTTAGAATATCTCTGGTTTTCTTTGGAACCTGACTTTTTTTTAATGTTTATGTATTTTGGAGAGAGAGAGAGAGTCAGAGTGAGAGCAGGGGAGGAGCAGAGAGAGAGGGAGACACAGAATCACAGGCTCCAGGCTCTGAGCTGTCAGACAGCTTGTCAACCCAATGTGGGGCTCGAACTCACAAAACAGTGAGATCATGACCTAAGCCAAAGTCAGATGCCAATGTGGGGCTCGAATTCACAAAACAGTGAGATCATGACCTAAGCCAAAGTCAGATGCCACCTAGGCACCCCGAAACCTGACCTTTAAATATATACCCATGTTTTTTGTGTATATTTATATGTGTCATAGTTATCACTGGATGGAGGAAGTGAATTCTCCTCAAATTCTTCTTACACCTGGCCTGAAATGGAATTCTGTCTTAGCATCCAGGAGAAAATGTGATCTCCCAAAAAGGACAGCTGATCACGTACTGAAAGTTCCAGACAAAGTGCGTAAGTTGAGTATAAACTTGAAAAATTAGAGTTGTGCGGACTTTTACTTTTAGCATTTTTTCCTCATTCATGTTTGTCCTTCCCAAAGACGAACACACATTTTCTCCTTCTTTGTCTCAATCTGAAGTTTTTAGGATGTGTATGCCCAATTTTTAATCTATGCTTTTTATCCACACTTACACAGCTAATATTGCTCTGCATCGCTCTTTCTCTGGAATTCACCTCCAGAAGCCCTGTAGTCACAGCTCACTGCCCTCCCTCAATCCCTGCACAAGACTGTGTTTCACCTAAACCACCTCCTCACCCAGGAAACCACAGGTGTGAGAGATGAGGTGTCTTTGTTGTTTGATGGTTGTATTTTTTCTCTCTATTTCTAGAGCTCTTACATTTGAGTACTTCATGGCTATAACCCAGCAGGAACCCATAAACACCAACATAGAGCATTTAAATCAATCTGAGAGAACAAGGCTCCCAACTGTAACTTTTTTAAACTTAAAATATATTGTTAAAGGCTACAAGAAATCCATTGCCTTCCCTATATAGTTTTATGAGTGTCACAGAAGTTAAGTGTCTCCTGACTCGGCTGGTGGGTAAACCCTCCAGGGCAGTGCCAAAATCTTGTAAAGCAGCAGATTCGACAGACAATCACATACGATGAGGGATCCAGGCTGGTTCGCTAACCTTTCATCACCAGAAATTGTTCCCATTGTGTAACTCTGCATCTGCAGCCTATTTACATGGGAGAACTGACTCACTGAATGTTTATGATGTGTTGAGCTGGAGCGAGACACAGGCTGCTCAGATTTTTCACAGATGACCATTCCGACGACCATGCAGAGGTCATTGCTTTTAGGTTGCGGTGGAATTATTGTTATTATTTTTTTGGTTGTTATTCCCTAATGCACTTTGAAATGTGACTCTTCAGATTTGAACCCCTAAACTTAAAGTTATTTTATCTAACTTCCTCTGCACTTGTGATCTTACAGCTGCTGGGTAAATCCAAGGCAGCCTGTATCGCAATAATTACAGTGTATCCTGAAAGCTTGTGCGCAATTTCTTTCTTTCTGTATGAAATCTAACAGGGACCTTAACCACCAAGCGGATTCGATTGTGCTACCCTGGGAAAAGTTCTCACCGGAAGCCCATATCTGGCAGGGAAAACAGGCACTGGGAGAAAGAGATTGAGTGTCTCCATTCCTCACTTTGCTACTGACCCAATGAGCAACCTCAGGCAAATCACTTAAATTTCTTTCCTCCAGCTTCCTTTTAGTGAAACAAAAACATAATTATTTATTATTTTTGTGGCAAGCTGGGGACAAGCAAAGAGCATTCATTTTACCAAATGAGCTGGCAATACCAAGTTCGCTTGGGTGGGGATACTCTTTATTATGCTAGTTCATTGAATTACACCAGGAAATAATCCTCTTTAGCAGGGTGTAGATGGATGGGGAAATACAATGATAGAGGAATAGCTATTTTTTAAAACTCAATGATTCCCTTGGCCTATACTGCTGGGGACATCTAAATCTCTAGGACCTTTGGTAGTCATTCATTAGAACAGTTATGGTGATCAATGCCTGATATACAGGATTCTGAATAAGAAAGAGAGTGAAAGAGTCTAACAAGTTAATGACTTTGAATGATAGATCCAAACCTCCATTATATGGAAACAATCCCTCATGGTTTTTAGGTTTTTTTAATATTTAAAAAAGTATACAAATTGGTGTTATAGGCTAATAAATTATCACAAAGTGAACACAGCCTTGATTCAATATGCAAATCAATAACAGAAATTACCAACACCCTGTAGAAGGTCCTCTTGTGTGAGCTCATAATCAATACTAATACCCTTTTTCCACCCCAAAACATAAATGACTGAAAAATGGTGTCCTAGGGTAGGTAGGTACTTCTTGTGTATTACTTTTTCTCCATGTTTGTGGTATTCACCCATTTTATTCCATGTAGCAATAAATTATTCGTTGTTGTTGTTATTGGGATTCCCATTGAATAAATGTATGAAAAATCATGTAACATTTTACTCTCCATGGGCATTTACTGTATTTTCTGTTTTTATTTTTGTTTTTTAATTTGGGTGCTACTATATAGAACTGTTATGTATATTTTTAAACATATCTTTGAGTATACATGTACATGCATTTCTGTTAGGTACATATATAGTTATTGAACTGGGTCATAATATATATGTATATTTAACATCAGTAGAGAGTATCAATTGATTTCTAAAGTAGCACCAATTTATGTTCCTATCAACCATGTCACAATTTCTCTCATCTTTACCAAAGCTTATTATTGCCAATATTTAATTTTTTATTGTTGTGGTAGTAAGAACATGTAGCATGAGATCTGCCCTCTTAAAAGTTTAAGTGCACGATACTGTATTGTTAACTATAGGCACGATATTAAACAACAGCTCTCTAGAACTTATTCATCTTGTATAACTGAAATTTTAAACAGCACCCCACCTCCTTTTCTTCCCCGGCAGACCCTAGCAATTCCACTCTCTGTTTCTGTGAGTTTGACTATTTTAGATATTTCTAGTAAGTGAGATCATGCAACGTTTGTCCTTCTGTGACTGGCTTACTTCACTTAGTATAATGTCCTCCAGGTTCATCTGTGTTGTTACAAATGACAGAATTTCCTTCTTTTCTGAGACTGAATAATATTCCATGGTATATAAACAGCACATTTTCTATATCCATTCATCCATTGATGGACATTTAGATTGTTTCCATATCTTGACTGTTGTGTTTAATTTTGCAATGAACACAGTAGTGCAGATGTCTCTTTTGAGATCCTGATTTCAATTCTTATGAAAATATACCAAGAATTGGGATTGCTGGAATATATGGTAATTCTATGCTTAATTTTGGGGGAATCTGCTATACTGTTTTCCATAGCTGCTGCACCATTTTATATTCCCACCAACAACACACAGGAATTCCAATTTCTCCAAATCCTTACCAATGTTTGTTATCTTTTTTTTTTTTTTTTGATAATAGCCATCTTAACTGGTGTGAGGTGGTATCTCATTGTGACTTCATCATTTCCAAGCACTAAGGGCTAATTTATGGTTCTTTTTCATCACACATGTTTTTTCTATATCATTCATTTCTCTCTTCTATTGACTGTTTCCTTCTTTGATTCTTTTTTTTTTATGATGAATGGTTTTTCTAACTCCTTGAAGTAGATTCCTGATTTTCAAACTTTCTTTATTGATTGTACATAAGCATTTAAGACCATGAATTTGCATCTAAGAAAATTTTAATTGAAACATATGAAGTTTGAAGTATCTCTTCATTTTCACTAGAAAAATAAAGATATTTTGTTTGACAATTCATTTTTTTGAGGACTTTAATTTGTTAGAGTAGTTTTAGGTTCACAACGAAATTGAGAGGAATGTAGAGATTTCCCATCTATCCTCTGCCACCACAAATGTATAACCTCTCCTAATATCAGCATGACTCATGAGGATGGTACTATTGTTACCAAGGATGAACCCACATTGATGAATTGTAATCAGTCTGCCAAAACCTCTGCTCTGGTTCTAAAGCCTGCCAGCTGCCCATTTTTAAATCAGCAAATGCTCTTAGGGCTCATCACTATTGGTTTTCTCTCCCTTTACTGACTCTCAGAACATTTTTTTTTCAGAGTATTGGTTGCTTCCTGATGCCTTCAAAGTAATTTTAAGCATTTTACCTATGTTCATAGATCTCAAGAAAAAGACTAATCCAAAGGTAAGCCAGTTTCTTTTTTTCCAGAAAGACAAATTAATAGTTTTAGACTAAAACAAAATATTGTGTACTCAGTCACTTTGATCAAAGTGGTTAAAGCAGTTGAATATAGTCAGTAATAAATGGGGAAAATTATATAATATTTCCTATCCAGAATAATAAAATAAAATAGAGAATTCCATTTTTATGATCTACGAAACAAACAAAACCAAACAAACAAAACAAAACAAAAATGCTACCTTTTGGAGAGAGAAATGTCTTTACTCCAAAAACTAGAATAGTCTCTAAAGTCAGTATCTTCCACTCAACCTTAAAACAAAGAGAAAAAGGACATTGCTAGTCTCTTATGGGTTAATTTTTTTCTCTGGAAATGATATGTTGAAGTCCTAATCTTTGGTACCTGTGGATATGATCTTATTTGGAATAAGATCTTAAAGATGCAAGTAAAAGATAAGGTCATGAGAGTGAGTTCTAATCCAATATGATTCATGTATTTTGAGAAGTGGAAAATGCCTCATGAAGACCCAGACACACTGGGAAGACAACATGTGGAGATGGAGGCATAGATTGGAGCTGTGATTCTACCAAGGAACACTTGTGGCTTCCAGAAGCTGGGAGAGGCAAGGAAGGAGTCTTCCTTGGAGGCTTCAGAAGGAGTGTGGCCCTGTCAACATCCTGATTTTAGACTTCTAGTATCCAGAACGGTGACAGAACACATTTCTGTTGTTTAAGCTATCCAGTTGAGGTACTCTAAGGTATGAAAACCTTAGGAGATGAATGCACAGTAACTGTTACATTGAGCATTCACTGGAAATTATACATTCACTTAAAATTATATATTGCATGGATTTAAGAAAAAGCAAACAGATGTGAAACAAATCCATTGGTGAATATTCTATAATTGCACTTCTGAATTTTGAACAATTGCAATGAAGAATTAGAGAGAATATCATAGGAATTACTGTGTAAAAGATTTTTTTTTAAAAAAAGCCCACTTAAATAGATTCAGGAAAATACGTAAATCTCAGATCCACTTCTGGCTGAGAACTATTTCAGCCATGCTGTAGGTAGACTAGTCTATTAATTATGGTTTGTTGAAACTAAAGTATGTGTTTAGGTTAACAGCTTAACAACTTGCATATGGTTTATTACATCATGCAGATTCTGTAATTTTAGTGGTTTCCTCTATATTTTCAATTGTCAGTGCTTCCACTGAGCCAGATGGACCATATTGACAATTGTAGTCAGGATTCTGGTGCCCAGAATAAATAGATCATTCAAAAAGCAGATTCACAGAATGGGGCCAGAATAAGTAGTTTAACTGTATTGATATGCCACATGTTAGAAGCTGAAACTCTCAGCTGCTTAAAATACTCTGTGAAATAGGGTAGAGTTTAAAAATAAACCAATGTATTAATAAATGTTTAGACTCCTTTACAAAAAGTTGGGCCACACAGCCATTTTTCAATTTTCAAAATATCCAACTCAGTCTCTTTTACTCTTCCACTGTATTCAGAAGAAATAAAAATTCTACATAAAAAGTAGATATCTCTCATAGCTAAGACACACATTCAAATTTTAAAATTAAAGTTACCTTTTGGGGGGGACTGAGGAGTTTTTTTTGAAGGCTATTGGATTGTAATTTTCTTTTTCCTACTTTCTGTTCTTTCCATTTACTTTATTTAATATATTTCATTATTATTTAAAATTTTTCATCCATATACTTTTTCCAAGAGCATTTTATTTTTTTACTTTTTTAATTTTACTTTTTTAAAAAAATATTTATTTGAGAGAGAGAGAGAGAGAGAGAGAGAGAATATGAGCTAAGGAGGGGCAGAAAGAGAGGGAGAGAGAGAATCCCAAACAGGTTCCATGCTGTCAGTGCCTGATGCAGGGCTAGAACTCACAAACTGTGAGATCATGACCTGACCCGAAATCAAGAGTCGGGTGCTTAACCAATGAGCCACCCTATTGCCCCTCCAAGTGCATTTTAGATAGACAATCCTCCCATGGTTAAGTCTTTACAAAGTTTGGTAAGACCTTAGCAGTTCATTATTTTAGATTAACCATAACCAACAAAAAATGAAATGATATCTTAAATGGAATCAGATAAATTAGTTTAATGCAATGAAATTCATATGTGGATCTATGATAATTTTAATCGCAAATGTTTTTGTTGTTGCCTCAACATTCTCTTATATAATTATATAAGATATACAATTCCTTGCTATATTTAGCTTCTAATGCATCTGTTAACAGAAAAAAATAGGAGTGATAGTCTTAAATATTAATAATGATACAGTTGCTACTATTTAAGAAGTTAAAGATTAGAGAAATGAAAATTTTAAATGGAGAGTTGTTATAAAAATCAATTAATAACATATCAGAGTAGTGATATTTCCATATTTTAATCATCTGAAAGATAAAGGGCTCCTAAGACATTAGGATGTGAATGGCCTTCTTATAAAATATGACTAAATGAAAAGGGTGCATCTCAAGATACTTTGATTAGTCATCCCAATTGGTTTTCCCATTGGAAAAGAGTATAGCTCACAAAGGCAAACCATGATTTTCATCCAAACATTTCCCAGGGGAGACAAAGTCCACCCGGAAGTTTATCTCCAATGTAAAGAGAAAGAGAGAGAGAAAGAGAGAAAAAGGGAGAGAGAGAGAGAGAATGTTTCAGCCAAATGTTTTTGAGTATTTTTGGTCCCATTAGGAAGGCCATCACTGTTGTAAGAAAAATTCATCATGATATCTTCATTTGATGTCATTAAGCAATAAATTCATACACCTGCCCTCATTTCCCTTATTCTAATTCCATTCTTGGCAAGGAGCATCACAATTTGCCTTTCATATGAAAATTGACTTCAAAAGAGAAAAATAATGAGCAGGCTGGTAAGAGTATACTAGACATAGCCACAGATTTTTTTTCTATAGAACTTTTTAATGAATACTTATAAACAAAATTTACAGTCTAAATGTCTGTACAAAAATCACAACATAAAATAATTTTAATCATCTACACCATAAAGCACATGTAGGGTCTGATGCTTTACAAAGAGTAGGAATTCAATAAATACTTTTTGTATAAAAGAAATTACTGGTGATTTGAAGTATTTGACCTCGTCCTTGCTTCATCAAGTGCAAAAGTGATTTCTGGGGAACGTATGTTATTCTTTGTATGGGGAACAATAGACAGAAGTAACATCGTTGTGCACGATTTGTCTACCAGACATTATGCTAGGTATTTCACACACCTTTTTTCACAAAAATCTCACTTCACCGTAGGTATTGATATCTTTTTAACAGATTAAACATAAAGTAACTGAATCTTGGAGATATTGAGGAACGTATAAGGGTAGTGAATTATAGAACCAGGGTTCAAAAAAAAGTCAGACAGACTGTAAAGCCCATGTGCTTTCCACCATGTCTCACTTCTGACTGTGTTAAAGCTATGATCTGCAAAATGTGCTGTGCATCCCTTAAGGGGTACTTTCACATTTTCCAAGTGGTGTGTGGGCATAGATAATATTGAGAATGCTCCTTTCAGATCTTTCATTTCCATATGTTTCCATTTTTCCCCTAAAATTGAGAATACACCTGTTTGTGGTGTCTTGCTGGTTTTCTTATCCTGATTCCTGTTTTCCAACTTATAAAAGCATAATCCTTACTGACCTCAAATCTTACTAATATACATAGCCTCAGAGTGTACAAATCTCTGGTTTCCAAGCAGTTAAAACATAAGTGTTGAGGAATTTGTCCATTAATCAAGGCAGCATAAATCTACAATACACATTGCATCTGCCCTGTCTTATAAATATTTTTGTTACTAGTGGAAAATGTCATTAGAAATGGAATATTTTTCACAAATTGTAATGTCATGAATTCATATATATCATACATTGAACCATGGGAGTAAGAATTTTCCCTAGGTTTTCAAATCCACGGCTTGGTTCCATAGCGAAAGCTTGTGAAAACCAGTTAAATAGAACTTTGATCAAACATATTAGAGAAAGTGATTGTCTACTGTGTCATCAAGGAGACCAAATGACAAGAAAAATATTGACCTGCATATGTATCTCAGATTCTGAATATCCAAAAGTTTTTGAAAGTCAGCTTGGAAAGACCTGTCTACTCCTGAGCATATGCTCTGTATTTTGGTCATTCTCGCTGAGAATGGAGGGATTCTCCATTCACCCACATTTTGGTCTGCATCCACATTTGAAAATATGCTTAATCATGCAATAACTTTAAAGTCTATTGCCAAGGATATTGCATTGACATATGAGATTCAAATAAATATTAGTTGATGCTCCCGAATATTTTTGAGTGTGCCCAATTAAACAAGATTCCTCTGAGTAAAAGAGTAATAAGTATAATTAACAATCATTAGTTTAGCGTCAGTAAAGTTTTTTTTTTTTGGTAGAGTTTATGGAAATTGAAGAAATAAATATCTTCCTGGAGAATAATCTTTTTAATTGGTATTTACAACGAAAATGAAAAAGGATTGATTATTAGTTTCCAGCTCATAGATTATTACAAGTAAGTTTTGATATCTTATAGTTATATTTTACATAATTGTAATGAATTTAGTTACATGTTATTTATTTGAACAAGCTCTTTATCACTTTAATTTATAAAAATAGGAAATAGAAATATAATTGATGATCTATAGTTTCTGTGTGTGTGTCTGTGTATTTTTTTTTTTTTTTTGAGAGGGAAACAGACCGCAAGAGGCCCTTTTTTAAAAAAGATTTATTTATATTTGAGAAAGAGAACAAACGGGGATGGAGCACAGAGAGAGGGGGGCAGAAGATCTGAAATAGCTCTGCAGGTCTTGAACTCAGCTGTGAGATCATGACCTGAGCCAACATCGGACCCTCAACCAAATGAGCCACCAAATCATCACCAGGTGCCCCATGATGATCTATATTTTCTAATGTGAGAAATAAATAATGGTCATCCATGGATATAGGAATTTCTTAAGAAAAAATAATACATTTCATTAAAAAATGCATCACAAAAATTATAGCTTTTAATGTTTTATAATTATTTAATACAATTTGGAAGATATGTTTCTTTGATTATTTTGGAACTAATGATATAATCCAGATTTTTAAAAAAGATTTACAGACAGTGACAAGAATTTTTAAACACCATCCTTCTCACTTCATATGTATGTGTATATATATATATATATATATATATATATGGGATATATGTATTATATGTATACATATAGTGCTACATATATAATTATTGTAGAAAGGAATATAATATTGTGATAAATAAATGACTTTCAAGCATAAAAATAGATTAGAATAAAATTATGGGTGGGTTATAGCATAGAAAAGTTAGTTTTAGAAGAAGTGATTTAAATGTGCAACACTTAAGAATATGTTCCTATATGTTTTAATAATATATGTAAAATCACAGTGATATTTGGAGTCCTTTACTACACTTAACAGATTAATATAATAGTTTTGTTTTAAAATGTCAAAATTAAAAAATTGTTTTAATGTTTACTTATTTTTGAGAGACAGAGCATGAGCAGGGGAGGGGTAAAGAGAGAGGGAGACACAGAATTGGAAGCAGGCTTCTGGCTCCGACAGTCAGCACAGAACCTGAGGTGGGGCTCAAACTCACAAACAGTGAGATCATGACCTGAACCGAAGTCGGATGTTGAGCCACCCAGGTGCTCCTAAAATGTCAATTAGAAACTATCTTCTTTTCAATTTTTCAAGGTTTATTTTTACTATTATTTCTTTGAAATACAGAGAGAGAAGGAGCAGAGGAGCGGCAGAGAAAGAGGGGGGTAGAGAGAGAGAGAGAGAGAGAGAGAATCCCAAAAAGGCTTCTACACTGTCAGCGCTGAGCCTGATGTGGGGCTTAAACCCACAAACTGTGAAATCATGAGCCAGCAGCTTAACTGACTGACCCACCCAGGTACCCCTAATATTTTAAAATTTATTTATTTTGAGAGACAGACAGAGAGAGAGAGAGAGAGAGAGAGCACACCCGGAGGGCTCAGAGCGAGAGGGACAGAGAGAATCTCAAGCAGGCTCCATGCTGTCAGTGCTGTTAGTGCAGAGCTCAATGTTAGGGCTCGAACTCAAGAACTGTGAGACCATGACTTGACCAAACCCAAGAGTTGGGCACTTAATTGACTGAGCCACCCAAGCTCCCCTCTTCTTTGTAACTTTTTAAGCTAAGAATAAAAACTTGAAGATGATACCTTAAAACTCTTTGATAGAATACATAGCTTTTAGGAATACTTTAGGGGATATATGGGAAAACCTAAATGCCTGAATTTTACTGTATTAAGCAAACAACATAACATAGCAAAGGGACTTAGAATTTGCTTGAGCCAAAGTAATTGAATCAAGTGTGGCTGATATTTACTCTTCAGATCTTGGAAAACAGTGAGAAGGCCTGAGAATATCATAGGCACCCAAAGCATGAAACAGTCACATTTAAAAAAAATCCTTTGAAGTCTTCTTTATTATGTTTTGAATTAAAT
>CM053560.1:16019795-16196406 GCA_028646485.1 Cryptoprocta ferox
GGTCTCGGGGGCTGCTCTCTCCGAGGCCCCGCCTTGGTGGTTGCGGGGAGAAGTCTGGCGCCGCCTCAAAATTTTGCCGGAACCAAGCGTTGCAACCGCCCTTCTGAGTCCGATCTCCCTGTGCCGCGGGCGAGCCAAACTGTATTCTCCAAGCTCCGCCTCACTTCCGAATCCCAGTCTGTGCAGTTCAACACCGTCACCGGGGATGAGATGCGTTCCCGCTGGCGGCTGGCCTCCAGGCCCGGCTTGAGCCGCCCTTTTCACGGAGCCGCAACAGCAGTAGCCGCCGTCGCTGCCGCATTTTAAGGCGCCTGTCTTGGCGGTGCCGCTTCCGCCACCGCCTTTATCTGTGCCGCCGCCGCTCCCGGTGCGGCTTGGAGTGGATGCCGCTGCCGCTGCGCCCAAGGAAGAACTCGCCGGCCAGATGGGACGGATTTCTCTCCCGGCGCTCGGCAGTTATATACGGGGAGACGGGCGAGTTTTCCTCCCTTAGAGATGGTTCTAGGTGCGTTTTCCGTCTGTCTTTCTCTTCCCCTGGTCTCTCCGGGGCACAGTGCGCTCTCCCTGTGTTGGGCTCAGGGGCTCCTTCCCCCTGCGCCACCGGGACCCGCCCGTCCCCTAATTTCCCAGATCACAGTCACTCACTCAGGCATCTTTGAGGTTGTCTTCTTTCTGGCGTCTGTTTCTTCTTTCCCCCACTTGCAAATTCAAGTTTTATCACTTCAGTCCTTCTCAGATCAATCCATACGGGCGTGCGCGGATTACAGAGCTCCCTGCTTCTCCGTCATCTTGCCTGCTCCTCTTGAATAATATTTCTAATAATGGATCTTGAAACTGACATTTTCTACAAGTGATCACATTATGTATTATCTGAAGAATACCCACGTATTTCATTTAATGGTACAAAACACACAGGCTACTTGACATATATTCCCACATAATATTTTCTCTCACATTTGCAATTCAAAAGATTGGTGAACTCAGAGGATTTGTAGTCACTATACATAGCATACTATATTAACATTTTAAATGTTTATTCCGGTTAATTTCTTTTTTAATGTGTATTTATTTTGAGAAAGAGAGAGAACATGAGCAGGGGAGGGGCAGAAAGAGAAAGGGAGAGAGAGAATCCCAAGCAGGCTCTGTGCGGTCAGCGTAGAGCCTGACACGGGGCTTGAGTCCATGAACTGTGAGATCATGACCTGAGCCAAAGTCAAGAATCACATGCTTAACCAGCTGAACCACCCAGGGGCCCATAATTCATTTCCTCTCTTACACTTAAAACACCTTCATTATGCTATTTGATGAGGTATGTCCCCCTGAGGTCAGTACAACTTTCTGCTAGTCAGGTTTGCTATGCAATGGAGTCTGAACTAGAACTTTGATCTGACTGAAGGGCTGCTTGTAGAAAGACCATCTGCCTCCCTCTAGGCCCAATCCCTCCAGGAGCCGGCCTATTATTTCATTTTATGCCTACAATAACTTTATTTCCCTTATCAAGATGAAGTATCTGTGGCTTAGAGAAGCTTAAGAAACTTGATGTAGGTCACAGTGATGGACTGAACGCTGTCTCCCTCCAAATCTGTATGTTGGAGCTCTAATTCCCGCTATTACTATGTAGAGATAGGAATTTTAAGCTGTTAACTAAGGGTGAAATAAATCCTAAGTGTGGGACCCTATCCCAATATGGCTGGTGTCCTTTTAAAAAGAGAGAGAGAGAAAGAAGGAAAAAGAAAGGGGTGGGGAGATCAGGGATGCTTGTGCCCAGAGAAAAGGCCATGTGAGGATACAGGGAGAAGGTAGCCATCTGCATGCCAAGAAGAGGCCTCAGGGGAAATAAACCCAGCAAAAACCTTGATCTTGGACATCCAGCCTCCAAAACTGTGAGAAAATAAATTGCTGTGTTTTTTTTTTTAATGTTTGTTTATTTTTGAAATAGAGAGAGGCAGACAGACAGACAGACTGAGCATGAGTCGATGAGGGGCAGAGAGATAGAGGGAGACACAGAATCCCAAGCAGGCTCCAGGCTGTCAGCACAAAGCCCGAAGTGGGTCCTGAATCCACAAACCGTGAGATAGTGACCTGAGCCCCAGTCGGACACTTAACCGACTGAGCCACCCAGGCGTCCCGCATTTCTGTTTCTTAAGCCTCCCAGTCTGTGGCACTTTGTTGTGGCATCCTAAGTGTACTAACACAGTCACTCAAGTGGTCAGAGACAGAACCAATACCAAGACCTTTCTTAATAACTTAAAACATTGGTCCTTGTAAATACTTAGCAATCACATAAGCACTTATTGAGGTATATGTTTTCTCATCATATTAAATGGAAAAACTGGTCTTATACAAACTCATCTAAAAGTTTTTAGTGACTTGCCTCTAGTTGTATAGTTGTTCAGTGGCAAAATCAGGATTTGAACCCAGACAGACAGGATTTTGACAGCTTCATCACATTACAAATGCTTCAGATATTAATATATTTGCTTGTTTGTTTGGTTTTGGCTTGTGTTCTCCTTTTCAGTTAATTTTTTCTGATTTGCCTAGAATTAACCCTCTGGGCTAAATGCTTTTTTTATTTTTTATTTTTCTTGTTTATTTTTTCAAAAATATAACTCCCAGAACATTCAAATGCAAAAGTTTAAAGATTAAAAGCGTTGATATCCAACTATAAATAATTCTTGTACCGTTCATATTTTTTTATGATTTTAATATTATTCCTCAAGTCCTGAAGATTCTGAAAACTGACGAAGCATCTTTGCAGATTTTCATACCCATAATGTTGTAATATTATTGGAAATCTAAGCCATAAATGTGTTAAATGCCGACATTCTCATTAAATAGCTAAGACCTAGTTAAATCAAGTCTCATTCAGGGAAAAATATAATAATCAAATGTGAATGATGGACCTGGTAATTAAAGACCTCTACAGTGCCCAATTTTTTAAGCACCTGAAAGCAAATTATTCTCTAATTTAGCATGAATGCTGACAAGGGATGACACAAACTTGTTCACAGTAGTCTAACCATGGAGAAAAAAAAAAGCTAAAGGATATTTCAGTACCAAAGACCAAAGAGACAACTTACAGATTCTCATAAAGGATAATCAACCATGCTTCTTTCTTGGCTCTTGGCTAACTATAAACTGTATTTCCCTATTCATTTAAAAACAAAAGAGGGACTATAATTTGAAATACAAAATCAAATATAATTTAATATCAGTGAACTAATTACAGTATTTACTATTTCAAGTTGCTCTTTAACACCACAGTCTGGCTGGGCTTAATTGAATCTCTGTAAGTAAGATGGGCTTGCAGTCTGAAATCTTATGGGTTCCAAAGCCAGGCCAATTCAAAAACTAGGCTCATGCCTATTGGTTACTTGCCATATTCAAGTAGTACTAGAGTCAATGCCCCAAAATGAAGTTAATGAAACACCATGAAAACAACAAGGAATAGAAGTAGTGTTTTAGTAAAAGAGTTAATTTGGTATTGATCATCTTGCCAATGAATTGCTAGAAGGCTTCTTCCTAAGGTCTTCCTTCAAATGCCTGTGACTAATCGAGCCCACCTTCCCACTCCTTTCCAGCCCTGCTGAGAGACAGCAGTTTGACCATGTTCCCTATGATCCAAGTCCAACTCAGTCTGGTTGGTGATAATGGAAGATCCCGACCCTATGGGCTAGCTGTTGAGGTGAGAGAAAGCAAGATTAGTAAGCGGAAGCCAAAATTGGTCTTTGAAATCTGGAACCTTCTCTGAATTTTATTTATTTATTTATTTATTTATTTATTTATTTGCTTGTTTGGTTGGTTTTGGCGTATGTATCTATCTTTTGAATTTAGGGGCCATTGATAGCTTCTGCTGTTTTGCCTAGAGTATATGCAGGGGCTCCGGAACCTCCCTGATGTCAGTGTAGCTTATTTTCTTATCCACTTAAATAAAATAGAAGTAAAGGCTAAACATATCATTTGAGGTTTGTCTGGTTTAAAATATATTATCAGTAGGCTCCAACACTTTATCAGTGGTCACTCCACTCCATCTTCACAAGACAGTCATGTGTTTGGGAACTGTAGGGATCACCTAGGTCATGAGGTCCCTGGAGGACTCAGCTTGGGGGCTGGAGGGAGTCAGTCTGGCAAGGCCCACAATGTTCACCATGTAGTGTGCCTATTGTAGCGGTAACTATCAGCTTCAGAGTTCTTCCCCTACTTCCCTATGAGAAATTACAGTGAACCTATCTTTAGGAACAGCTTGCTTCAGGGAGATTAATTGCACCAAATAAATTTCTCTGCAAGCTGGAATTGAGTAACTAAGAGATTAAGGTAAAGAGCAGAAGTGCTAAAAGCTTAGAGCAAGGATTTGCAAAGTACAACTCGTTTTTTGTACATCCCATGAATTAAGGGTTGTAAAAACAAAACAAAACAAACAAACAAAAAAAACAACACAGCAAAACAGACACTGACAACAGCAATAGTAAATGATATGCCTGCTTTGGGCCCGCAAAGCCTGACATATTTACTATCTGGCCATTTAAGATAAAGCTTACCAATGCTTGACCTAAAGGCATTAGTAACAATCAGCATTATAAGTTGCAAGTAAAGGGACACCGCATCTGGGAATTCTAAGGGAATTATTACAAACACCATATAGGCATTCTGAGAGTTTTATAGACCAGAACCAAAGGTGCCAGGTTAGGGCAATTTCCAGTTTTGTAGTAGAGTTTGTCCATGAACAGTTGTCTTCTGCCGCTCTTGGGAGGTATAAATGCTAACGCTTGTTTCACTCATATTGTCATTGGCTGCCACTTTCTGTGGAACTACAATTGGAGACAGCAAATGGGACTCAGGGGCTATTTCTCCCACCATCCTCACCAACATGGATTGTCCACAGCCCCTGCTCTTCCACATAACTAGCTTCTGACTTAGTGTCTCTGATAGGATTGGATGAGTAGCAAAGCCTCAGTCATATTTCCGTGTCTCACCTGTATGGGATCACAGGAAAACAGTCAGTGTTGCATATGTTAGCTATTTTAATTGGGGTCCGTATTATCCCATGTACCAGGTGTGATAAGGGTGATTAAGTGCCTCAGTAAGGACATAGGCAATACAACAATTTAGTAGAGCAGGGAGCATAAATAGTAAGCAAAAGAGAAAGGAAAATGGATTCGGTGTGCAGAGAGAAGCACAAATTCCTTGAGAAATTATTGCTCCCAAGAGAAGGCGGGCTGATGACATTTTATTTCTCTTTTTAGTTGTCATAAGGCCTGCCTGAATTAGGGCTTCTCTTCCTGGATTTCCATGGATTCTCATTAATTTCCCAGCTAGATACTTTTTTTATCAAACCCATGTGAAAAGGGCATATTTACAACCTGGTGAGTTCTAACTGGAAATACTTCCCTGCTTCTCACTATCCACTCCCCATATTATTTAGGGATCTTATGGTTACGAATAATAGAAGCACATCTCAGACCTACTTAGAAGGAGTCTAAGAGTGTCATGAAACCCAAATATAGAAATGATATGAACCTTAAGTTAAACCTCTTTAGGATTTTGTTTACCTGTTACTAGCCTTGACTACTCTCTACATCTCATTTTAATTGTTTTGCTGAGTACAGACAGGCTTTAAAAAACAAACAAGCAAACAAACAAACAAATAAAGCAAGCAAATAAACACCTTGTAGAAGTTGTGGCAAATGCCTATCTCTGGGTTTGAACTTTCACATTTTAACCATGGCAAAAGAAGACAAATATATTTATTCTATCTGAAGTCCAAAATCTTAATAGAATGACTCACTGACCTAACTTGTGTGTCTATGTCTAGAACAATAAACTTGGGTCAAGGCAGTGGCTTATATCTTTGGTCTACTTTGGGTGTTCTTTCTTATACACACATATAAAGATAATATGCTATAGCTACTACTACTAGGACATATAATATAATAAAAAAGTCATATGCAGTCATAATACAGTGGTAAGCACTGATGAAGCAATATGCTCATGCATTATTTAGCACATCCAATAAGAAACAGGAAAGTCAGAATCAAGAATGCTTCTTGGGGCAACTGGGTGGCTCACTTGGTTAAGTATCCTACTTTTGATTTCGACTCATGTCATGATCTCACAGTTTTTGAGATTGAGCCCCACATCAGGCTCTGCACTGATAGCAGAGTCCTGCTTGGAAATCTCTCTCTTTCTCTCTCTCTCCCCCCCACTTATGTGCTCTCTCTCTCTCTCAAAATAAATAATAAAACATTTAAAAAATGTATTTAAAAAGAGAACACAATTTCAACTGGATTCCATACTCTTCTTAGAAGTGGTCAAGTCATGTAAGGTCCAAATAAATCAGATGTCTCTATTTAATAAATATGAGGATTTAACTTGATATTTATAAAGACAAAAACATACATGTCATTTGAGAACTCTTAATTTCACATTATACAATGACCACCGAAGAGCTTAATACCATGTATTTAACGTAAGTAAAATGATATAATTCTATTCAGAAGTACTCAGAGGAGAACTCTCCATTCCCTTTTTCCAAGAATGTGTGAAACCCCTCATTCAAATGTCATTGAAAGAATTGTCTCTGGGCTGGTATTTTTCCAGATTTATTTTCTTAAGTTGTCCAGCATTTTTGTTCCTTCTCTGGACAGCTATGTCTATTGACTCTATTGTGGTATTGAAAGGGGGCATTTATTCTTTCATAATTGGCACGAAGGACATCTACAGGATTAGAGTTGAATGCAACAAGAGATTCTCTCTTGGAAAGCAGCTCTGGCAGCCTTACATTCTCTGTATGACATTAAGCATCCTTTCTGGCAAGAGCTACACATGGTGTTTACTGTTTAACCATTCCATGGCTACATGAAACATCAGACAAAGAAGAAAAGAGTCACCGATCCAACAATCTGAGGAGATGTCTCAGAACAGATGGCATTTGAACAATTCTTAAAAGAAAATTTAGACTTATGTAGTGATATATAAGTAGTTACTGAGATGCCCATTTCTTACCCAATGTTCTTTCTTGCCCAGTTGCTTTTCAACATTTTGTTTCCCCATCCAGGAGGTGAACAATTAGCCAGCCAAAGTATTGGCATAGATCTGTACTTGAGATTGAGTACAATTGTTCTATCCCATCTATTACCTTGCTTGGTGCCTAAAACTGTCCGAAGTAAGCATTTGTTTTTTGGGTTAAATATTATAACAAAATAAAAAAGTTTAAAACATACTACAGTTCTAATGATCAAGTTAATATTTATACACATGGACATACACACATGTACTCAGATAGTTAGATAGATGACAGATAGATAGATGATTCTTGAGGGTCAGGGGGAATGGGAAAGATGTTGTTTAAGGATCATACTGGAACTAGCAGCTAAGTCCTGGAGATCTAATACCTAGTAAAGAGATTATAGACAACAAAACTGTATTATAAACATTTAACTTCCTGAGAGACTACATCTTGGTTGTTGGCACCACAAAAACAAATGATAATTACGTGACACCACAGAGGTGTTAGCTAGTGTTACGGTGGCAATGAATTGCAGTATAAATGCATAAAATCAACTTTTTGTACATCTTACACATACAATGCTATATGTTAATTGTGTCTTGATTTTTAAAAATTCTGTAATAAATTGGTTTCTCTCCAAAGCTCTTATCCATAAGTTAATGGGGGAAAATAATGAAATGTCCAATCTAATTAAACTAATTTCTATATGATAATTTAAATCTCCCCTATAAGTTATGTCAATATCTCTTATTTAAAGATATTCTGAGGGTCAGACAACAATAAAACATCATCAAGTGCTCCCCACTCCAATAACTTTCTTTTCCTTTGCCATGTTAATGCCACACAGTCAATACTAAATAAAAGCTTGGTAACTAAAGATGTGAAAATAAAAGTTTCTTTGAATTTTTTCCTGAGGCTTACCCTGTGGTTACTAACAGTACCAGATAGCATTTTAGATATTCAATAACATTCACATCAATAAATAAATGAATATTCTAGCATTTTAAAAATCTGAACATTGGGGCGCCTGGGTGGCTCAGTTGTTTAAGCATCCGACTTCAGCTCAGGTCATGATCTCACAGTTCATGAGTTCAAGCCCCGCATCGGGCTCTGTGCTGGCAGCCCGGAGCCTGGATCCTGCTTCAGATTCTGTGTCTCCCTCTCTCTCTGCCCCTCCCCCTCTCATGCTCTCTCTCTCTCTCTCTCTAAAAGACAAATAAACAGAAAAAAAATCTGAACATTAATAAATGGTTTTATATACATACGTACAAAAGCCATTCATGTTTATGTCTTTGTCAAATTTCTTCTTGGCAGAGAAAATCCTCCCAAGACGAAGACAAAGTCCTATATCTATTGTAATGTAAACAGCATGATTACAACTTTCTGGCAAGTAGACTTTGTACCCACCCCCACCCAACCCAATTAAAAAAAATAGAAAACTGAATGAAAAATTGGCTTTCCAACCTGTAATACTTAGGAAATGTTCATGAGATATGTAAATGTATCTTTCAGCTTCATTTCTCAGCCTGCAGCATAATGAGCATGGTTGTGTTTCCTTGTCCACTGGCCCCATTCTCATGGATCTTTTCTCACACCCGTGGATGTACTGGGCTGTAACTTATGGAGAATTGTATTCGCAATACAGTTATAATCAGTTGCGATCCATCCTTGTACGAACAATGCTATAAAATTATATTGTATGCATGCTTCATTAAACACAATAGCCATTTTCAAGTGTAAATTCAAAACATTTCCTATTATGAATTATTAGGCTTCCAGGCTGAACCCACTTTAGAAAAGCCTTGTAAAGTTTGCAGTCTGATCCATGCTTACCTAAATAATCTAGCCCATTAGGTGTTGGAGATTTATTCTGGAAAATAGCTTCCCTAATGTCATTTCTGTTATGCTTGGAATGTTGTCTGAACTAAAGTGTCATGAGATGAGTCAGCCTCCACAAATGTTGGCATTGGTCCTTTCTTCCTGGATTTCACCAGCTCTAAAGTGACAAACGAGTCTAAGGAAGATGTACATCTTGGAATTTGTGGGGGTGTTAGGAGTCATTGGCTTTCCCTGCATTCTGTTTGAAGATTGAAACCAAACTGTAATAACTCTGAAAAAAATTCTGGCTTCATATTTTTTTCCCAGTGGTATTGATGATAACTTTTTCAATGACCATTGGTTTATTTGTTTGAATTGGCTACATATTGAAATCCACCATAGGCCAAAGGGAGAAAATGATTAGGCGAATTACTTACCTTTCTGTCCTACAATCTACAGACCTATGAGAACTCATTTACTTCCATGTTTTAACTACCTCAATTCATAGAAAGTAATCAAGTCCAACCTTAGCTGATGTCTTTCTCCTGACTTCCTGGCCTAAAGATCCAATTCCTTAATAAAATGCTCACTCTGACAACCCCTTCAAATGAAGCTTATCATCTTTATCCAAGTGTTCAGACAGTTCAGTGTATACAGAGAACTAGGTCTTCATTCAGTTGATCAGAGGGCTCCAGGTCTACATTGGATGAGGGCAAGTGAGAGGGAATGATGGGAGATGGACCCAGAGTATGGGGGACCACTGAAAAAGCCTACAGTGTGAGACTGGGTGATAGTATCTACCAGGCTTTATATTTCTGTGTTATTCTTGTGCCTTGACCTGCCTGGCCACCAGTTTCTATCCTACACATTGAATCTAGTCTACTTTGTATTTTAACTCAATACCTTAACTATGTCAAACATCGAATCTGGTCTGTAGTGTATTCAATTTGTCCTTTATCAGGCGTGTCACTCTGCCACATGCCACCACTCATGATATCTCAACTCAAGTCACAGAATGAGTGTCCTAAGGAAAAAAAATTAACCCTTCTAACCCTTGAAAGCTGACTGGATATCATGGCCCTGTATGCAATTGCTACTTTATTCCTTTTCTACCCATCTATACACTTATGGAAACCAATATATAACAAATCATAGCCATGTTTCGATGAATATCAGCCAGTTGATTTCTGACAACATTCTCCAACATTTGGATAACACCACTTACGAGTATCCAGTTTATATTCATCCTGACACCATGCACCATTCTCAGAGGGAGAGCCAAATAATATCCATTTTCTCAGTACTCAGCATGGGCTGCTGTTTGTATTCTCAACATTCCTTTTTTTGGTTCTTTAAATCTAAGGGAGGAAGGGAGAACCTTAATCAGATCTGAAGCAAAGAGTCAATCTCAGAGCAAAGGTAAGATATTAAAGGAATTCTGGAAGAAAGATCTAGATTTCTACTTGAAGTAATTCTACTGTGGAAACAGAGATGTAAGAGAAAGCCAGAGATCCACCTCATGATTGGAGAAGAGCAATTAGTGTACCATTTCAGAAGAATTTGATTCTTTCCTTTCAGATGTGTTATGTTCCTTCTAAAGCCCTCCATTATATTGCTTGAATAACCTCCTCCTTTCCAAAAGAAGAGAGCATAATTTTAATATATTTCCATTTTAATATTCAAATCTTTGTTCTATAAGGGGAAAAAGTATTTTTCTCTGAGGAAACATACCCCCAATTATTTAATGAAATGAGCATACTGTCTCTGGTCTCCTAATTTCCATGATGAATCATAAGTCCTGTCTCATTTTGGGTCCACCATATGCCAGACAAATGCATATCAGTATACCTGGGTAACTAAAAGGATATGTGAACTCAGATAATATTAGATACCTCTGTGAATAAAATATGAGAAATTAAACACAAGTGAATGAATTCAGAGAGGATTCAAGTATTTTCATGGACTAATGGCATTCTCTGTCTCTGTATTTTTATTACTCTCCTATTATTAGTTTCAAATTATTAATAATTTAATAACATTATTAATAATGAAATTCATTAATTATTAGTGAATAAGTTAGTTTTCATTTATTTTTGAAATAAAAACAATATGAAAAAAAAGAAAATTAGCAGATAACCCTAAACACTGTATTCAGTATTCCAGCTTTCTTCTAGGAACAATCTCTTACTCCAAGGCAGACAAAAGAAAAAAAGAAAAAGGTGAAAGCTTTTAATACATATAACTTAAAATAAAGTAGATTTACCATAGATTATGGTTACTCCATAACATGAAATCTCCATGTGTCTCCAAGACACTTGATATGCTTAAGAAGGTCACTCGTAGCAGATTCCTCAATTTGGGGGGCGCTTGGGTGGCTTAACCAGTTAAGTGTCTGACTTTGGATCAGGTCATGATCTCCCAGTTCATGAGTTCAAGCCCACATAGGGCTCTGTGCTGACAGCTCAGAGCCTGGAATCTGCTTTGGATTCTGTGTTTCCCCTCTCTCTCGGGCCCTCCCCCACTTGCACTCTATCTCTCTCTCAAAAATAAATAAATGTTAAAAAAATTTAAAAAAGACAATTCCTCAATTTTCAAAGAACACATTAGCCTTATTTATCGATCTCTTAATTCTTTAGAAGAATGTACATTGAATGTGTGTATGTTAGCCAAAAAAAAATAAATAACCAGAAAAATTCAATATTCTTTTGATTAGTAATTAAAATGTTTGCTTTAGATTTTTTATAACATAATAACAAAATATTCAAATATGGTAGAGGTTTTAAAAATCCTCCTCCTCTTTATAGATGACTTAATTATAGTTCCAGGAATGTGAATGTTATACAAGATTATAGATCTATTTAGCATTAGATATGGGTCAAAATTCCAATTATATGACTTGCAAGTCAGTATGTCACTATATTTCTTTCCATTTAATTTAACAAGAATCACCAACAGACAAATGATTTCCCCTGCTTATACATGTAATGCTGACTAAAACATTTACTGAAGCTTATGCGCATTAGTAGAAGTAGACACTTATAGGCATATAAGGAAGAATGGCTTACCCGTAAAGAAACAGTCCTGGCAAACTTAAAACATTTATAAAGCTCCCACGTTGTCTAAACCTTTTTTTCATATACACCATCCTTCACATCTTGATTTCTATCTGTTTATTGTTTTTAGTTCAATGCATTTCTCATCTCTCATATTACGTCCATGAAGTCAATTCCATTCAACAGTAATTGGAGAACATATTATAATCATGGAAGATGAATAGCAACGTAATCTTTTTTGACATTTATTTATTTATTTATTTATTTGAGAGACAGAGACAGATCATGAGCAGGGGAGGGGCAGAGAGAGAGGGACACATAGAATCAGAAGCAGGCTCCAGGCTCTGAGCTAGCTGTCAGCACACAGCCTGACACGGGGCTCAAACCCACAAACTGTGAGATCATGACCTGAGCTGAAGTCGGACGCTTAACTGACTGAGCCACCCAGGTGCCCCAGCACCATGTTTTTAACAAAACCTTTTTGAAGCACAATAAACACACAAAAATGTACAAAAATCATAAGCATGTAGCCTGACTAATTTTCACAAAGCAAACACAGTCATGTAAATAGCACCCTGATCGAGACACTGTCATATTTTTACACCTGTAAACATATCCTATTTATATTTAACTTTGTACATTGAATTGCATTTAATGATCACAGCAGAGTGTTCTTGAAGAGGACTGACAAAGCCCTGAATTGTCTGAATAATCAAGCCTGCATTCAGCTTTTGATTACTAACTATATTATTCAAGAGCTTTCAGTTGAACCTGAACAAAGGAAAATGGATTAAAACCAGTTATGAACCTGGTTTTTCCACATTTCCAATTCCTCATTTAATAAACATATTAGGCAGACACAATCCTATAAAGTTCTTACCTTGAAATATTTATTCAGTGTCTGAGTATATGTGGTGCTGTGCTAGTATCTATAATTTTCTGGTACACAGTGTACTTCTTGACCTCCTTATGAAGACATCTTAACTCTGCAGACATAAGGTAATCAAAATATTGGATGTTATCTGAAAGTTATTGGATACTGATTACCTTTTCAGAAGAGTCATCACCAAAATTTTTACCATGTCTATCATTTAATTAAATTTATTTCAGTAAGTTCACTTTTCTCTGCCTTCTGAACTACCTTAAATTTGCTATTAATAAGATGATTAATTCCCTACCCATGCCAGAGGAAAGATCTTCCACTGTACCACTCATCACTTGTGTCTATAAAGTAGAAGTTTTACAAGATTAAGACCATCTCCACGATTCAGAAAGTAGTCATGCGTTATGACAATTAATGTCACATGGGACATATGTGGAGGAACTACATAGGAGCTACACACATACATCTCTAGAACATCCTATTTACATAACAATGTTACTTAGAGATGCAGCAAGTTGATTGGCTCCACAAAGAGGAATTAGCACTTTGTTGCAATGTATTTATTTATTTATCCATTTGTCACATATGTATCTGGATTACAGTAGGGGGTTAATTAAGGCTTATTGAATAAACACTATGGCAAAAATCTATCTTACTAACATGCTGCTTTATAGAGAAAGTTGAGCCTTGCTTACTCTTACTCGGTGATAACTCCATATGAAAATACCCAATTGCCCATGGCCTTCTTGATCAGCATGTTGAACAACACTGTTCAAACACACACAACCGTATTTCTCCCAAGTTTTATTCTATTCTGTGCGTTAACATGTTGATTATTTTATTTTCCCACAATAAAACCTCTAAGATGAAGGTTAAGGTGGATTTGATGTATCCAGTGTAAACTTCACTCTGTGTGTGCCAGTTTAGATGCTCCCCAGTCCTAGGACATTGTAGATATGGGAACATTTCCCTTGAGAATCCACTGTTCCCTTTAACTGAAAAGCCTTTCTGATACTATTCCTACACCTGTGAAGCACTGTGAATATCTACATCAATTTCAATTGTTATTTCAATTAATAAAAGAAAAAATAGAAATATTTAGACACAACCACATCATATGCTTTTTGAAGGCAGGGATGAGGTCTTGCCTGTCCTCAAGTTTGTGTTTAACATGGTATCTTCTTTTTCTAATAGACCTGCTCAGCTCTCAAGGTATCTAAAAGGACTCCTTTACCTCAGTCAATCTCTCTTTCCACAGACCTGATCTCAGTACTTTCTAGCATCCCTATGTGTGTCTATTTCCCTTTACTAGGATAAAAGCTGTTCACTGGTAGAGATTTCAGCTGATCCTTGATTCTCTGTGATGCATATCTATAACCAACAGGTGTTCCTTCAATCAATGTTGAACTGCATCTACATTGTCACCCTCATACTTCCATTCAGGTCAGGTCGGCAGGTACATACCCTCCATTTTATATTATGAATGGCTCCAGATGAATGAGAATTATAGAAAATAGTATTTTAATTCCAGGACTACATGGATTATTAGGAATAATATTTTAAATTATCAAATGGATCTAAATTTTGGCACTGAAATGATATAACATTATTATATTAGTGTTTTAATTTATCATGTTAAATAATTGAAAAGAATTTTTTATTTTAGAGAGAGACAGAACACAGGGAAGGGGCAGAGATCGAGAGAGAGAGAGAGAGAGAGAGAGAGAGAGAATCCTTAAGGCTTCATGCTCAGCGTGGAGGCAGGGCTCGATCCCGCGATGCTGGGATCATGACTTGAATTGAAATCAAGAGTCCGACTGAGCCACCCAGGTGCCCCAGAGGAAAATTTTAAATGCTCAAGACTGAAAGCCAATATATATTGGCCTCCACATTTATTGCAGTGAGGAACGGTTGAAAGAATAGGATTAAAAGATCAACATACCTGACCTACCAGATTCAAACCTTACCACACAATAGTAAGCAAGGTTAGTAGTGAATGCCAGGAATTAAGCAGCATGTTTGCTAGAGCTCGTGGCACCCATGTTGCATTTATTCTTCCAAGGAAGATAAATGAATGATATAGAATAAAAACCAGCAACAAGTCACTGCCAAAATTTTCTACTCTCAAGATAAAGTCGGGTTGCTATCGAAAATAACATGTTAAAATAAAAATTAAAATTGGCATGATTTTGTATGGAATGCCCAGAAAATGTTGAGTAAATGAAATGTCAGGAAGCTCTAAGACATTGAAACCGAATTTCCTGTACCATAATTTCCAAGATTTTTTCTTCTTTACCATTTCCAAAGTAACTTTACAGTTTTATATTTTATTGCCAAAAGGTATGTTTCTGTCTGTTAAAAAAAAACTGTATTAGGCCCATTTGTTAAATGACTTTCATTTTAAAACTAATGATATGCCACTTCAGGAAAAATTATAATAGCGAATCACCATAAAATTAGAGGTCGGAGGTATCAAATCAGATATTAATTCTGTTGCTTTCTTGATAAAATAATCCTGCATAGGCTGTAAAAACAGCAAATCAATGTTACAAAATGTTTACAGTACATAAAATGTTTTATAAATGAAGTATAAAACAGCACAGTGCACTGAAAAATATCACAATTTCTTTCAAAATCTCATTCCAATTGTGAAGATTATGTGGATATCCATTGCCTTCTCTACATTCTGCTACTGAATATTTCATAAAGGGGTATATTAAGGAAAGAAATGTAGAACTTTAAATGAGAATGTGAACTACAACTTTTTCCACATATCACAAAAATTGTAATTGAAAAAGAATACATTGATTTACCATTGTGTCATTTTTGGAGGACCTATTTGCTTGAAGAGTTTCCTTGGGATGGGTAAACCAAATGTTTTCAGGTCACTTTCCCATTGCCTACAGACCTATGAAGTTATATTCCAGCTTGGGAATGAAAGCAGGATCTCAAAGTCTAACTTGAGAGGAGAAAGCTTAACAACTAAACAACTGCAAAATTTTGCTAATTTATATTGGCAAAAATATGGAGAATATATATGGGAATATCTTCTGAGGATGTCAGATCCAAAGTAAAGACTCACCTCCAACAATCCGACTGAATATATCAACAACAATGTGTTTACTAGAGATGGGTCTATGTTCTAGCTCAAACAACTGGGATTGGTTCTTTGGTTTATTTTTAAATGTTTATTTATTTGAGAGAGAGAGAGAGAGAGAGAGTAGGGGAGAGGCAGAGAGAGAGGGAGACACACAATCCAAAGCAGGCTGAAAGCACAGAGCCCTACTCGGGGCTCAAACTCACAAACCGCGAGATCATGAACTGAGCCACTCAACCCACTGAGCCACCCAGGCGCCCAATTGGGATTGGTTCTAACTGGTTCCTTGCTCAATTACTGACTTTTGATCTAAAGGTGTCCTTTGCTTAAATATAAATGAGCAGGAAGTGATTTTAGGATATTAGGGAAACGGGATGGTTGGAGGGTATTTAACATTGTTATTCGCTGAACTATCACAAATGACCCCTTACTGGTCTACTGACATTATCTGACATGAGCAACAACCATTTTGACCTTTATCTTTAATTGACCTTTTGATATTTTTGAGTACTTTTTTTTTGGAAACATTTTCACTGTAGTTTCCAGGGTGGAATGGGTTGGACAATATATATACATATAAGAGGTAAAGATAACAAATACAGATAATTTTCAAAAAGTCTGGCTGTTAATGAGGTTGTGAACAATGGCAAGCAGGGAGCTACATGTTTGTGTTCCCATACAGAGCTTCAAATTCTATATTGTTAAAATATGGACCAGATCACATTTGACATTTAAGAAATGTTCAAAAATTTTAGATTAAATAAATGAATAAATTTAACTGAAGTGCCTCTCTTACTGATCATAAAGAACCACAATTGCTAAACACAATGTGACTCCTTCATATTATACTTAGATACTAGATTTGAAAAAAAATATATAAATAACATACTATTCTCCAATCACTTAGTTTCCCCTCCAATCCTGGGGTTTTGTTAATTTTAACAGGGAGCTCATTTATATTGTCATACCAAACTATCTGGAGAGGTCATCTTTACAAAATAGATAGATAGATAGATAGATAGATTGATTGATTGATTGATTCTTATCTGGAAAATTCTTCTATTTGTGAAAATTAATTATCTCTTCTTAGACAAAAAGTAAAGATGTTCCCTTAAACAAATAACGACAACAAAAAAAGAGTAAATTCACTTTAACAATGCAAAAAGTCATGAAGTCTTTTCCAATCCAGGTGAAATATGAGAATATATGAAATATAATTCCTTCTTCATCCATGAACTACATTTATTTGAATTCATTATGAATTTCTTGATAAAAACCTAAGGCTAAACTCCACAGACCAATAACTTGACAACAACTTGACAACAATATTTCATTGTCAGAGATTTTAAATTTATACCATCTTGGGTTGGGATTAGTTGCAATGGTTAAAATTCAATTTGTAATACTTAGGCATCAATTTGTTTTCAAAAGTTAAGATGCAAAGTCAAGAGGCTTGGAAGTGGGAATGAATTCATAATGAGTAGTTATATTCCCATCTGGAAATGGCATAAATAAAAATGAATAAATCAAATGGCTTTTCTCATTTGCATATTTAAAGACTAACAAGAAACAGACCGTTTGAGATTACTTACATTTTAATAAATTGTATAACCTGAGAAGTTTGCATTTCATACTCCTCCATTTTATGAGATCACACCATGAGACTTATTTTATTCAGACATTGTGTTACTTACTTTTGACTAAAGCCACAATGTGGGAACTTAGTTATAGCTCAAATGAGCATTAATAGTACCTTTAAGTATATACTTGTAAATTGCCATGTTCACATTTCTTTCAAATAACCACATACATGTTATTTGATAGGTGCACATGAAAAATGTTACCAATAATTATTTGCATATGCAATTCTTTTTTATGCCAAAACTCCTGAGAAAGGGGAATATGACATTTATACTGTTGTTAGTTTATTAGATTGAGCAGAAATAACCATTTTTAATGTGTATATGACACTAAAACAACAATGGATAAAAACGAAACCAGTTCAGTCTTTGAAAATAAGAGGGTGAAATAATGAATTTTACTAAATTTATCGGTGATAATTCTTGGAAGCTGACCTAAATACTGAGTCAATACAGTCAATATAGCCATTCTAATATTCTTACATACAAACAGTATATGCTGGGACACCTGGGTAGCTCAGTTGGTTAAGCATCTGGCTCTTGGTTTCAGCTCATGTCATGATTTCACAGTTTGTGGGTTCCAACACCACCACCCCCCCCACCCTGTGACTGGGTTTTGTGCTGAGGGCCGACCCTGCTTGGGATTCTCCCTCTCCCTTTCTCTATATCCTCCCTCCCCTTTTCTGTCCGTCCCTCCTCACACATGTGCATTCTCTCTCTCTCTCTCTCTCTCTCTCTCTCTCAAAATAAACTAACAAGAAAAAATACAGTCTATGCCACAATTTAAAACAATATAAAAATAAAATGTAAAGATTATTGCGATGGTGCAAAACACACAAAAAGTCTACCTTTAAAGTAGCTTGTATTAACCAAATAAAAACTGTGAAAATTCTTACAAGCCTCAAAGTTAGATGCATATTGACATATTTTATGGAAAATGTCAGAAATTATAAGTTCAGCACTCTGATGAAGGACATTGCTACTTTCTCAAATTGTGTTGGAATGACTTCTAAGACAGGAGAGAGGAGAGAGGATGCAACAGAAGAGAATGAAACATGGGGCATGAATTGTGAGTCATTTCTCTAAGAAAGAACACCATAGGGTTAGTTTACAGAGAAGTCATAGCAAACCGTTACCAAAGCAGACACACCAGTGGGTTTCTTCAGAGGTGAGAGTTTTTCTGTCCATTGGGAAAACTTTCAAAATCAGAAGGAAGAGGCACGGGAGGTCTGATTGAACCACAGGGAATCATCAGAACAATTAAAGGCTTTTGATGAAAGGGTGGGTGGTTGTCCCTGATTAAGCTTCAGATGTCTATAAAAGACAGGAAGTAAAACAAACAAAACACACAAACTAACTAACATGTTAGCCTGGAGTACAAGAGTAAGTATAGTTGAATTTCTTGCCTGGTTCTATCCCAGAAACTTAGAGGACAGTCTGACTTTTCCTGCACTAGGATGCTTACCTTCAGTGTAATTAATAAGCATATCTTAGAGGGAGATGAATACTCAACTCCAAATCCACCACCTCTCTTTATTATACTTAACTTAGAAAACTCCAGCCATAGGTAAACTCAAAGGTACTTTGGACAACAACAATATTTTTAAAAAACTGGTATTTAAGGTTTTTGCACAAGTAGCCCTAAAAGAATCTTAAAGATCTAAGTAGTTCTTCTTACATTTTAAATATATCCCTAAAATATGAAATGCCTGCGTGACTCAGGAGGTTGAGCATCCCACTCTTGATCTTGGCTCAGGTCATGATCTCAGGGTTCATGGCATTAAGCCCCACATTGGGTCTGTCAGCATGGAGCCTGCTTGGATTTTCTCTCTCCCCTTCTCTCTGCCCCTCGCCAATTAGTTCTCTCTCTCTCTCTCTCTCACTTTCTCTCTCATAATAAATAAATAAACTTTTAAAAATAAATAAATACCTAAAACTGTTGTATAAATTACAAAGATCATAATTTCCAAAATAAATTTGATGTTTTAAAATAAAATAGCGATATCATTATCTTATTGGTTGAATATATGTATACATCAATTATCTATTTAAAATATGAAAAGAAGTTTTGCTTTTATTATTACAATGTTACAGTTTATCCTCTGGAAAATATATTTCCATTTCACTCTCCCTGTGTAATTTTACAAAGTATATTATATATGTTATGCTTAGTGTTTATTTTTTGTAAGAGAGAAAGACTGAGAGTGTGTGCACGCGCATGAAAGTAGGGAGGGCAAAGGTAGAGTGAGATAGAGAATCTCAAGCAGGCTACATGCCCAGCCCAGAGCCCAACATGTAGCTCGATCTTACAACCTTGAGATCAGTACCTGAGCCCAAATCAAGACTCAGACACTTAATCCACTCAGCCACCCAGGCACCCCTTAGTCTTCTGGTAACTCTGTCATATCTCTGTAAAAATAAAAATAGCAAATATGTGTGTATGTGTACATATATGTGCATATGTATATATTGAAATTTGTTCATTTTAATTTACCGTAACAATAAAACTAATTTTTAATCTTTAGAATTGAGTTATCTTTTAATACATATAGCATCTAATTAAAAAAACTGTGTATTACAACTTATGATAAAATAATTTGAGATATAACGAACAAATTTAAAATTTTCCTTTTGTTGCCATAGAGGCTTCCATATCCTTGGACAATTTACCATAGTAAATTTCAGGATGGTGGTGTGGTAAGTTCCCCTCCCTAAGGAGAGAAAACAACAACAACAACAACAATAATAACAACAACAAAAACCTCAAGGCAACCTGGCTATATGTGTACGTGACAACATCCCTCATGACCTTGTAACATGAGACCACTTGATCAGACTGCATGTATGTGTGTTACCATATATGGGAGACAAAGAAATAGAAAATGTATAAAAAAAACTATTTCACGTGGTGTTCGGGGCTCAGTTCTTCAGGTATGAACCAAAGTGAGCAGTGCCGGCACAAATAAAGTCGCTTCCTGGAAAGAAAATCTGGGTTTCGGGACTCTGTGTGTGAGAATTCTGCTACAGTGGTAGATGTAACTTTCTTCCTTAAAAGGAAGAAAAAGGACTTTTAAAAGAAAAGGGGGATGAGGGGGGCCTGGGTGACTCAGTCCGTTAAGTGTCCAACTTCAGCTCAGGTCATGATCTTATGGTTTGTGGTTGGGTTTGTAAGTTCGAGCTCCGCATCAGGCTCTTTGCTGTCAGTACAGATCTTGTTTCGGATCCTCTGTCCCCTTCTCACTCTCCCCCTTTTCTTGCTCTTTCTCTCTGTCAAAAATAAATCTACATTTAAAAAAATGCAGATCCATTTTTGAAAAGCATGTATGCCAGTTAACCAGAATATTCTTTCCACAATTGTATACCTCATTGGATGTCCTCATGCACTCATGGTGCAGAAATACTGAAGTTTGAAGTCCGCTAGTTTAATCACAATTACAGGCATTCTTTTATAACCAATGTGATATGTATACACACACACACACACACACACACACACACAGAGTTGGTTATATGTATATATATACATATATACAGATGGGTGTATATACCCAACAATTTCAATAATATGTGTCAACCTAGGAGACTCTTAAAAATTCATGACAAGAATTCTAGCAACATAGTATTCAAGAATGATAGCTCACAAAGGCCAAGCAAGATACCTTTTTATAGAATACTCTGCACTTGTTACAAACTGAGGAAAACTACACGATTAATAGTAATAATTATAAAGTTAACCTCAATTAAGAAATTATTAGTTAACTGGAAATATGCAAAGTTCTGCATGTGTGTAGTATCACATTTATCCTCACAACAGCTGAATGAGAAATTTGCTTATATTTACAGGTATTTCAGTGTTAAGTAACCCTCTTTAGTTCACATAGTCTGTTAAATAAAAAGGGCCAGGATTTGAAATGAGCATTCTGACTCTGGAGACAGACAGACCATTCAATACATTCAATGACATAGAAAGAGATTGTTGATACACTATTAAAGAGGAAAAAAAATTTACAAAGCAATATGGTATTAATTCAGTCTCATGAAACAGAATTAAGAAGAGTGGTAGGTATCTGCATTCCTGCTGTGGCTAAGGTGATGAAGGAACTAAACGTTAAATTTCATTTACTTTTAATTACATTAAATTTAAATTGCTCCATGTTGTTACTGGCTACCATAGGGCAGAATACAGTCTAAAGAGTAACAACAAGACAATTTTATGTCACTAATCAATTAAAGTTGTGTTCTGAAAAAAAATCATGACCTGAAATGCGTATATTATTAAGAAAAAGCGAAAGTAAATGATAAGTCAGTTCTAGAAAAAAAAACAAAAGCAATAACATTAATTTATGGAAAATATTTGTTAAAAAAGCAAAAATAAATAAAATGGATAATCTGATAATATTAGAATGAAGAAATAAAACTAAGTATTATTTACCTGGTTTAAGAGAAAAGCAGTAAAAAAAGGAACTAGAAAATCAAATCTGCCCATGAAAAACAGAGAAACCATAAAAAATTACTAATAAGAATAAAAATAATATTAATGCAAGGTATTACCGAAGAATTATAAGAGTATTTTATCCAGCTTTGGGTAAATTTATTAGGAATATTAGATGAAATAGTTGATTTACTAAGAAAATACAAATTATCATTTTTGAACCCGAGAAATAGAACAGATATATATATATAAATATATATATATATATATATAATAGACCTTAGAAGAAACTAAGAAAGTGTCCAAAAATCAATCTCCCCACCTTCTCTTACCCTCTCCCATGCTTATATAAAAGAATAGGCACGGATTTCACAGATAAATGAAACTATCAATGAAATAGAAGTTCAGTTAAACTAAGAAAATAGCAAAAGCTTCTAAATACATTTTATAAAAATATCATATATAACAATTAATTTGGAGATAAATCAATTTATTCAAATAAAATCATCCTAAGTCTCTATATGCATCACTATTTTTTTTTATCAATATGACAGTTACTACTCAAATTGTTTATATTAAACATAGCAGTTTGGTTACTTCTGCATATTTCTCTAATATGAAGAGGCTTATAGTTGATTTAGTTTTTGTCTTAAATGATATCAATTTTTAAAAATATGTATTCCTTTTGGAAACTGTGGTGAAAGGAGCCAAACCTGGAGAAGAAATAAAATTATATCATATTTCTGTGGAAGAGAAAATGACCAGTTCACACTGGAAAGTAGTTTGTAAGCAAAGTCTCTATTCTTTGACACTACGGGAGAGTCTATATCACATTAAACCTCAGCCCTGAGCAAGGTCTGAGGTCTATGAAGCATTCCTTTTATATAATTGAAGAAGCAACCTAGTGTATCACGTGGGTCAGTGAAGTGTTACAAGTAGCAATAGAAACTATTTCTTGGTTAAATTAAGAGAAGAGAATATAGTTGGCTGAGTAGCTTTCTGGAAAATTTTGTGGTTAGTAGACCAGTTTTGCAATCAGCTCGGTTAGCAAGTTTGAAATACTTGTATTTTTTTTATGATAATGACAGGGAAATATAATACTTGAAATGTTTTACAAATAGTAATGTCAGCTAAAATGATATTTCCCAACAGGAATGATGATAAGATCCTGGTTTTTTTTGAACTCTTATTTTAAAAGGAATATCTTGCATTTCTCCATGAAGTAAATAGGAACTACAGAAATAAGAGACATATATTTTATTTTATTGAAGAATATTTTTATTCCTATTTTAAATATGTTATTGAGAAAAACTTATGCATTATAAGATGTACTTCTAACATTTGGTGAAATTGTATGTGTACATGCAAATATTTCATTTGCATTAACTGTAATTTTCTTTTTCTTTTCAAAGACTTTTTTTCTAACTTATGGAAAAGTTTATGGTATCGATAGACTTATTTAATTTTTTTTACATTTATTTACTTTTTTGAGATAAAGAGAGAGACAGAGCACAGCTGGGGAGGGGCAGAGGGAGAAGGAGACACAGAATCTGAAACAGGCTCCAGGCTCTGAGCTGTCAGCATAGAGCCCTACCCAGGGCTTGAACTCACAAACTGTGATATCATGACCTGAGCCAAAGTCGGATGCTTAACCAACTGAGCCACCCAGGTGCCCCAAGAGGCTTATTTACACTGAATAAATTCTTGAATACCTAGATTATCATTTAATGAACCTCCAAGATTGATAGACCAATCATTTAGACCATCCTTAAACAGACACCACAATGATTAAGAGTGGTTCCGGTTTTGTATTTCCTAGGTTGGTATTCTTCCCATACTCGCCATGTAAATTTAATCAAGTTGCTTATCCTCCTAATGTCATAATTTATCTATTAATTTGGATACAATAATAGTATCCCATATATTTGTTGTAAAGATTTAAAATGAAGTATATATAAAAAAACACTTAGAAAGATGCTTGAAATAGAGTAAGCTCTCCAAATTAATCCATTAGCTTTACATCTATTTTCATAAATTACAGATGGACTCTTAAACCATTCAATGTAGGTAGACAGGATTATGTTTTTCATTTGTAACAGCTTGAGCCTTATTTCTGTTGAATCTTCTTAGTATATGAAATAAATTCTAAACCAATTTGTAAAAGTGAATTTTCATGAGAGATCAAGGCATATACCTTTGGTTCAAAGAGCGTGAGCCAAGTAGGGTGGGGCAGATAGCAGTGATGACGCATCCCCCTGTCTTCTTGCTCAGCCCTACGAATCCTAAAGTAATGGAGGTACAGCAATCCATTAAGTGATAGTAAAAAAGAACTTCCCAGGAAGGGAGCCAATGATGCAGTAGGTTTCCCTTGGATTAAAGGTAGTATCTTCAAAATCCACATGTGCACATTCATGTGCTCACACATACATGTGTGCAAGCACACAACTGTGTGCTCATGCACACATGCAAAGACTGTGTTGCAAACACTGGCTTTCACAAGCAATTATGGCGCTCTTTGATAGACCCAGCAGTAGTGGCATGTTCAATGGGGTTGTGGACTGCAAATTCACATACTGAAACCCCAAACTCCAATAAGATGGTTTCAGGAGGTGGGGTCTTTGGAAGGAAATTAGTTCATTGAAAGTGGAACCGCCAGGATGGAATTAGTATCTTTAGAAGAGGAAAGCATGTAGGCCTTTCTCTGTTCACCATGCAAGGGTACAAGTGGGCAGCTCTCTATATACCAAGAATAGGGCCTCCATCAGAGCTCAACCATGCTGGCCTCCTGATCTTAAACTTCCAGCTTTCACAAATGTGAGAAAATAAATGTTTGTTGTTTAAACCACACAGCCTATGATAATTTCTTGTGCCACCTCAAACTGCCTAAGACAAGGTGGCAGAGGTTTGTCTGATTTGGGCAAGAATCAACAGAAGAAAAAATAAGCAAGAGAGTGTGGGTAAAGGCAGAGGCATATGTAAACATAAACATTTAGTTAGATAATTATAGAATTCTTGGAAGGAACTGACAGAAGAGGGAATTTTCACAATCAAAACCGTAGATGCACTTTCTTGTCATAGTGATTTTTAGCTTACTTTTATTCATGAAAGTTCAGTTGACTGAAGAAAAACTGAATTCTAGTCACACTTATAAGATGTGCCTATGTGTATAAATGTACTCGTCTGCATTTATCCTGAACTGAACTAATTCTTCACTGGCATGGTGCTCCTGACAACAAATACAAGCCAGCTTGGGAGCTAACGGTGTACTTGATAATTAAATTTTACTTTATCTATCATTCAAGGCTCAAGGACTACCTGTATTTTTGCCTACTGACTTTCATTTGCTTTGTCCCAAAGCATAGACTTACTACAACATAGAGTAATGTCTCTAGAGACTTTCATTCGAAAAGGGTACAGGAGCAGATGAAGCCCATCACATGCTACGATATGATGGATTGGAAAGCTCAAGGAGTCTTCTGTAACTTTACTTTAAAAAACTTGCACAGATGCTCACTGCGACCTACTGTTTTAATCACAGACAATATCATAAAACATTGTATTGATTGTCTCCTGAATTTCTAGATAAGGAGAAAAGTGCACATATACCTGCACACATGCTAGTACTTTCCAAAGTACTAGCAAGATGCTAGTACTTGCTAGCAATTACTAGCAAGAAAGAACAAGATGCTAGTACTTTCCAAAAGTACCTAGCAAAGATATTGGACTATTGTAGGCAGTAAGTAGACAACTATAAAGTGTTTAACATGCAAAACACCAGGGAAGGCACACACCATGACCCAATAAAACCCACCCTACATTCTTGAATGATTATAGCTCTATAAAAATTCTAGTGCCATCTTTTTTATTTGCCAAAATAGAGAACACAAGGAAGAAATCTTCCACTTTCAACACAGTGGCAATAAAGTATAAAATAATCAATGGATTTGCCCCAAGGCTGGAAATATGAATCACCTGGACCACTATCATTTTTTCCATTACTGAACACAAAATAATTTTCTTGGTTAAAGGCAGTTGTTACCCTATCGCTTGCTAAAATCAATATTAGCTGTATGGTTGAGAATCCTCTGGCTAAAATTATATATCAAAGATTCTGAAAGCAAGGGAGAATCATTTTTATTGTTTTTCCTTGACTTCTCTACTCTCTTTTACTTTATAAATAGCAGCCAAGACATTGGGATTTTCTTCAAATCTTCAGCCCTGAGACAATTGTTAAGTGCGGTTCATGATCTCATACTATTTTTCAAAAATATTGGTCTTTAAAAAAAGATCAACATTTCTGCACAACTCAGTCACCTATTCGGAGATGAAAATCCAAAAGAGAAATGTACAATTTAAGTGAATTTTTCTTGGTGAGTGAAATAAAATTTCAAGAAAATTTTTAAGAAGTTACTCTAGGTTTACTTACTTGAAAACTATTTGATCAATAGTAAGTATGATATCTGTGGAGCTACGTTTATATTTCTGATTTATAAATATTTTATAAATACAAAAGAGATCACTACTTTTCAAAAATAAGTATTTCTCATTAAAAAAATTAAATGGAGAGAGCTAGAGCGACACCAAGTATTGTTATGTCATTCCCTCAAGATGAAAGAACAAAAAACTAAAAGACAAATACAGATTTACATCTATTTCTCATAAGTAGGGACCACTAAGAACATGTGTAGATGACATCAATGGCCTCAAATAAATAGGGGAAAGAAGAAACCTTACTGATTAGTTTACAGAACTCTTTTTCCAGAATTTTCAAATGTGGAGAACATCATCAAAGACAGGCATATAGAAACTCTTTGATTGCATTTTATTTCCACAACAAAGGAGGTGGTTTTACCAGTGCTAAATAATATTCAAGAATTTGTTATATGCCTATAAATTGTTCTAAATCAATGTACTAATGTGTATGTTGTTTTATAAGTGTTTCTTAGCCAGACACCTGTCACATGCAAGTATCTATGATAGCTACAGGTTCCATTAGGCAGCCAAGAGCCAATAGAAACTTTTCCAGGATGAACATACTTCTGGTTTATATGTATTTATTTCTCTGACTAGATTTTGGTGACTTTGATTATATATATGAACAACTTAGAGAGAGAGAGAGAGAGCGCAAGAGAGAGAGAAGGAGAGATAATAAGGGGGGTAGGGCTGATAGAGAAAGAATGTATATGTGTTTGAGTCTATGTTTGGGAGGTAGAAAATTTCTTCTCACCAATTCTTAATCCAACTTAAATGGTGGAATAATTAATAAAATAAAAAAATAAAAAATAAATAAATTCTAATATTAGTTCAGCCAAATATTATGCCTTCAACAATGTAATCAAATAATATTTGTGTGAGGTTTACCAGTTAACATGATGGAATGAGTTGGCTTGCTCTAACTCTATCCCAACTCTACCACAAATACTTACTAGGACAAATAAAATAAAATAAATCAATAATAATTGAGATAAAATAGAAGAAAAAAGAGGAGTTGGAAGAGAAGGAGAAGAAAGAGAAGAGCTAAAAGGAAGAGAGAGAGAATATGTAAGGCTTAAAATGAAAAAAAGAAATCAAAGCTGGACTCATCAGTGAATATCACTGCTTTGGACTTACTAAAGGCACTAGCCAGGCCTGGATTTTAGCACCCATAGTGATATAAAGAAGAAGAGATTTAGCCTTCAGGGAGCTAGGAAGTTGGATTTCAATTTATATCATACATCCAGATTATGCATATAGTTCCAATAATGTAAGAAAGTAGACCTAAAAATACCACTTTATGGTTTAGAGGATCGGAGAGTTTGCTACATAACTGAGTATCTGTGTGAAATTGTGTACAGGGTTGAGGGAGGAGGGTGTGTGTTAGTTGTTTCATGAGATGGAAAACCTAAGCATACATCTCTGTCAGAATGGTGTCTGAATTTATACAGTCTGTGTGGGCATCATTTAAACAAAAATGAATAGGGGCACCTGGGTGGTTCAGTCACTTAAGTGCCTGACTCTTGGTTTCTGCTCAGGTCATGGTCTCATGGTGCTGAGTTTTAGCCTGGCATCCGGCTCTGCGCTGACAGTATGGAGACTGCTTGGGATTCTTTCTCTCCCTTTCTCTCTCTGGCCCTCTCCCGCTTGTACTTTCTCTCTCTCTCTCTCTCTGTCTCTCTCTCTCACAAGATAAATAAACATAAATAAATAAATAAAGGAGGGGGAGGGAGAGATAAAGTTAGAACAAAACTTTTAATATTCTTTGGACCTAGGAAGAAACAGCATACATTGTCTAAGGTCATGGAAGGTAGATGACAAGATGACATTACATGGGTAGATGTAACCACCATGATAGAAAGCAAACCTGGAAGATGATGAGGCCAGAATTAAAGAAAGAAAGAGAGAAAGAGAGAGAGAGAAATAGGAAAGAAAGAAAGAAAGAAAGAAAGAAAGAAAGAAAGAAAGAAAGAAAGAAAGAAAAATTTTAAATAAGGATCATCAGAAGATTAAACAGAGAAGTCTGTTCCCCAAGGACTATAAATAACAGTAAAGTCAGAAAAATTTGAAAGGTATGTTAAAGTAATATATTTTAAATTATTATGAACAAATAGTATACATATGAAAAGAAATGAAATGTGATTTCTATAAATTAAAGTCTTTGTTCTTAAAAATTCAAAAAATGGTTTAAATGTCAAGTACAAATCTGAGGACAAAATTAGTTAACTAGAGCTATATTTATGTAAATATTTGTATGTGAGCACAATAAAATATGGATGGACTGTATAAGAAAATATTTAAAAAATAGACCTGTAAGATACATTGCATGATGCAAAATATGTCTTATAGGAATTTCAAAATGATAAGGAAAATGGTGATGAAGCAGTAGTCAAAGCAATATACAAAGATGAAATTTCAAGAGATGATGAGTCTCATAACCTGAGGATTAAATCAACGTAACAATTCGAGGACTACTCCAAAAGCAAATCCACATCTGAATACTTTGGAATGGAATGAAAAAATACAACTAAAAAGAAAATTGCAAATGACACGAAAAAGAAAAGTAGATGGTAACTAAACTATACCAATTTGTTTTCAGAAAAAAAATTTGAGTTCAAGAGTTTAGTTATTTTCATCCTAACTAAAAATTAGATTTGCTATTATAATTCATAACTGAGAAGTGTACTAAACTCTCAACTTCTAAAAGAGGGAAATTAAATTCAGAAAGAAGGAAAGAATCTAAAAAGCAGTAAAATTAATAAACAGTAATAAACATAAGTAACTATTGACAGTGATGTGCATAATAAAAATGATGATTAATTTTGGGTGGATAAAGAATATAGAACAAGTAAAATACTAAATGATGAAGTGGATGATATTAAAGAGTAATAATTTTTAAAATATTCTTTAAAAATAAAATATTCTTATAAACTCTTATCTAGATAAACTTAGTCATTAAAATTTTTGATCTTTTTTTCCAGTGATTTTGTTAAAGATTTAATTGTAACCAATGGAATATAAATAGTATATGTAACACAAAATTCATCAAATATAAAATTTGAATAAGGAAAATGTGAAATATTTGAGTAGTAAACTGACTTAAAGAAATGTTAGTAATAAAAAGAATTCTGCTACAAACAGTAGTTACAGAATAAAATCTGTTCTCCTTGAAATTAATGTCTGGCTGTGTTTATCTTTGACACTGGCCAACAATTACCATTACTTTGATGCAATTTTGAAATAAATCTTACGATGTAAGTCTCTCAAATTTTATCCAATTTTTTTTTTTGTTTTTTTTTTTTTTTTTGTACTGCTACTTGGGAACTATGTGATAAACCTCCCAGGTGGGGGCGCCTGGCTGGCTCAGTGGGTTAAGACGGACTTTTGGCCCAGGTCATGATCTCTTGGTTTTGTGAGTTTAGCCTTGAATCAGGCTCTAGACTGACTGCCTGCTTGGGATTCTCTCCTTCTCTCCCTCTATCTCTGCCCCTCCCCTCACTCACACTGTCTCTGTCTCTCTCAAAATAAATAAATAAACCTAAAAAATAAAATTGTTTACCAATAAAATTATTGTTACTGGACCAAAAATTTAAACTCATAAATCTAACTGTGGCCTTGTTCTTTTTAACCATTAATGTGTGAAGAGTATAATTTTAAACTCATTTTTGTTCAGTTTATCTATAAGTCTGTCCTTATACCAGGCCACAGTGCCTTGATTAGCGTAGACTTATAGCAAGTTTTGAAATTGGAAAGGGTTTAAGTGTTTGATATTATTTGCCTGTCAGGTAGTTTTGGCTACTCTGGGTCCCTTGCATTTCCCTATAAACTTTAAAATCAACTTATCAATTTCCACAAACAAAAAAGCCTGCTAGGGTTTTAAAAGTGACTTAATTATATCTATAGATCAATTCATGACAAATTGCCATCTTAATGCATTGAGTCTTCTAATTCATGGACATGGAATGCCTCTCCATTGATTTAAATCTTCTTTCTCACAGCAGCATTTTGTAATTTTCAATACACAAGTCTTGTACTGCTTTTGTTAACGTTACTTCTAAATATTTAATTCATTTTTCATGCAATTGTGAATGGAATTGTTTTTCTTATTCCATTTGCAAATGCTCATTGCTAGTATAGAAATTTAATTAATGTTTCTATATTGATGTTAAATCCTGTGATCTCTATCCTGACATTAGTAGTTTTTTTGTGACTTATTTGGATTTTCTACATACAGAATCAGGTCATCCGCAAAGAAAACAATCTTACTTCTTTCTTTCCAATTTGGATACCTTTTATTTCTTTATATTTTCTTCTGTTTTCCTGTCTTATTTCACTACCTATACACCTTCAATGCATGCAATGTTGAATAAAAGCGGTGAGAGCAGGCATTTGGGAATAAAATGGCAAGAGGAAAGCATTTGGTGTTTTACCATTTTATTTTATTTATTTTAATTTTTTTAGCATTTATTCATTTTTGAGAGACAGAACGTGAGCGGGGGAGGAGCAGAGGGAGAGGGAGACACAGAATCCGAAGCATCTCCAGGCTCTGAGCTGTCAGGGCAGAGCCTGATGCAGGGCTCAAACTCACTGACCTGTAAGATCATGATCTGAGCCGAAGTCGGCCGCTTAACCAACGGAGCCACACAGGTGTCCCGGTGTTTTACCATTTTAAACTAAAGTTTTCACTTTAGTGGTGAAACACCAAATGCTTCCCCATAAAATCAGGAAAAAGCTATAGCTACAGGATTTTTGTAGATGCTCTTTATCAGTTTCAGGTAGTTCTCTTCTATTCCTAATTTGTTAAAAGTTACCATCAGTGGTTATAAGATTTTTCAAAATGTATTTGTGCATTTAGCAATATGATCATGAGGCTTTGGTACTTTATTTTATTAATATGGTGCCTTCCATTAATTGATTTTGGGATATTATAGCAATCTTTCATTCCTGAGATAAACCTCATGTGGGCATGGTATACATACAATCATTTTCTATGTGGCTGGATTTATTTGCTAACATATTCCTGAGGATTTTTCCATCCATATTCATGAGATCTATTGGCTAGTACTTTTTTCCCCCCTATTTGTGTCTTTTTCTCCCCCTCTAGTGACAGGATTACGGTAGTAGTTGCCTCACAAAATGAATTAGTAAGTAGTCCCTTCAGCTCTATTTTTCCCAAAGAACATTTTCCATTTCTGTTACTTCTTTCTTTTTCTGGATGAGTTCATGAGGCATGGTTATTACTTCCTCCTTACAATGATCAATTAAATTCACCAGTGTAGCATGGGAGGCAGGTCTTTATGAGAAGATTTTTACTCACTAATTTAATTTCTTCATTTGATATACATCTATTCATATATTCTTTTGTTTTTGTTCTTATTGTTCAGATTTAGTATTTTTTATCTGTTTAGGACATTTTCTATCTTATCCGCATTGTCCAACTTGTTGGCAAAATGTTATTCATAATATTCCCTTCTGATATTTTTAATTGTCATTAGTGATAACCTCCCTTTTATTCCCAGTTTTGATAATTTGTGTCTATTGTCTTATTTTCTTGCCAGCTCTAAATAAATATTTGACAAGTCTGTTGATTTCTTTCAATAAAATTCTGGGGATTCACTTTTCTATTATTTTTTGTATTTGATAACATTTATTTCTTTTCTAATCTTATTTCCTTTTTTTTGTTTGTATTGGGCTTTATTTTCTCTTTTATTTTCTAGCTTTGTAAAACAAAATCACAGGTTATTGCTTTGAAATATTTCTTTTCTAATACAGGCATTTCTGTTATAAATATTTATCTAAGCACTGTTTCAGATACATGCCATTAATTTTTATATGTTGTGTTTTCATTTTCTTCATCTCAAAATATTTTCTGATTTCCTTTGTGATTTATTCTTTAATTCATTGGTTGTTTAGAAGTATACTGGATAAATTCCAAATATTTTTGAATTTCTCAAGTTCTTGTTTTTTGTTTCTGATGTAATTCCATGGTGATCAAAGAACATTTATTGTAGGAATCCAATTATCCTAAATTTATTGAGAATTCTTATGGCCTAGCACAGAATCTTTCCTAGTGAATGTTCCATATACTTTTTTCTGTTGCTATTGGATAGTGTGCTTTATAAATGTCCATGTGATCATCTTCATTGATAGTGTCTTTTACAATCTTATGTCTCAAGTCCTTAAGAGTGTTGCTGATTTTCATTCTAGCTGAGTTAGCTATTGTTGGGAGTAGGGCATTGAATTCTCCAAATACTTTTGTTAAATTTTCTATTTCTACATATATTGTCCAAATTTGCTTCATGTATTTTTTTAATCTTTTGTCAGGTGCATGTGTGTCTATAATGAACATATCTCCCAAGTGAATTGATCTTTTATCATTAAAAAATGTCCATCTCATATCTAAAAACATTGTTTTTCTTAATGTCTTTGATATTAGAGTAGCCACTCTAGCTTTCTCATGGTTACCATTGCATGGTGTATCACTTTCCAACTTTTTACTTTTGATTTGTCCGTGTCTATGAATCTAAAGAGTGCCTCTTATACAGGGTAAATATTTGGATCTTTTTAGGTTTTGTTTGTTTTGGTTTGGATTTTAGTTTTATCTATTCTGACATCTGTCTTTGGGTTAGAGGTTTGTTTTGTTTTGTTTTATTGAGAGAAACACAGAAAGAGCTAGTGAGGGAGTGGCAGAGAGAGAGGGAAAGAAGACTCCCAAGAAGCCTCCATGCTGTCAGCACAGAGCCTAACACCAGGCTGAAACTCACAAACTGTGAGATCATGACCTGAGCCCAAACCAAGAGTTGGAGGCTTAACCAACTGAGCCACCCAGGTGCCCCTGATCAGAGTTTTTAATCCATGCATGCTTAAGACTGTTATTGACATGGCTGGATTTATATTTACTATTTTGATATTTGTTTCTTGTATGTTTCACACCTTTCCATCTCTCTCTCTCTCTCTCTCTCTCTCTCTCTCTGTCTCTCTCTCTGTCTCTCTCCCCTTTATTTCCTTTCTTGGTGTTATATAGATAATTATCTAATGTGCCATTTAAATTCTTTTGTTGAATTATTTACTGTGTTGTTTTTTTTTTTTTGATAGATATTTTCTTTGGTGTTGCTCTAGGAATTATAGTATACTTCTTAATGAGTCAAAAATTCTCATTTCTTTACATATCTCTTACTATTTTGTTGAAAGCTGAAATTTTTAAATTTTTTTAATGTCTATTTATTTTTGAGAGAAAGCGAGACAGACTGTGAGTGGGGGAGGAACAGAGAGAGAGGGGAACAGAGAATCCAAAGCAGGCTCCAGGCTCTGAACTGTCAGCACAGAGCCTGACCCGGGGTTTGAATGCACAAACTGTGAGATCATGACCTGAGCAGAGGTTGGATGCTTAATTGACTGAGCCAACCAGAAGCTCTAAAAGCTGGACTTGTAGAATTATATTGCAGCAATATTCCAGCAACTCTAGACTCTGATTCCCCCCAGGATTGATACTTGCTTCTATTTTTATGTTTGTTTATTAGTGACCTGGACGAACTTGTGGCCTGTGACCACACAGAGACTCACGTCTCTGCTCAGTTACTGGTTTCTGTTTTTGTCTTCTTTAATTCTTGTTTTTATTTTTAAGGTTAGCTTCTTTGATGTAGCTCTTGGTTCAACATTGCTTTGTACTCAGCCAGTGTTTGTTTAGAGGTTATGCTCACACACTTCGAAACAGTAGAACTCTCACATTTTGCTGATAGATCTCTTAAAACTCAGTAGCGCCTTAGGGCCCCTCTAATCTCCTCTAAGTTTGCACTAAGTTTCTGGCAGTGTGCCTGCTAGTCCTGGGACGATGGTCTTCACCCCCGCGTAGAATGTCTGGATGACAGAGCTGGGCTGGGTAAGGACAAAGCAGCTCTGGACTAAAATCCCACAATCCCTCACTGTGTTTAGGGACTCTCAGTTGAGATCCTTAAAGTCATGTTTCTCATTTGTTGTATGCTTTTGGTCAATGTCCAGAGCACTTAAATGGTTATTTTTGACAGTTTATCCAGTTTTTATCATTGCTTTTTGGAGAGAGATTCTGTCATTTTCTTCAATTTGCCGTTCTAGAAGCCTCACTTTGTTCTTTTAAAGCTACTTTAGACTAAATTTGGGGATTTTTCTTTCCTCTGTTTTTTTTCTTGGTATGCAATAGAAGTATTTGAAATTTCTCAATTGTATTTGAATCCCAGTTATTACCTACATTGAGGCTGACAGTGGCGTTTTCTTTTATAATAAAATATATTTAATTTAATCGAATAAAAATATATTTACGTTTTTCCCCCTCATGTATCTTATATATAGAAACATAGCTAACTCCCTTTGACTGAATTTCAAGATGTCTCTACAAACTGATTTTTTTCCTGTAAAGGTTCATTTTCTTTTGATAAAAAATGCACAGAGGGATTTTATATACCCAATATATACGAGAAAATTCTTTGTCATACTATTTGAAATAGTCTTGAAACTGGAATATTAAGACAGATATCACAGTTCTTAGATGAAAACTGGAAAACATTCACCAGGCTCTTTAATTTTATAGTGAAATTTCTACCTTAGAAAAATTTCATATGGAGCTGGGGAAAAGTGTGCCTTTAATAATCAAATGCATTAATCAAACATTAATTTTTGCTAATGTGGGTAGAGAGAGATCATATTATGATTCTGTGCCATATGTTTGATTATACAAACAGAAATGCAGCACAGTTCTGTCTAAAACTCTATGATTTGTTGACTAAAAGAGAAATTCTCATCATAAAAATCTCAAGACGTCTTGTAGCTACTTAATAAAGATTGATGCCTCCGTGATGTGGGTGGTGTCACTAAAGTTGATTTATACTGTCAATTCTTTCTCAACTTGACTTTTTCTTAAGTAGATTCCTGTACTATTATGAGAATGTGTAACATTCCATCTCGTTAGAATTAGAAGCTGGAATGATTTCAATAAATGGCTAAGAATTTTACAACTAATAATACTGTTCAAGTTCATTCTTCAAGTTCAGTTATGAAGTTATTCAGTCACCCAGTTATTCAGCCATCCAGTTCTTCATGCCATTATTTGATTATGTATAACTTTAAAAAAGATAAATTGAATAAAATTTTATATTTAAATTTAAATATTGAAATACCTGGTACATTTCAAGGCACATAAAATAAGCTGAATCATTCTGGAAGACATTTTGTCCCTACTTCTCTATAAGCCTTTTGAGCTTTTCAGACACCAGCTGCTTCCTCACCTTCTTTAGCCACGCCTGTCCTAGGACTGTCTATCCATATTGAAACATGACAGCTTTGCTATCATCTGCAGCAGACTTCTTTTATTTATTTATTAATGTATTTATATATATCTTTACTTATGTATTTATTTATTTAAATTTTATTTATTTTGAGAGAGAGAGAAAGAGGTCCAGGGAGAGAGAGAGAGAGAGAGAGAATCCCAAGCAGCCTCAGTCCTGTCAGCTCAGAGCCTGACGTGGGGCTCAATCTCAGAAATGGTGAGATCATAACTTGAGCCTAAATCAAGAGTCAGATGTTTGACTAAGCCACCTAGGCACTCTTCCAGTAGACATATATTTTTTTAATGTTATTTATTTTTGAGAGAGAGAGAGAGAGAGACAGAGCGTGAGCGGGAGAGGGGCAGAGAGAGAAGGAGACACAGAATCCGAAGCAGGCTCCAGGCTCTGAGCTGTCGGCACAGAGCCTGATGCGGGGCTCAAATTCAGGAACCATGAGATAATGACCTGAGCCAAAGTCAGATGCTTAACCAACTGAGCCACCCAGGCACCCCCCACCCCCAGCAGACTTCTTTAATTAACCTGTCAATATTGTGAATAACAGTTCACAGTTGTTTTGGAAATGAGAATTTCAGCCTCAAAATTCATTTATTCAAGGGTGAAACTGGTTAATGGGACTTTTTGTGTAAAGTATAATTTTAGACTCTTTCACATATTAGAATCCTTTTTTCTCATCTCCTTCCTTGAAGTAGAGTCTCTACTATAAGTGCAGAAACTGAGAGACCAGAAGTAAGCTACCTGAGGTCTGATAAAACTTCTAATTCATACTTATCTGATTGCCAAACTTACATTCTCCCTAAGTTCATGTTGCAAAATAAGTATTAACTGAGCACCTCTTATGCCCAAGTTTGCATGCCAGGCTTTTTAGGTTTCTTTGTAGAAATCTCTTACTCAAGTCTCTTATTGAGTAAGAAATAAAAGTTCAGATAAAAAATGATTTGAACCTGTTGTTCTGCTTATTCTAACATCACACATTTATAAAACATTCTTGAGCTTTATTGCTTTCCAGAAAAATACGTACTAAATACTGAACTATCATTATTTACTCAGAACAAAGGAATCAAACTTATTTCCTTTAAGTACCAAGTGCAGACGGTGATGTACCAGCTTCATGAGATTTTATTCTAACACTTAGATTACAATGATGGTAATTTTTTCATAGTTTTTCTGTATATGGGTAGAACTCTGAGCATTCATCCTGGATTTAAAATTAACTAGAGTTTCAATTTTTATGCTTAGTAAAAAAAACCTTAAAATAAATATGCTTCCATTTTGAATAACAAAGCCAAAGTCTTATATTCCAACTTTACAATATAATGCAGATTTCCCTTTAATATCTTGCATTTCAAAAAGCTGAATAAGATGACACTTAGAAAGACATTCCAGCCAGTTAATTAGTTCATGGGCGAAAGTTCAACACTAGAACATTCTTTGGATGTACTGTGTTTTTATTTGATTATGAACAGGATTCATTTTCATTTAATTTGCCAATATGCCTCTCAGTGTTTTATTCTTAGATAAACAAGTGACTATAGACATGTTGATCCAATTACTCCTATTTTGTTCCTAAATTGGCATTAATATAGTAGCCGGATGGAAATGGTCTCATGCTTGTGGACACATTAATGACCAGTGAGGGAAAAAATATTGCTATAGCTATGCTTATTTGTTTCTATGCTTGAGACCAATTGGACTTGATCAGTCTCATGCTGCATTTTGTTTTTCCTTTTTGGAGCTCACTGTCAGCATACTTTTACCAGCAGGAAAGTCAGCCTCACACTTCCCAGCTTGATTGGAGGCTGAGTCAGGGCACAGATAAAACACAAACTTTTGAATGCTTTTGCTCCAGTTTTGGATGTCCACTAATAATGTTCAATACTTTGGGACAACATTCTAACGACAACATACTTTAACTTTTTTTTTTTTTTTGAATGGAATATATTCCATCACCAGGCCCTATCATATCTTCATGAAACTTAAGGGTCAAGAACCTGATGATGACCTAAAATAGCCTTAAGAGCTTAAGACTAAAATTAGTATTGGGGCACCTGGGTGGCTCAGTCGGTTAAGTGTCTGATGTTGGCTCAGGTCATGATCTCATCATTTGTGAGTTCAAGCCCTGTATCGGGCTCTGTGCTGACAGCTCAGAGCCTGGAGCCTGCTTTAGATTCTGTGTCTTCCTCTATCTCTGCCCCTCCCCTGCTCCTGCTCTGTCTCCCTTTGTCTCTCAAAAATAAATAAACATTAAAAGATATTTTTAAAAAAGACTAAAATTAGTATTGAAGTTAAGACTCAAACTCTGTAGTTATAAAGATCTGAGATTTAGTCACAACTTTTCCACTTACTTAATCAATGAGTTAACTTGGGCACATTACTGAAATAATTAGGCACATTACTTGAACTTTATCTAAGATTATTCATCTCTAAAATGAGGGTGGTTGAGTATCAAATGAGATGTCAGTCTATATCATCAAATTAACCTGCATGTTCCCTCTCCTTGAACCTAATCCTTTGCTTACAGTAATCAGAATCTTATCCCGTTCTCAGCTTCAATCTCTTACTACAACAAATCGCTCCTTTACTCAAGTAGCACTTGGAGTCTGTACCTCATGTTCATGTATTTTCCTCCTGGAAGTGTGATCCTATGTTGCCTCCTTGTATTACTAAAGGTTCCAGTTCTGGGTGCTCTTCCCAAGAGTGTTGCATGCAAATCAGTGTTTCTGAGTGTGCTACCTGGGGAAGCTATCTAAGGCAGCCCCCACCTCTGGTTGGATCCTCCTAACTCTTTCTCAACCACCATCTACCTATTCAGGTATATTTATTATCGTCTATATTTATTATTGGCTTTGTGGATCCTTAAAAACAGAACTTATCTTTTAAGACATCTATAAATTAAAGCATCTATTGTCAATCATTCCTAATATATGTTCAAGTTTACAACTTGTTTGTAACTTGTTTGAAATGACTTATAAAGGTATTGCCTCATGTGACTCTATGAGGTGGGTGCTATTATTATCCCCATTTTTCAGATGAGAATGCTGAGTCACAGTATGTGGAGGAGCCAGGATTTAGAATTTAAAACTCTGACTCCTGAGGTCATACTCCTCATCTCTCTGTATCCCTGTGGCCAGGAAACTAACTGCCTCCCACTCAGGACTCCTGCAGACTTCCCATTTCCAGACTCCTTGAGCGTTTCCCAGATCTCCGACTGAAATACTCTCTGAAGTATCATTAATACTTTTGTGCTTGTATACAGAATCCAGCTAACGCTGAAGCTCTGTCTCACTTGGCTTCTTCCTCTTAACTATCGTGATTCCGAACCCCCTTGGGTCTCTCCCAGAGCACTTGCACACAATCCTCATCTCAGGCTCTGCTTATGACAAACTCAAGCTTAGCACAAAGAATTAATAATTAGATAGGAATTTTGAGGGAAAATAGAGGATATGATTTATGAAGAAGACACCAAACAAACATCGTATGATTTCTGCCACAAATATTTCAGGGGATAAAGGTATTCTATTTTCCTTTCACGTCTAAGAGAAATTAACAATAATTCCTTAATAACATCAAAAGCCCATTTAGTGTTCAAATTTCCACTGGCTTATTATGTTTATTAGTTTTTATTTGTTTGAATCAGAGCCCACATAAAATTCAAATAATGTAATTTGTTGATGTTTCTTTAAGTTTCTTTTGTAAATTCTGCCCAACTTATTTATCCTTGTGATTTATTTGCTGGAGATAAGGTTGTTTGTCCTGTTCATTCCCCACCATCTGCATTGTGTTGATTATATTTCCATGGCACAGATTAATATTTTCCTCTGTAAATTGCTAACTGTTTGTAGAGGCCTGATCTGATTCATTTTTGTTTCTTCTGGCAAGACTGCTTCGCTGGTAGGTGGTATGTCCTTTTATCTGAAAACACATAATGTCTGCTTTTTTTATGTTAACAGTTGTTGATGATCAGTGCCTAGATTGATTTACTCAAATAGAAGTTTCAAAGTGATAATTTCTAATTTTATACTGTCTTCTTTATCAGATGAAAATCTCTATAAAGGGAAAAAAAACCTTCATCTAATACTGGTTTACTAGTTTTCTACTTATTATCAAAAAGGCAATAGAATTGCCTGATCTTTCATTTACCAGTTTCAAAATAATGAATTTGGGCTTTTATAGAATCTACCAATGGTGACCAGTTCATTCTGTATTTGTTATGAATTTATGTATTTAATCATACTTAATGTATTTCACTCCATAGCATTTGTTATTCTTATTAATGTTTAAATTATCTTATTTTTGATCAGTGAGACCCTGTTCCAATCAACTCTCTGGTACTTTTGGATAACATGCTTCATTTCAGATAATACAAGATGTTCCAGGTGCACTTCCTGTCCCAGACTTGGGATCACCTATTTCCCTAAGACACTCTGTCTCTTTCCCAGGTACGTGTAACTTAAACCCTTAAATGAGTAGCTTCCATTCTCCTAAAACTCAAAACTCTCCTCTTAAAGGTGACGGATGACCCTACAGTTTTAAGCCAGTGGCTCTCCCTTAGCCATTCTCTAGGATTCCCTTTAGAATGATCTCTTTTGGAACTTCTTAAGTTTGACACTCCACTTTTTTTTTCTCTAACTCTTTCTTAATTACACTCCTTTACACTATTTTTTGTTAATCTCTTTCTCTTTTGGTTCATGAAGCATAAGTGAATTATACACATACACATATGTGACCTGTATTTATATGTCCCCTAAAGGAAGTAAATTGTAATTGCTGGCATCTCTGGGTATTGAAGGGAGGGCTCAGTTCCTTTAACAAATATGCAATAGACATTGAGAACATACTATATGCCAGGCACATTTAGGTCGTGGGATAAATCCACGAATAAAACAGACAGAGCTTGTGTTTAAGTGTCAGAAGATAGAGAATTAAGCAAGATAAATATATGTACATAGGGTTAATAATTACCATACAGAAAATTATAGTGGATTTCGAGTACCTGGGAGGATCATAAGCTCAGAAGGCCTCTCTTAAATGTTGAAATCTAACCTGAGTCGTGAGGAGGTGTTGGAGCATGCATATACCTATGTAGAGCAGAGCACGTTGGGGAGAGGAAATAGCAAGTGCAAAGGCCCCAAGGAAGAGGTGTGCCTTGCACGCTGGAGTTGCAGTGAGGAGTCATCTGTGGCTTGAGATAAACGAACTCAGAGAAGGGAGTAGGATTTAATATCAGAACATCAAGGACTGGGGAAAGCAGAACATATAGCACCTGCTTTATAAGTCATGAGAACTTTGGCTTCTACTGAGTGAGTGAGAACTATTTGAGGTCATTGAGCAGACGAGTGATGTAATGTAACTTAACAAATCGAAGGGATCTCTTGGGCTGACATGTGGCAAGTAGACTGTAAAGGAGCAAGAGGAGTAGCAGGGAGACTTGTTAGCAGTTATTGCAATAATCTCGGCCAAAGAGCAGAGCATTAGCAGTGCTGGTGGTTAAGAAGTGGAGAGATCTGCCTAATTGAGAACTCATTCCCTGCCAACACCAGAACCTGGCATGTTGCCCTGATGTGCCAGTGGGAGCCAATTACACTGTGTCCAGGAGGCACTACATTTTATTCTTTCCAATTAACCCATTCTTGTGTCCTCACACAAGCTGCATTCTGATGAAGGTAGACATGCCCACCTTAGTCAGAGGGTTTGGGCCACAATGCTGTAATCATCATTTGGACACACCAGAATACAACACATCTCTTGCCATAAGCATGCTGCATTCTATAGACATAATTCTTTTGGCTGCAGCTTCTGATGACCTACCGGATGGCCACTCAGCTCAGCTTGTCCTTCATATGTACATTCGAGATTCTCTCTTCCTCATTCCTACTGCAATCCCTCAACATTTAGTAACTTCTACATCTTATTCCTCATCTTTGATACTTTCAATCTGTTCATTCAGTCTACATTGAGCACTGCTTTAGAAACTTCCGGATTACTCTTTATCATCTCATTCTGGACTTCAGAAAAATGGTTCAAAACTAGACTAAGGTTTATGAGTAAAGAATAGGTTATGTCATGAATACCAGGGTCCTATGATGACCTTTATTATTCAAGCTCCTCAACCTTGGCTTAAGAGGCCTGAAATTGGACCAATTGGGCAGGAATTCTAGAAAATAATTCCCCAGTGAGAAATATCAAACTAATAAGCAAAGGTGGTTTACCTTTAGATGATTACTGGCAAGGTGCAAATCATCTATTATCACCCTGGAATTAAACAAACCCAACAATTCAATATATATATATATATATATATATATATATATATATATATATAAAATAAGAAAAAGACTGATATAAAGAGTTGTCAAGAATACTTTTTATCTGAAGTTAGTAGTTCTCAGACACCTTAAATAAATAAATCCATAAAACTGGTAAGAAAACAAAACATACACACACACACGCATACACACACACACACACTCACATACATTCAGGTAAATGATACCAAACACTGTCATTGAAAAGCATGTGCTAGGGGTGCCTCGGGGGCTCAGTCAGTTAGGCATTTGACTCTTGGTTTTGGCTCAGATCATGATCTCCCAGTTCCATGGATTCAAGCCCCAGGTTGGGGTCCATGGTGACAGCTTATGATTCTCTCTCACCCTTTCTCTCTGCCCCTCCCCTATTCGTGCTCTCTCTGTCTCTCTCAAAATAAAAATAAATAAATAAATAAAAAAACAAAGAAGAAAAGCATGTACTCAATAGTTTTGGTGATTCAACCACCATAAGCTCATTCTACCTCTAATAAAGCAGGTACCCTCATATACTCTTGTCTACCTTGAACTCTGAAGTCATAGATTTTAAAAGGTGATATACTCTGCTTCAGAAAATCCCAGATCCCGACTCATTTTATTTTTCCATCTTCCTGACTGTATATACATGGGGCAGGAAAGAATGTTAACTATTGTGATGAGTAGGCCTGGGTCAGGGAAGACAGGGGATAGTAAAGGTTTCTGATAGAGACTTAGTTGTGAAGGATAATACAGCAGTCAGCTCTAGGGAAGTGCACAAGTCAATCATCTTGACCTACTATTACTCAGTTTTCCTTCTGTCCTGTTGGCCTTATGTTCTTTGAATGAAGTGGGCATCAATGTATCTGAGAACTACTTCCTGCTTCTTTCATACAAAGTGTTTTTGCAGTTTGGACAGCTAACCATGGTCCTGCAGGTGCAGCAGAACAGTGGTGCCACACAATTTGGATTCAACCCCCTGATCAGTGAGGCTTTCACAGGGATCCTTGTGTTTCCCAATCTTAGACCATGACCTGAACAGCCCTTTGGTAAGGCTGCAATGGTCAGTCCACTTTGCTGCACTTTTGATACAGGCAACTCTTCAGTGCCATACAGTATCGTTAACGTTTGTTTGAGCAAAGTAACAGCTACTCAGTTCAAACTAGCTCACTCAAAAAGCAAAAAGCAATGCACTATGGAGATTCTTGAATTCAGAAACCAATGGAGGAAAGTGTTTATTTGGGCTTCAGAAATTAAGGGATCCAAGGATTCCAACGATGTTAGGACTTTTTCCTCTATTTTTGTTCTGCTCCTTTCCAAGTATCTCTTTTCTCAGCTCCTTGCATCTGTAGAATATCTTCCTCCATTTCAGTTCATGAAGCAGAAAACATGACTGCAGGTGGTTCCTTGATTGCACATATTATGATTCAAGGATCCAAGGAGTTAATGCTCCAGGTTTCTTCGGCTCAAGTGCAGAAATATTGATGAAGTGTCTCACAAGTCCAGCTTGTGGTTGGTTCCTAACCACTGAATCAACCATCTGGGGTGGCTCAATGGTGTCAGCGGTCTGGGTATTCCTATAATCAGCCAATTTTGAAGCCTGTGCCTTACTAGGAGATCAATCAGCTCTGTCCAAGAAAAGAAGACATGGTGTTATATGGTTACTCCTGCTTCACTAATCACATTGGGGAGAAAAATAAAATTCTTAGGAAAAAAAGGTGCTGGGGGAAGATTAGAATAACTGTATATTCTGTTTGCTCCCCTATGTCCGTATCTTCCCCCCTCTCTATATTATATATTATAGCTTCCCAGTATGTCTTCCTAAATGCAGAATTGTCACTCTTATCCCTGTCCCCTGCACATACTCATTTAGGCATGCTATCAAGCTGCATAATTAGAAATGTTCATGTCCAGAAAATTTTGGAATGATTGATGTCCAATACAACACGATATATTTCCTATATGCAAAAATAAATAAACATACTGCAAAAAGAAAATGTAGAAACTGTTTGTAATGATTAATAAGAAATAATTCTTAAGTTAATAGTATTGGTTTAGGAAAAGAATCAAACAATAGATAAATAGGATACCTCTTCAGAAAAAATAATTAAAACAAGGACTGTAAAGATTAACTTCCCTTTTTTATTACATGTAGATATACTAAAATGTATGTTCGTACTCTTTAGCATACCTGTATTGGCTGAACATCTCTTTCCATTAAAATTAGTTTTCCAAGGACATGCACTACAACATTATTGAAAGTTGCTTCTTTGATATAGATTCTCCTCCAAAATAATTTTATAGTTGCTAAGCAGTCAATTGCCAACTGCATACTAAAATATACATAATGTGAATGGAAGCAAGAAACAGGAGTAGGCAAACGTGAGGAAGAAACACAATCATCTCTATTCAGTTGGGGCAAAAAAATGAATGGCTGGTGTGGTAACAGTGCGGGACAGCTATGCCACCACCAGCGTGATATTGTTGCAAAACTCTTTTCTGTGGATAGAATTCTTGTCATGCAGTCTTGGAACAGCTTTTAGCAGCAATATATATGGTCTTCACCCTGGCTATCAGCACGTTTATGATGATCTTATTCAGGCCAACAACTGGTTCAGGTGTGTTATTTTCAGGCTGGGATGTTTCCACGTGTACAACTACATTTAAGGTATAAAGGAACACCCAATATTCCTATTAAGACATAGATAACATAAGTTCACTGGAGGTGAAGGCATAAAATTATGCAAAACTCTATTTTAGAGTTGGTGACCACATAACATTTGGGGGCTTATCCTTATTACTTCCAACAATCACTAACAGATTGCTTCCTGGTGGTCCCCCTAATTGTGGAGGTCTAGGGCTAGCTGGCATCAATTGCTTTGAGGAAAGGTGTGATGAAACATTTTATGACATGAAAAGGACAGATCGAATTGAATCCCCTTTGGCTGACAGAACAAGCTCCTAAGAAGGAGGTACATCAATTTGTATGAGTGAGAAAGTGACAAAACAAAACTGGAAACCACAGTGGGAAGAGAGGAGTCCTGACTGGTGATTCAGGGTCAGACCAGGGCCTGTAGACTCTTAGAAGAGACTGCATATGGGTGAGTTTATGTTTTGATGGATAACATGTATGTATTGATATATGCACCTTAGCTGAAGGAGTACATCAGGGAATTTGAATATGCATATAAGAAACTATTAAAAATACCATTGACCCTTGAACAAAACGGGATTGAACTATACAGGTCTACTTATGGATGTATGCTATGTAGCCATGGATTCTTAGTTTTCAAATAATCAGAAGTTATTGAGAAAACCACACACTTTGGAGTACAAGATTAAGATTTAAACACTGCTCTTACAAATTCTTCGCAATTAGACAAATTACTTGAACTTTCTGCCTTAATCTGACCCACAAGTTTAATGCTGTCATAAACTGTTATAGAATCACACATGCATGTAAATTAAAGTACTTAATACAGTGGACTGTGAATTTTTATCTGTTTCTAGCTGCAAACTTTGTATGCATAAGGTTTTATCTGATTTGTTTCTGAGTTCCAATGTGCAATAGTCTCTCAATATAGCTTATTGAGTAAATGAACGTGGCTTCTCAACAGCAAAAAGCACGACTCACCCTTACTACACAAATTTAGTTAAGTCATGATCCATTTATTAGTTGGTAGTTAGAAATATTCTTGTCACTAACACTGGGCCTCAGGACATTATAACAAATATTCACCATTTCTGTATTATTGATTCTTGGTTGCATCAGATAACAAGAATTTTATTAGAAAGGATGATAGATAAGCTAAAGTTCCTAATTTATTCTACAAAGGGAATGGACATTAACTTTTCTGTTTTGAGAGAAAATTAACTATTTTATATCATAAAAAACTTTACCCAAGGCAAAGATGCTTTAAGTGTCATGCCTAAAGCCTCTACAATAATTAATGGTGGGTTTGGAATGTAAAATGTGTCATGACATGTCTTAAACTGTGTGAAAGATTAAGGAATTGGATTGAAGGAGCCTTAACATAAAGATAGAAACAAAGACTAGGTGAGAATGGGTGTTTGTGTGTTAGAGACCAATACCCAGCCATTAGTGACCATTACTATGACTGCAGCGCTCATTACTCTTCCCCTTCTCTGTGTCAGTATATATGTACAGTGGATGCTCTGCTTCATGAATCAGTCCACAGTCTTTAGTCTATGCCTTGCCCCTAGTCTGTCTGCTCCTGCTGATCATTCTTTATGGCATCTACTTCTTCTGGCCCACTGAATACTAGCAGAGGTAAAATTTTAATTAATATGCTAATTTCCTTTAGTTAATATATTAAGATAATTTATATTTAAATTTTCATGTTTATTTATTTATTTTGAGAGAGTGAGAGAGAGCAAGAACAGGGGAGAAGCAGAGAGAGAATCTCAAGCAGGAGCAGCACTGTCCCTGCAGAGCCTGATGGGGGAGCACAATCTCACCAACTGCAAGATCATGAGCTGAGCCTAAATCAAGAGCCAGATGCTCAATCCACTGAGACACCCAGGCATAACACTAACTGATACTTTAACTAATATCAGTCGACAGTTTGATTCAAAATATCTGCTTGGTTAAAAACTTTTCCCTGGTCACACAACTAACACCCAGGTACCTGTTGTTCATCAGAATCCAACATGACCAAAAAAAAAAAAAAAGAAAAAAAAAAAAGACCTGAGCACACACATACATAACAAAATGCAGAAACAAAAATCTCAGAATAAAAGGAAACAGGAATTGATGTGTAGGTATGGTTTTCCCATTTTTTTCCTATCTGCCTCCTACTAATTATTCAGTTAAGTTTCTGTTCTGCACATAAGCTTTCCCTAACTTGCCTAAACTAGGTCATATCATCAAGTAAATATTCATAGAACATGTTGTCATGCCATGACACCGATCATACTTTATTGAATTTATTTATTTAATGTTTATCTTTGCAGCTAAACTTTACTTTAAAAATTTTTTTTAATGTTTATTTAGTTTTGAGAGAGACAGAGTGCAAGTGGGGAAGGGGCAGAGAGAGATGGAGACACAGAATCTGAAGCAGGTTCCAGGCTCTGAGCTGTCAGCACAGCACCTGACACAGGGCTGGAACCCACAAATTTCGAGATCATGACCAGAGCCAGTCAGACGCATAATTGAGTGAGCCACCCAGGTGCCCCTGATTTTATTATTATTATTTTTTATTTTTTTTTAATGTTTATTTATTATTGAGACAGAGAGAAACAGAGCATGAGTAGGGGAGGGGCAGAGGGAGAGGGAGACACAGAATCTGAAGCAGGCTCCAGGCTCTGAGCTGTCAGCACAGCCCAAGGCAGGGCTCAAACCCACAAACCATGATATCATGACCTGAGCCAAAGTCAGACACTTAATTGACTGAGCCACCCAGGTGCCCCTAAATTTTACTTTTTAAAGAGATTGAATGTATTTTCTCTCTTAGCCCAGTTTTCTGTATGTAATTAGTGCTCATTAGAAGTTGGTAAATGAATGGAGAGCTGGCTACAGGAAAATACTCTTCTTCCAATTCACCATACCAACACCAAATATGTACATGTGCACATGTATGTGCACATGTGTGTGCACACACATGCACACACATACACACACCATAATGCAAATGCAATTCATTAAAGGCCAAAGTTAGCTTTCGGTGACATATAAGGATTAATAGTCTTTTATACCCAAGCTATTCTTGTTTTTTGTATATTTAAAATATGAAAATGTAGTGTAAAAACCAACAACAACAACCACCAAATTCAACTGAGTAAATTTTAAAGATCTCCCTGCTTTCTTTATTCCAGGATTCATGAATCAGGCAACATCCCATACAGCAAATAGAAAAGAGCTCTGAAGAGCTGCACAAAATGAAAGACTTTTATAAGCAGAAGGAGGTGGAACAAGAAAGTTATACTAGCAAAGAACTGATTGTTTATGGCAAGGTCACTTTCCTTTAGAGGACGACAGGTTCCATCAAACAGATTACCTCACTAGTGCTGAACAGGTAATTCTAAATGGACTGGTTTAAGATTCCATTTCTGGGAGAGGCTGAAACTGTAATTGAGTTAAGGAGTAAGTCTCAAATAAGAGATGTGGGGTTTGGCATAAGTGACTCTATTTAGCTGCTGAGATACTGTGGGGCCCTCTTCCTCTCCTCACTTTGGGAAGAGACCTGCTGACATTTGGGATGATGGAAACCAGATCTCCAAAGTCTGGGTCAACCGCTGTCTCTGGGTCTCTGAGTCTCTGATTTTAGACCCTAGAGAGAGGGGGGAAGCCGGGTGGTGGTGGGGAAAAGGTAGAAGCAGCCCAATGGCAAACTCTCATGGCCTGCTTTCTTGTCAGATACGCAGGAGAGCAGGGTGGTTGGATAGTCTGCTGGGGCCAGGAACGTGGGCTGCGCTTCCAGCCTGGCCACGGGAAGGTAGCGCAGCAACAAAGCTCTGTTGAGCACTGGGTGACGAGCAGCTGAGTCACCTGCTTGAGCCCCAGCCTCAGAACCTCTCTTCCTAAGGCCCCATGCCTGGTGATGCTGGTTTTCCCTGTCCACTCAAACAGCTGCCAGGGCTCCTGGAGTTCCCCGGGGCTCAGCATCTCCCACGGTAAGAGCTCTTGCCCTTCATCCCCTCTACTGACTTGGTGCTTGGTGGGCAGGGGACTGGCTAAGCCTTAAGGATGGTGGGCAGCTGGGACCTTTGGCAGCTCCTCAGTAACTGCTCCTGGGGCCACCCTCCAAAACTCTTCTCCTCCTTTCCCCAAACAGCTCTTCTATAGAGACAATATTATTGTCTCCTTTTTAGCAGTAGCAAGTTTTGACACAATTATGGTTGAATAATAGGGATGTTGTTTATGCCAAATGCACTTAAAACATCAATATCACAGAATTTCTCTAGCATTATTTCTTATGGATGTACTGCAGAGAGTTGGGAAACATAATGCAGAAGAATTTATAATCCAAGACTTTACTCAGAAAATCACCCATGCTTTATTGGCATGGCATTACATTTACTGTAATTGCCTAATATAAGCTTAAATATACTTAATTGACTTTTCTACCCTCTTTCCACTGACAAAACGGTGGCATGATAGCAAAATACCAAACATAGACAGCAGAAAGAGAAAAGTTTGCTTAAGAAAGAATGCACTGTTTTATTTGTAAAATGACACATTAATTCATTTTACTTATTCTGCACTTTATAGTATATGCATACTTAACAGCAAATTTAGAGAATCAAAGAAAATGCTCATTTCACATAGGATGGTGTGGTATAATAAGAAATATATTTGGTCTCTGTTCCAGCTTCTTGGCACAAAACTCCTAAAAATGTTTGTAATTTCCTGAGTAGTAGGAGTGTCTTTTGTTGTTCATAATGAGTTCCTTTCAATTACACCTTAGCTCATGCTAATTAGGTGACTTAGGGACAGGGCCACTAAATATCCTTAGTGGGCTGGTCACCAGAAAGACCAAGTGATTAGAGAGCTGCCCACTGACCTCTGGGAAAGGGACATGGGCTGGAGATTAAAGATCTATAAAAACTCTTGAACAAGGAGAAGAGATGAGGTCAGGTTGGTGAATGTGTCCACAGACTGGAGCATGGTGTGCCACAATTTCATGAGGCAGGAGGTTCTTGCACTCAGGACCCTCTGGTCTTTGCCCTTATGTACATCTTCATCTAACTATTCATCTGTATCCTTTATCACATCTTTTATAATAAATGTAAGTGAATGTTTCTCTGAGTCCTTGAGCCACTTTTAGCAAATTAATTGGAGCCAAAGAAGGGCTGTGTGGGAACTTCCCATTTAGAGCAGTTTGTAGCAACCTGGACTTGGAATTGGTGTTTGAAGTGGGAGCAGTGCTGTGAGACTGAGCACTTAACCTGTAGGATATGACACTATCTCTAGGAAGATAGTGTCAGAAATGAGTTAAATTCATAGGACACCTAGGCAGTGTCCACTGAGAATTTGCGAGTCGCCTGGTGGTGTTGAAATGCACACAACAGAAATGACTATGCCATACTGGGTTCTCAAGATTTTGTTTAGGTCACTGATGGGCTTACTTAACACTCATGCTTCCTGTACCACAAAACAAAATAATGTTTATCCTATATTGTGCATTTTTTGGTGAACCAGGCACGTTGTTTTCAAAATTCTGTAGAATAGATACTAATTTTATTCCCATTTTGCAAATGAGTAATTTAAGCTTAAATACTCTGAAAACTTTAAGTTGCACAGCTAGCATATAAATGAGCTCCTTACAGACCCAGGTCCATCAGACTTTGGTGTCCATGCTCTGAACTATTGCCGCATTAGGGACCGTCTGCTACACACATGTGTGGTTCCCTACAATTTGCCTTTTCTTCTATTCTAGCTTTTATAAAACTATTTCTTTGGAATTAAGTTAAATCTATTTTTTCCAAGTAATTGAGAACTAAAGGGAATCAGGAGAGTCCTTTCTTGTTCTTATATAGTAACAAAAGTAAATTTAAATTCCCTAATCTTGACATCTAGAATCTCTAGAGCTATATCATGTTCACTGTGACAGAGGAGTTTAAAGCTCACTGAATATCCAAGAGATTTCCTACACTTCCCAGCCTCTTGTGGTTGTTCTGGGTTATGTGTCTAGCTCTGGCCAATGGACTGAAGGAAAGTCACCATCATTTTGAGGCAGTAAAAAGTTTTAGGTAGTGCCCTATCTCTCTCTTTTTCTCATTCAGTAACCCTGGAAATCATGTATTGAGATTGTAGGACCTTAAGATGTTAAAATAATGAATCCCTAAGTCAATACGATGAGTTTACCTGGAAAGCCACTGAAACATAGCAGAATTTATGTGGATGGATATAAACTTTGGCTTATTCAGCTCAATCTGATTAACACAAACATATTGACCCAAAATCTTGAAGTTAAAGTTAATTAGCATGCTTTCAGTTTGAGGTATCAGAAAATCTTACTACAAATTACTTCAACAATAGGAAATGTGTTATCTCATATGTAAATATAATCAGGAGGTGAATTATTCTACCATAGTAGCTCAGTAATGTGTTCACAATATGATTGCAAGTCCCAAACATCACATCATGAACTTTAATATCCAAGGTTAAGGAGGAATGTGTTCTATTTTCATGTCTCAGTTTTAAGGGAAGGAGAATTTTCCTAGTATTTCCCCTTCCCAGAATAACCCTCCCCTCTTTATAAGTAAGTGTCAAATTCTCCTGCTTAAACCAATAGCCATAATTGAGTTGGGCTTTACTGGGATTGGTTCCCTAGACTAATCAGCATTCATTACCCAGGGCTAAGAGATTCCATAAAACAAATAGTCACCCAATTCCTGAATAAACACAGGCTTCTGCTACCAAGGAAAAAGTCAATAATGGTTACTAAGTAGGTAACAGCGTTTGACAATAAGAAAGATATTCAGAGTAATGTAAAATGTCCTTTTAACATTATGCACTCAAATTCAAATGCAATTTTAAGGTCAGAATGTGGTTAATATTACTTTCTCAAAATCTTCTATTTTTTCCAGCTGATTAATAATTTATAGCAGCTCCAAACATGTAGTCATTGTTTGTTAACCTAACACAGGAGTAGAAAAGCTTCTAATGGGAGCAAAAAAAAAAAAAAAATCTCATCGATGTCAACTCTTAATTTAGTTTCTTTTTAAATCACAAACTGACCCACTTTTCAGGTTGCTGGCTTTAAAGTATTATTTATACTTTTTCTATTTAATTTTAAACGACTTGTGTTGGTGTGGGTAGAAAATACCAAATTTGGGAATATTCACTTTTGAATGTTAGAGCATATGGATATTTCGAGGCAAAGGCCAATTTACAGTTAAAAATGGATTCTCTCTGTTCTCCAATAGGCTGCCACATTAAGCCACCTTGACTGAAGAAGATCTTTTGTATTTAAGGACAATAATGTTTGCTTAATGTAAACTTAAGTTCAATTCCATATTGTGAGCACAAAAAGAGAAGCTCACCCAAGGAAACATTACTGTAATTGTGAAGGTTGGTCACGACCTATAAACTATTCCGTTTTCTGGCTTGAAATTTTATCAGTTTCTGAGGCGGTTTCTAAGAGAATCCACTATAAAAGTCCCCAGTGTGTACGCTTTTTAAGAATTTGTATTATAATCTCCTCCTCTCCAAAGTATGAATTTAAATGATTGGTGCTAATGTGCACACAGGATCAGGTGGGTTATTGGCTCTTCAGGATCACTGGAGCGAGGAAGTGAATGATGTGTGAAATGAAAAACCCGACCCAAAGCTCGCAGGGAGTCTAGAGGGGACTGTTCTGTCCTTCTGACAGCGCCAGATTAGCGTGATGATGAGAATCACACAGGTGGATCATAAAAGCTCCCTGAATCTCAGAGTGGGGAGGGCGGACGAGGATACTTTAATGAGCTCTTTTACACCCATCCTTTCCTCTACATCTTTCTTATCTTTCAGCTACTCGGAGTTGTAACAATTAATAGTCTCTATCTCCAAGTGAAGTATTAAGGTGAGGAAATTACCTGAACCACTTGAACTGAATGACTCAACTTTACCTCCATTTTCAAGAGATATTATGGGAGGTGGGAGGGGAAATTAAAATTAAAAAAAAAAAAGGAAAGAAAGAAGTTACTAGGGGAAGAAGTTTGTCTTTAGAAATACTAACTTCAGTACTTTACCTGAGTTTTCTGTGGAGACCTAAGGCTTAGAGTTAGAAATATCACATCCTGATTTTCATTAGCTTGTGCAAAATTAATATAATATAATTAATATAATATAATATAATATAGGGGTACCTAGGTGGCTCAGTCGGTTAAGCGTCTGATTTCGGCTTGTGGGTTCGAGCCCCACATCGGACTCTGTGCTGACAGCTAGCTCAGAGACTGAAGCCTGTCTTTGGATTCTGTATCTCCCTCTCTCTCTGACCCTCCCCTGCTCACTCTGTCTCTGTCTCTCTCTCACTCTCAAAAATAAACAAAACATTTAAAAAAAGAAAAACTATAATATAATATAATATATAAACAAACACACATGCACACACTACACATAACATTAATATAATAAAATACACACATACACAAGAAATGAGATAGGATAAAATCTATTAAAGTGTCTGAGCTGTCTGTAAAATGTTAAGCTCTTGGATCACTTTGTCATAAGTATCAGGTGAAAAGCTTTCCAGGATTGGACTGACTAACTGTAGAGGGATTAGGGGATTGAGGAGAACCAACAAGCAACCGTAATACACAAGCAAACAGAAGTAACTGAATTCAGTGTGACTGTTCTTACTCCCAGAACCTCATTTTATTAGATGTGACTTGTAGCAGCAATGGTGGTAATTAACATGTGTTAGTTTCAGTGTTTCCCAAAAATGGAACATATGCTATAACACGATATTGGTTTGTTTTTTTTTTGGTGATGATCTGATTTTTAATTTGATAGTTACAAAATTTATTTTTTATGTATTTCGTAAAAACATAACTCAGGTTCTTTGCTTGAACATTATTCCTTAGGAGACGATCAAGTAGAAGGCATACCATATAGCAACATAAGTGGAAATGGGATCTAAGTGACATGTGTAAAGAGCACTAAGATACAACCATGGGAAGGGTTTACAGGAGTTTCAGGAGAGAAGTGTCACAATTTTCTTTATGATTTTGTAAAGACTCATTTGTCATTCAATGACTCATTTGTCATTCTGTTCAAAATGTCTCTGTCTCTAGCCTGCACATTGCAACCGGGTCACTCCACTACTAACCCTAACTCTATGTCATTTTATTTACTACTATTGTCATCATAACAGCCACCATTTTTCAAGTGTTCATCATGTGCAAGGTACTGGATTAAATGCTTTAGGTGCAGTATTTCACTGAATCCTTAAAACAGTAGACACTATAATTACTCCCATTTTCCAGATAAGGATGCTGATGCTTAGAGATGCTACCAATTTAAGCTGACTCCTCTTACCAGGCTCTTTTGTTTTCTGAAATTTCCACCTCCCTACGTATATCTCCTATATATTAATAATACAAAAAAGCATGTCTTCATAACAGCAAACATTTATTTACTACACACTGTTTAGGGCCAGGGATTAAGTGGTTACCTAGATTGTCTTATTCAATACTCATTCACAAAACCTCTATAGTAGGCACTAATATTCTCTTCACTTTATAGGTGAGGACATGGAAGTGGAGAGAGGTAAAACAACTTTTCCAGTGTCACATAGCTGTGGAACAGACCACATCTCCATCCCACCTCTACAACCCATTCTCAGGGAACAGCATTTGCACTGGCCTTCAGTCTCAGACTCTAGAATCAGGGTGAATCAGTTACCCTTCCAACTGCATCCATGTCTGTAAGGCTGATACAGACTTGTTAAGCTTTGGGATCTCTATTTCTGTTGTATGAGTCTATTCCATGTACTAGAATTACTTTCAGGTAAGAAGGAAGAAGACGAAAGCAGAGACAGAGAGAAGGAAAAGATAAGGGACAGGAGCACTGTAGTAGAGGAAGTTAAATGGATGTTACTCTCTACTTATGCTTCAAGTCTCCAATATATTTGTCTATTTAGAAAATTTAAAAGTTTCAAAGAACTCCTTGGCTCAGTTGACCTCAGTGCTCTGCAAAATTCTAAGGTAATGATAGACTCTGTCATACAAGCTCTAAAGACAAATCTGCTTAATGAATTGAACTTTTCAATTACAAATTAGCTAAAGGTCAAATTATGTTCACAACGTCCTTTAAAAACCCTCCATTCTCAAATCCTCCAGTTAGTTTAATCCCTGGAATGTAAATAAGAATCGACATGATTAAAACCTCTTCATTTTATAATTAAAGTTCCAAAGGAATATAGATTTATTGTAAAGTGTTTTCCAAAGTCTTCTTTGTCCAAAGTACTGAAATTTTATCCTTTATATTTTCTATATTATTTACTTATGGTAAGAGGATTCAAGATATTCATAAAGTGTGTAATGAATTTAACATGATACATTAATTAATATCTAGTTAAAAACATTCAGAGATTAAAGATGATAAATAAATCAATTGCAGGTGCATTCTTCACTTAGTTACTGGGGAACTACTCCATACTCTGCTTTCTTTCACCATTTCAAAACTAAGACACATGTTCTCCCATGGAACCACTATTTATCTCTAATAAATCAACCACTAATACAATTATCAACTCAACTTCTTCAGCTGGGCTATTTCTATATTCCATGAAAAATAAGCCTTGATATAAGAGCTGACCTTTAAAAGTATTATTAGTATTAGTATTAGTATTGGGGAGACAGAACATGAGCAGCGGAGGGGCAGAGGGAGAGGGATAGAGAGAATCTTAAGCAGACTCCTTGCCCAGCATGAGCCTGACTCGGGGCTCAATCCCACAGATTGTGAGATCATGCCTTGAGCCAAAATCGAGAGTAGAACACTTAATCGACTGAGCCTCCTAAGAGCCCCTAAAATTATTAAATACACAAAAATATCATGATAACAACTGCTAGGAGTTATTGAAAGTAAATTATGCCTGCTGTTAGTCTGTGTGAAATGACATTATCAGTTGACAAAACAAAGTACAAGTCTTTCATCTAAGGCTTCAGGAAACTTGGCTATGATTTACCTTAGGTTGATTGGAAATTGCTATTCTAGAAAATCTGGATCAGTACAATTGTTGAACGTGGATACACTGCATAGAGAAGTCCTAAAAAATAAATTTTTTTATTAAAAATATTTAATGTTTATTTATTTTTGAGAGTAAGAAAGAGAGAGAGAGAAGGAGAGAGGGAAACACAGAATCTGAAGCAGGCTCCAGGCTCTGAGCTGTCAGCACAGAGCCCGATGCAGGGCTCAAACCCACAAACCGTGAGATCATGACCTGAGTTGAAGTTGGACACTTAACCGACTGAGCCACCCAGGTGCCCCAATATATTTACTTATTTAGCAAACACACATTAACTGAACTTCCAGGAAACTGATGATGCTGAGGTACACAAAAATAAATGACGCCCTATACTAGTTACAGCAAGAAGGAAGATAATCATATTAGTGAACAGAAAGGAAGCCAACCACTGTATTACCCGTACTTGCCTTGACATAAATTTCACAACAACTTAAAGAGGAAGATGTAATTAATAACCCATTTTAAAGATGAGAAAAATGAGGCTGGGAGAGTTACTGGTTTTTAGCCAATATTTTCCAGCTAAGTGTTTGAGTCAGGATTCCAAATCAGGTCTGTCTGTTGCCAGGACATGTTTTCTGAACCATTAAGTTTGGCTTTTCTAGCAGTACTATGGTGGACGTGGTAAGGGTGCTGATAGTGAAAAATAAGATCCTGTACAAATTCTGCATCAATGATAGTCAAGCATGGTTACACGCATGGAAAACACAAGACAATATAATAATTTGTTCTTAATTAGGTATGAACATGGCAGTGCAAAAAAGGAATATGGCAGTTAAGATCAATGAGAAAATCTGCATCCATAGCTTTCCCTTGCTCTCAGTCTGGGAGAGGGCACTTGGATAGATGGAAGGTGGGGAGAATCATTACTGGCTGAAGAAAGAGTCTAAAACAATATATAAAATAAAATGTACATTTACATAGTTCCTTTTTGAGTCAAAAGAAAATCTCTATGTACAACACTTCATTTAATTGCACTCCATTCCTGGCAGGTAGGTTAGATTACCATTCTAACTTTAACTTTTGAGGCTCCGTGAGGCCCAATAAGTGGAGGATTCTAAATTAAAATTCAACTTTCCTGCTGACCAATGGTCTTTCTAGTAAATCATCACAAAATGTGGTAGAATAAGGAAATTACGTAGTGGTTTGGAGATGGGGATGAGTGGGTAAAGGAAATAGATCAAATGACGTTTTTTGGATGGGAATAGAGGAATATCTATGTACGTTTAGCAATGTAGTCTGATAGGTTTTAAAGGACATCTTTATGAGCTCAAATGTGATTGAGGTGGTAACAGGAAAACGGTGTGGTTTGTGGAGGATAGTAGACAGTATTCCGCACTGAGCTTTAGGGTCAGGAAACCTAGGGTAAATATGGCAGGCTATTTAACTTCTCCAGCTCTGAGTTTCTTTTATCTTTAAAGTAGAAGTATTAATCTCTCCATCACCAGAGTTTTATGATAATAATAAAGGATAAGTGTGAAAATGTATGTGAGATGCACACAGCAAGCTCTCCATTAGTGCAGTGGTTGTGATTATAATTCTGAAGAGAGAGAAATAGAAATTGCATTTCAAGTTGGTTAATCTGGAAGCAATGTAACAAAGAAGAGAATCGTGAGAACTTGGGTCAAGGGAACAGCATCATTTTAACATATAAAATTGTACTCTCCTCCATAATATCTTTTCCTGGTTCTCCATTATATTTATGTTAAAGTAATCAAACAAGGAGGAATTACACTGAGGTGGCTTTAACACCCCGGTTACCTACATAAGTAACCCAAAACGTAAGCCAGAGACAATTCTTACAAATAACTCAAGGTTAAGAAGAAAACCAGTCACAAAGAGCCAACTACACTTTCCCAAATAATGCAACCACTTCAGCTATATTCAAATAAATAATCTCCTTGCTTTGTTCCCATCTTCTCTATAAAAACCTTGCCCCCGAGCTTCTGTGGATAAAGCTCTCCTACATACTGTTTGGTCTTGCCTGATTAGAACCAACACTTGCTCAAATAAAATCCCTCCAAATTTTAATGTGCTTCAGTTTATCTTTCAACACTTGGAATTACCTTCAAATTTCATGTAGTATGTCCCACAAACACCTGCATAATGTGGCTTCTGTGTTCCCTTCCAGATTATCTCTGCAAGGTTCCTTGTTGGTTTGTAATCATCAACTATCCTGGGATTCCTGGATTTACTTCCTGATCTTCAGCCTAGCTGAAACATGATTTCTACAATGGCTCAGCTGGTCTCAAGTGTTCGCTTCTTCAGATAAGACTTCCCTGACCCTTTTTTCTCATTAATTAATTATTAAAATTTGTAATTACATACATATTTGTATGTTTGTGTTCAAGCAATTGAATTATTTACAAGTAAATAGAGAACAATCAATTAACATGAACCAAGTTTCTCCGAAGCTCTTAGTGCTCATAGTAGAGTATGGAGACCTGCTGAGGGAAATGAACCATTTATATAACACTTCACAATATCAATACTCGAGATGCCAGACATGGTAATGAGTGATTAATTGTCAAATGAAAGGAAAGAAGAAAAAATCTGTAAGTGTTAGAGTTGGGACTGCAGAAGGCTCTTGGCTCCTTTAGAAACTATTGAAGAAATTGACAAAGGATTTACCACTTACAAACTTACGGCCATCTAAAGATGACTACCGTTGTTCTCGAAGCTAAAATAAGAAGCTATGATTTAAAGTCTTCAAATCTGTGGGTCAACGGTGTATGTGCATACCTGATTGTGTGCCTTTCCTGTTCTTCTAGTGCATATTTTTGTTTCTGTGTTTTACTTTGCTTTTTTTGTGTGTGTGAGATTGGTAACTGACAACTGTTTTTGAAAGCAATAGGAAATGTGCCACTTGGTGTCATTTTGTTGCACTGGCTTCTACCTTCACTTTCAAATTTTCCTCATGGCAACATCACTAAATTAGACTGTGAAAAGCTTCTCTGTCCAATGAAGAACCTCTCTTGAAAATAATCTGTTTGTTGGAGAAGACAATTGCATTAAACAAAAAATAAACAAGAAAATGCTTACTAAATAAGATCAAATAATTTTTGACATGCCAAGTGTATAGTTTATTATGTATATACTTTTGTTGGATAGCTGTCCCTATTCATGGTTTTGTATAAAGTGGGTATAAAACATTAATTTTATTTAAGATGTGTTCATTTTATTTAAGAAATGTAACAAACCCAAACATCTTTCTGAACTTTGAAGGAACATTTCCTCTAAAGCTTGAGAGATTGTGGTTTGCTTCAACAATTTCAACAGCTTTAGATTTTTGGTATTTGTTTGTTTGTTCATTTGTTGATGAGCAGTACAAATGTAGAAGACAAGTATCCCACTGTGCCCATGAATCTGGCACAATCACTGAAAAATAGCAAATATGTCACCAATTAACTAGTGAAAAGGAATAACAAAAATGCATCTAGGAAATGTCAAGACAGATTTCAAGGCTGAAATCTGACAGCATCGGGAAGATCCATGAAATAAGGAGCAAGTATAATCTTGAAATTCCATCTTCTGAGGAATTCTTTCTCAACCAGCAATGGCATTGGCTTTGGGAGATTATCAAGGTAAGTATGGATTTGGGCCTAGGAAGCCCAAGTCATGATCAGGCAGACAGAGAGAAGTTTCTAGACACTGTTGTCCAGGTCAAGAACTTAATTATTACTTCTCTAAATAGATTCTCTCCAACCTCCATTTATGGTTCAGAAACACCCTTTATCATTAGTTATGTACACCATAGTACATTGGTCCTTCCATTATTTGTTCTGTTCTGAAGTTATATTGTGAATATGTTTATTTATTTGTCATTGATTGCCTCCCTCTTTCCCCTCAGCGTGAACACCATGAAGCCATGACCCTTTTTGATCTGGTTCACTGTGTATCCCTAACTCATTATACACATCTTGGGGTCCAACTGGTTCACTGTGTATCCCTAACTCATTACACACATCTTGGGGTCCAAGTAAATATTTACAGTAAATGACATGAAAGTAATGCAAGCAACAGAGAGAGAGAGAGAGAGAGAGAGAGAGAATGGCTATGGCATAGTAATGTGTTAATTATCTGCTCAGGATTTGTTTGATTTTATTTTTAATTTTGTTCCTATAGCTTAAAACATTTGTAATAAGTATAATAAAAGATACAGTAATTATAAAACATTGAAAGTCAAAAAGTGCTGTATTTCATTTGTTAAAGGAGTGTTGATTACCTTTTTTTCATCATAATTACAGCACCATTTCTTCAAATCAGAATTAGATGGAGTAACTAAATGCCACAATGATTTTATCTTTGAAGAGAGAAAAATTGCTTTGTTTTATTTATGACCACTCATTTACGCTGTCAATCATTCATTTGTCCATTCCTGTTTTAACACTTCTTGGTTAGTGTTTGTCATGGTCCTACTAAGTCCTATAACAGACATAGGTATTTTTCCTTCCAGGGAATCTGAATCTAGGAAGCAGAGAGGTAAGGAATCCAATATGTACCAATGCGATATGGCAGTAGGGTTGTGTACGGTGAACTGTGAGACCACAAGTCATCACTTGGCATAAGAGGTCAAGGAAGGCCTAGCAGAGAAAGTTGCACAGCAGAAAGTAGAGGTTAGGACAAGCTGCAGGGATCATTTGAATGGCAAACAGAGAAATTCAACTGGTTATAATAACTGGGCAGGATATATTCAGGAAAGAGGCTGGAGGGGCGGGGAAGAGTCATGACAGGAGGACTTTTGTGCCATGTATTCTACAGGTAGTGTACATTGAAAAGCTACCTGTTCCCCAATCATTATGAAGCTTAAAGGGTGGCCCAGTTACACCATATGAAGTGGGAGCCTACAGGAAGATCTGCTGGCACTGTGAGAAACAAGGCTCTCAGGCTCACAGTGCCTTCTGGTGGTAAAAGGGCCACCAGTGTCCTTACCTTTATAGATCAGAAATTCAATTTGTTTAGTTCATCCGGAGTCCTGGTTAGTTTAGGCTGCCAAAATTCACAGATCAATAATGTTCAGTCCAAGTGTAAAAGGACACTTAACGTTGACTCATCAGTCCAACACGTCCTGGGCAGAAACCTACAGACAGAACAAAAGAAGTGGAAAACCTTACTGATAAAGATATTTGAGTAAGTTGCCATGATAAATCCTTTCATCCTTGGGGGGAGAAACAAAATATAAAGTTAATAATGTGCATGGTCAGAGTCAATTCAGACATTCAGATGACCAAAAATAAATGCACGTGCATTGCTCTTCAAATCTTCTTTTGTAAATTTTAAAATTGCATTTTTTTTAATAGTTTCTTTAGATTGGAGTAAACTTGAATGAACTTCGAGTTCTTAAGTTTCTATAAGGATATATTTTTCTAAAATAAAAATGTTATCACATCATAAATGTAGCATATAAACCTCAAATATTTACTAGATGTAAAAATATGAAGGTGGAATCACCTTTTAGTCAAACATTTAAATATAAACTATTGATACTTTATTGGAAATCCTTGCATCTTTTTATACAATAATGTACACATATACGTATGTTTCTTTGTAAGCCTCTTTTTGATTTAATGATAGATCATTAACATCTAGTGACATTGATTAGTATGTCTTATATTTGGTGTATAGCAATGTCCATATTTATATATTCCAATCCTTGTGATAGTAATGTAGGTTATATGTACATTAATTTCCTTTAATTATGAATATTATTGGAAGGAATATCCTTGAATATGTATATATGCTCTCTTATTTTTATAGTAGAATAAATTCCTAGAAGTGAAATTTATATCAAAGTTATGTATATGTTAAAAATTTGGGATTAGATATGAATATTATTGCTTCCCAGAATTTACATTTTAAGCAGTAATTTTGCTAACTTTCATCAAAATTATATTAGTATTTTTGTCAATGTTATATTGATAGGCAGAAAATAGGTTTTATTTATATATATAAAAAAAGCCAAATATCTTTGATTATTAATGTGGCTGAATGCTTATTCGTACTAATCCTCCGCTTTTCTTTTTTAATTCCATCCTTTATTACTTTTCCATATTTATATTAAGATGCTAGTTTTGTTATTTTATTATTGATTTGTCGGATTCTATTAACATGACTGGTACTGAGCGCTGCTGTATGCTAGACACTCTTGGCATCTAGGCTATAGGAGCAAGCAGAAAAAAACAAAACAGTAACAACAAAAATAAAAAGATAATTATTTAACTTACTAAATACCTTTTTTTTCCCTCCACTGAGGGACAAACACATGCTATTTTGCCCAACCTTTCCAATAATATATTTACAAACCACTTCTTAAAATAAATGCCTCTGCAATGTGTCAATGTATACATAATGATCTGAAACCTATTATTTTTCCTTTTCAGAGAATGATCTCATTTCCTAATTCTGGGTCATTCCATCGGATTGATATTACTTTGTATGAAGTATTGGAATTAAAAAGAAGAAACAACCAACCCTCTTTTAATGATTCCCACATATCCACAGGGTACCTTTGAGGAAAGCCTGGATCCTGGGATTTCTCTTACCAAACCCCAGGCGTGCCTTTATTTTCATGACTATAAGGAGTGAGTGGAATGTTCTGGGCAAGGAAGGGAGCATCAGCAGTGTCAGGAGGACAGGATAAGGCAGGAAGAGGAGAGAATTTGCTTGTCTTTGCTCTGTAGGTTCTGTGCTGTTTTAATCTCACTTGTGAAAACAGGAACTGTTTACAAATGAAAGAGAGAAAAAGAATTTTAGCTCTGATGTTCCACCTAGTTAGAGACTTGAGAAACAAGAAAGCCTGTCTAGACAAGAATCTTCACTAACCTTATCACATGTCCACCTTGCAGGCTGACTCGATAAATGGGTGAATGGCTTGGCTACAGTGAGAGCTAACCAGCATTTCCATCCAGTCACTCTTCAGAACTTCACCACAAATTTAATTTGAATCTTTTATGCTCATAAAGTTTCAATGTTTACTCTTCCCAGCCCACATTCTTATTTTACTTTTGATCGCCTCTGCCCTTGCTCTTTCAAGCAAGATCTAAATGGGAAGTGTCAGAATGTTGTATTAAAAACCATTCAGATTGTTTCTGAGTGGAGTACAGATAAGCATCCAAACTTTTGAGTGCCTGTTCTAGCCTATTACATCTTTCAGCGTGCCTTCCAGAAGCAGTTCCTGGGCTGTGACTAGTACTTCCCATCACTGTAACTCACAAATGAGTCTCAACACCAAGAGGTATAGGGCGATTGACAACCTTAGGGATAAACCAAATAAATTGTCATCAGCAAGGCTGATATTTAGTGGCTGCTGTGTCCCCTCACCTGTTGAGTGACATGTTAGCTACATTGGTTTAATGCATGCATCATTTCACGGGAAAGAAAGCCTTTGAATTTTAATCCCGCAGCAGTGTCAGTTATTTCTGTGTGTAGATTTTTATCATCAACTCTTCAAAAACACTAAAAAAGATATTTTTTAAGTGATTGTTTAAAAATAACTGAAACTGAAAAACTGTCTAGGATTAGTGTTTGCAATTTTTATTCAAATGAGGTAAATGGACAGCCTCTCTTGTGCCTAATTCAAGCTATCTTTTTTTTTTATGGGTCATTTACATATATTGACTTCCTTATGGGCGATTTTCATATTTACATAGTACTTCAGGGAGCTTCAGGTATTTTGCAAATATTAAATCATTTAAAGGTCACTAATCTTAATGGTCCTAAGAAAAAGGTAAGAATTTTTTAAAGCATTTGAGAACTACTCATGATCAAATCATTTTTGTCATTCCTGGGAACAAATGTCCATGACTGCACAGTGTGGAACAGAGTTTTCTATCAGCTGGAACATGGACACAGGAATCCATGGGATCTGTGTCAGTGCTGAGTGCAAAAACCTGATGTGGGATTTAACCATGAATGTACCTACCCTTTGTGCTGAGAAAATTGGTTGAAACTAGATGCTACTAGAAAAATTTTAGCTCCTGTGTAGGTCAAAGAACATATTAATGACCCCCGCCATTTTGATAAACTACAAAAAGTCCCTCCCTAATGCTTATTGAAGTCAGGGTTATGATAACCCCTTCTAGTCTGTGAATTGTCTTTGAGAAAGGACTCTAAATAATCACCAAATGAAAACAAATCATCCTCAAATCAAGTGATAACATCTAGCTCTGTACCTTTGAGACTACCAAGTATTTTCAAAACAAAAATATGAGCCTTCTGTGTTTTCCTGCAAAGATTTAAGGCATTAAAAAATCTATATGAAAAAGTGAAAGTAACAGTAAATTTTGGCTTGGTTGAAAGGTGATTTAATTATTTGAAGTCTTCATTCATTCATGCATTCATCATTTCTTTATTCATTCATTGAGCACTAGAGCCAGGAGCTGTTAAATTCTACGAACGCCAAGAAGCAAAATCTAAAATCTTCCCCTGTGAGAGTTGACAGTCTACTCTTACTAAAGAAACAGGAAAGAAGCTAGCTAAAATGCAAGTTGATATTTGTTGCAAAGTTTAAAGAAGTAGCCAGTAGAATTTAAAGGCTCTGACTTTAATTCCAGTGTCTTTGGGCAAGTCACTTAATCCTTTATAAGCTTCCTTTCTCTGAATGAATGGGAATAATGAGAGTGTCGACCTCACCATGGGGTTGTCAGAATTAAATGAAATAATATCTATAATGCAATTAAGCTGACATTAGGAAATGCTCAATAAATCTCAGCTATCTTCATCGTTGTTATTTTCGGGGATTTCTTAATGGTTATTTATTTATTTTTGAGAGTATGAGAGAGAAAGTGGGTGAGGGAGGGGCAGAGAGAGAGAGAGAGAGAGAGAGAGTCCTGAGCAGGCTCCACACTGTCAGCGCAGAGCTTGGCTGGGGAGTAAAACTCAGGAACCGTGAGATTATGACCTGTGCCGAAATCAAGAGTTGGTCGCTTATCCTGCTGAGCCACCCATATGCCCCCATTGCTGTTAATTTTGTAGGAATAAAGTGTGGTTCATGTATAGAACATGTAGCTACTATGTCTTTTTGCGGGAATAGAAAAGCATCCAAAGGATAGTATAACTTGCTATGAAATCCGTCTGCTTACTAGTGTTTTGCATATGCAAGAATATTTTTAAAAAGTCTTATTTGTGAATTAAACCATTCCTGGGATTTACCTAATGAGATTTAGAAAAGGGGCCATTGTTTGTGGTTAAAGCAAGACCTCATTCAATTCTAAGTACAAAATCACCACAAGGAAAATGTTTCCTTTTTCTCTGACAAATTCTAATGGAACATTTAATCATTGAGTGTATTTACATTAGAAAATGAAGTGTATATTTCAATCTCTTTCAGAAAAGAACAAATGGGAACATATGCATGGAGTCATCACATTGTCCTCGGGCTGAATTAATCCCTTTGAATTGGAGCTTCTGTACATTAAAATCTAGCTGCTGGTTGAAACAGGTCTCCTTCAGTCACATGTTTATAAGCGGAAGTTTGCCAGGCTATCCACAACTCAATGCCCAGAAATGTGACTTGAGAACACAAGGGGCTACTCCTATTTGTGGCATATTTATAATAATGATTGAAGATGTTTATGTCTGTGATGCAGTCATGTATTGAGAATTACTGAATCACATTGTAATTTTTTTATGTTTATTTATGTTTGAGAGATAGAGAGATTGTGAATGGGAATGAGGTACAGAGAAGGAGACACAGAATCTGAAGCAGGTTCCAGGCTCTGAGCTGTCAGCACAGAGCCTGACGTGGGGCTTGAACTCATGAACTGAGAGATCGTGACCTGAGCCCAAGTCAGACGCTTAACTGCCTGAGACACACAGGTGCCCCTGAATCATTTTTAAATGAGAAGTATGGGTCCGTATTTATATATAGGAATGTTGAAAGATAGAAGTTTCTGTTAGACTCAAGTTCTTTTTTACAAGGGTCAGGTACAACTTTTAACCAGCAGAACTAAGAGAATACTTGTGTTACAATCTGAAGTGTCTTTGTACATATCACAGTATTCCTGAGGTAAGATGTACCCTTTTTGCTTCAGAGCCCTGTCTCCCTCCATACTCCTTCAAAGTACTGGCTGCAAGTACTCACTCTTAATTGTTTGTGGAAAGCCGTGTATCTCTCCAATGTCTGCAAAACTCTGACATTATCTGGGCAGTTATTAAACTGACTCTATTTTAACTCTATATTTATAACCACAAATATTCAGTCACTCTAGACTATCTGTGGGATTAATAGTTACAAATGTAGGGAAGGCATCAGATCTGTTTGAATCTTTTCTTGGTGGGAAAGAAAGAAGGCCTTTCTTTGTGTTGTGTAGACCTTTTGTGTATGTGTGTGTTTTGTGTGAAAATAGATCCCTATATATATATATATATATATATATATTTTTTTTTTTTTTAGATAGTGCCAGAGTGCTAGCAGGGAAGGGGCAGAGGAAAAGGGAGAGAGAGAAAATCTTTTTAAATTTTATTTTATTTTATTCATTTTTAATGTTTATTTATTTTTGAGTGAGAGAGAAAGCTAGGGAGGAATAAGAGAGAGGGAGTCAGAAGATCCAAAGCAGGATCTACACTGTCAGCACAGAGCCCCATGAAGGGCTCAAACTCATGAACTGTGAAATCATGACCTGAACTGAAGTTAGGCATTTAACCGACTGAGCCACCCAGGTGCCCAGAGAAAATATTTTTTTTCTTTTTTAATGTGTGTGTGTGTGTGTGTGTGTGTGTGTTTAGAGAAAACAAGTGGGGGAGGGGGAGAAGAAGGGAGAGAGAATCCCAAAGAAGGCTCCATGCTCAGTGCAAGTCCCAATGCAGGGCTCAATCTCACAACTGTGAGATCATGAGCTGAGCTGAAATCAAGAGTTGGGACACTTAAGCGACTGAGCCACCCAGGTGCCCCAGACCCATACTTTTTGTACAAACATGAATGCCATGATAACCCTCAAGTAATGCCATCAAATATCCCCATTACAGCATATTAATCATAAATTCTCAGTTAACTCATCTACCCACAGACTTCAGTCACAGTGCTTTTGAGATGGCTGCATCTGAAATAATAATACATTATCCTACATTGTTTAGGAACTGAGTCTGAAGATGCTTCGTAAAGAGGGGTTTCCACAATAATTTGATAACTGGGGAACATCCCAGAAAACTTCCTATGAAAATGTAGGTGAAAACATTACTCATCCAGCAGATCATTTTCAAAATCAGTCCTATTACTTTGCATTTATACTTTGTATAGTGAATGAGGTATTTGATAAATGTTCCTGTGATTGGGTAAATGAATATTAAACGGAAGCTATAATCCCAACTCAATGGCATGTACAACCCAAACACGACACCATGAACTTCTTTCCTAAAGAGAGTAAATTCTTCTTCCTGCTTTTACAGTAGACTATCTAGGAATTTTTCTCAAGCCTTGTCTTTGATAAACCTTTCGTGTCAGACTCTGGATGGCTAGAATTACCTTCTTGTAGGCCGATTCCCAATTATGTGGTCTTATTTCATTATAATTATCATTATAGCCCTGGCTGGAGGGTTCTGCTTAGTTTTCCAGAGTTACAATTCCCTCTTGACTATGATTAAACTGTCTTTGGATTCATGGGCCTGGAAAATTTGAACAGTCCAATTTAATGAAAAACAATTTTCATAGCCATCTGGCAATGGTCTGAATATTTCTAGAAGTTAACTTTTTGCATATTAAACTTTGAAAAGAAATAATTAAATCAGCTTTCATAATAGCCCACGTGGAGAGAGTCGGCCGTGTATGTTCCCACCAGCCCACTGATTTGTGTATCTATTGTATTTTCTCAGTACTTTTGCAGAGAAACAGATCATTTATATAAATTATAATCGATGGGGGGTCTGAATGCTGAGCATTTTGGAATAGCCTCTTGGGTAAGTTAGATAGTTAGAGACTAAGAAATTAATCTTATCTGCTTGGATTCTTTCATCAAGGCAAGATTTAAATCAATTAATTATAATTTAGGAAATTTTCAAAGCTAAAAAGCTTTCAGAGTGAAAATTATGTTTGGGTAATTATGAAGAAAGTTCTTCCTGCTTAAAAAGATAGCCTCACAAAATGCCATTTTACAGGTTGTTTAAGTTGTTTATAAACTTTCCGTTTTGTTTTTATTTTCTGTCTGAAGAACAATGCCAAAATTGTGAAAAGAATTAACCATTTATTGATTATAGCATTTGAGCTTTCTAGGAGTAATAACTCAGAGTTTCTCAGAGACAAAGTAGACAATTTTGGATCCTTCAAGCCAGAGTATCGTTTGTAAAACTATTAAGTAACACTTATGGCTGCCTGGAGAAATTTTGAAAAACAGAACAAAACAAAACAAAAATCTCTACTGAGCTTAAAACATGATTTTTATTTAAATTTCTGGTGGGCAGAACAGGTAAATTCTGTCCCCTTATATATTTAGTTGGATCTTCTATGAAAGTCTAGACAAATAAAAATTCTGAAAAATTGTAGCTACCAAAATATCCTTATTGGCAAACCCTCAGTAGATGGTAAAGTCAGGTGGGAATGATATTTATTTGACGGTCAACCTTCATCTTCACCGCTTCTATTCTTATTTCTGACATTTTTGGTATAAGACTGTGAGTCACACCCCACTCACTCATGGTACTTACTTTATATTCATGTAAATGGATAATAATATCAGAAGAAATTTGTGGGTCAAGTCATACCAGGAATGCGTAAGTGCAAGTATAGATGCAGATCTTATGCATATAGTGCTTTGAATATCATTCCACGGAATTAAAGGCACTGGGAGATTCTTCATCCAAAAGGTTTTAGGGCTTATGTAAACAAAAAGAAAATCACTTGCTTTATCACCCAATTCTTGATAACTTATTGGAAATGAATGCATTCTGTGAAGACCAAATTATATTTTATCTCTGTTCTAAAGTCCTAAAATCAGAGGTGTTTGCAAAGCTAAACATTCACGGGTAGCCAATATCCACAATAATGATGCTGATAAATCTAAATCACAAGGTACATTTGGAATCTTAATTTAAAGCAATACTAATAAAATATGTGATTGAGCTGACCAAACATTCCCTGTTCAAGTAATTAAGCTGATGCAATCAACAGAAAGCTGTTTAAAGAGTTAATTGGCTTTCACAAAAGAGACAAATCTATAGTTTTATACTATTTTATAATATTCTGTAGGAACCTTTTTTTCCCGTCTTGGCTTTAGCTGTTACCAAGCTAGTAATCCTTGAGAAGTAAAATAAGGCCTATTCTGTCCCTGCTGTTTATCACTTTCCTAAAATCATAATCCTCTCTATGTCTCCATAATCATCTCCACAGGAATTAATTGTGATGTTGCAGAAGGTTCTGACATGAAGTGAGAAAAAATCGGCAGGATGTTGAGCCCTATTAAGAGCAAAGATCTTTTTCTCATAAAAATACATTTTGTGTGTGTGTGTGTGTGTGTGTATATATATATATATATATATATCATGCATTTGTTTAACAATAGGATCTAATTAAGTAAGAGCAAATAAATGGCTAAGAGGTTTCTTTACATTGAATTTTTCAGACACTATGAGCATCAAATTTAATGATTCTTTAATTAAAGTCAAAATTTATTTGGCAATTATATCAGAAGTGTAATGTATTTTCTTTCCACTCTCTTGTTTGGGTACAGATCATGTGTCACAAATAAAATGGCACATCCATCAGTGACTCTCACCCTTAGTTGTATCTTGGAATCACATGACAAACTTAAAGCTTGACAAATTCCTGGTGCCCTTGCTCCCTTTCCACCCCAGAACATCTGATTTAATTGGCCTGGGATGAGGTCTGACATCAGGAGTTTTCAAAGCTCCCAGGTGATTCTCACGGGCAGTGAGGGTTGAGGACCAGTGTTCTGCATCATCGTGCTTGCGGCAGAAAATTGTCACGGGAAACATTTATTTCATCTCTCCTGGATAGAATTTTTAGAGAGACCCATACTTTCCAAGTGTGGTTTTATCATCTCCAGATCGTACCTCAGAATTTAATTTAAAAAAGCACAGCATTTTATGGAGAATTTAGTGGGAGAAGAAGCTGATGTGTGATCTTGGGACATGAAAGTAAAAGCTTGCTAATTACCCAGGAATAGTGGCAGAACAGCCAAATGTAAGATGCGATGATGCTTCGGGGAAAAAGTTTTTCCCAAAGAGCAGCTTTCAACCCAACAACTGCAGCATCTAGTGGGCTTTTTTTTATGAGCATCTGTGTCATACTCACTGGAAACTTCCAAAAATATGTGGGATGCAGGAAGTTTTAGAGGAGACTTATGAGGTAAGAGGTTCATCCTTCTAGTCATTATACATAATTTTATAATTGTCAGTGTCTACAATATAGAAGGTATTTGAAAATATGGGAAACCCATAGGAGTATAAGAAATACTTCCAGTGTTGGGGCGCCTAGGTGGCCCAGTCGGTTAAGCATCTGACTCTTGATTTCAGCTCAGGTCATGATCTCATGGTTTGTGAGTTCAAGCCCTGCATCAGGCTCTGTGTTGACAGTGGAGAGGCTGCTTGGGGTTCTCTCTCCCTCTCTCTCTGTCCATCCTCTGCTCACACACACTCTCTCTGTGTCTCAAAACAAATTCATAAACATTAAAAAAGAGAGAGAGAGAGAAATATTTCCAGTGCCATCCCTCAGTTAAAAGTAAGCACAAGAAATGAGTTACACACTCCCCTGGAGAGCACATATTGGCACACAATAGACAAACCATTCAGGACCACAGATAAGCTACAGAGGTGACTGTATAAATGAGAAAAGTTCCCTTACCTGGGACTCTGTAGCTTCACAGTCCCATGGGCTCATGGTTTGAAATCCAAGTCACTCCCCAGGCTAGGTGACCACACGGTTCACAAGTCTGACCTCTAGGTGAGGACCTAGCAATTAAATAATCTCAGAGTTCCTAACAGAGAAAGAAAGATACTTTTGAACCCCTTAGGACCTCTGCCCAAGTCTATGATACTATCCCATATACTTGCGTTGTGGCATTACGAAAGCCCGCTCTGGAAGGTGTGTGAAGGTGTGTGATCCTGGAACAGCTAACCAGGTCACTCTCCCTTGGAGCCTTATTTCCTGCGGATTGTTTGAGTTGCCAGGAACAGGGACCAACTGAGTTAGGCTACTCGTGTAGAAATGGAGTTATTTTACCAGGGATGCAGATCAAGCCTGTCTTATCGTTGAATGCTAGAATCAGAATAAATACATTTATTTTTCTCAGTGTAGCAGTGGAGGCTTTTGTTATTTTATTTGTCTTATGTATTTTGAGTGAGAGAGAAAGAGGGAGAGTGGGAGGAGGCGCAGAGAGAGAGAGAGAGAATCTCAAGCAGAGTCCCTGCTGTCAGAGCAGGGAATGACTCAGGGTTCTATCCCTTGAACCCTGAGATCATGACTTGAGCTGAAACCAAGAGTCCAACAGCTTAACTGACTGAGCCACCCAGGTGCTCTGGCTTCATGTTACTTTTTTTTTAATTAAAAAGAAGTTCTTTTTAATGTTTATTTAAGTTTGAGAGAGAGAAAGAAAGAGCAAGAGCGAGCACGGGAGCAGGGGAGGAACAGAGAAAGAGGGAGACACAGATGAGCAGGAGAGGGACAGAGAAAGAGGGAGACACAGAATCTGAAGCAGGCTCCAGGCTCTGAGCTGTCAGCACAGAGCCCGACGCAGGCTGGAACTTATGGACTGGGAGATCCTGACCTGATCCGAAGTCAGACGCTCAACCTACTGAGCCATCTAGGCACGCCCCCGCTCTGTGTTATTTTTTTTAGGCTAATTTACAATGTAGCAGTTCATTAGGACATGTGTATATCAATTTTTATTGTAGTAGAGAGCTGAAATGTTCTCCACAAAAATTTCAAGGGCTTTTGAATTTCTGGACATACATCAAGACCAAAGGTAAGAGTTGAGTCAGAAATGAGAAGATCAGGGATAACAAATGCAAAGAGGCGAAACAGCCAGGAGAAGAGAAGCCCGGTGGGGAGGGACAGTAAAACATGCTTAAACAAGAATGGAGGAGGATTTTAAAAGCAGGAATAGTTAAATTACATGGATGCATGTTGCTGTAATGTCCACTAACATAAAGTCATTATTATCCTAAAAATAGGATGACAAGTAGATTGAAAGTAGTTGTCTTTGTAAATCATGTTTTAGGAAAATGAAAGCCAAAAAAGTGATTTTTGAATGCTTGCAGACAAAAAAAAATGACATAGTTAAGGAAAAGGAGATCGAGAAATCAACAAAAATGTGAAGTTGGAGTTGGCTCTGACTACAGTACACTCCATAGGATTGCTCTCTGAAAAGACAATAGACAATAGGTAAAGCACTTGACACCACACTTTGCATATAAAAAGCATGCATTAGGGGCACCTGGGTGACTCGGTCAGTTAAGCATCAGACTCTTGGCTTCAGCTCAGGTCATGGTCTCACTGTTTGTGAGTTTGAGCCCCATGTTGGGCTCTGAGCTGGTGGTGTGGAGTCTGCCTGGGATTCTCTCTCTCTCTCTCTCTTCTCTCTCTGCCTCTCAAAAAAAAATGCAATAAATAATAGCAAACTGGTCACCATCATTATTTTATTAATGTCAGAGCCGATAGATGTTGATGGTTATATATAATCTCCTGCATTATGGAGATTCATCTGAAAGGATATGATATTCCAATTTAGATCATGAAAGAACGCTTGCTCTCCATTTTTACCTCAGTTGGTACTCTCTAACTGATTTAACTCTTTCTTTCAGTTTATTCCTGTAATTCAAGCAAAAGACCCTATAGGCAATGCACCCTGAGATGGGAACCCAAACTACCCCCTCCAGCAATAACAACCGCCCTGAGGGCAGCAAGACTTTCAATGAGTGACCCCAAGACAGTGATCAATCTGACTTTTACTGGCGATCTGTGTGTATCTACGGACTTTGTCCCACATTTTCCTTATATAAACCTGGAGGTATTTTTAGAACTCTGACCACTAGTGCACGGTCTTCCCGGTGTCCACCTCTGTGAAATAAGTTCCTTTCTTGTTTTACCACTGCTTGCCTCTCTGCGTCTGGAGTTTGTCAGTGGTGAATATCCAAACCTGGTCTGTTTGGGACCCTTGAAGCCAAGAGCTCTTGCACCATTGTGTCCTGGTAACAATAACAGTAATTTGTGGTATGCTCTCATATCCTGGAATATCATGGCTTGATCGGAAGTATATTTAATATCTCAGAGTGTTTGATTCCAAAAGTATTCAAAAAAAAAAAGTCCTACTGATTTGTTTTGTTTTGTTCAGGGACTACCTCTCTCCATTAGCCGAGAGAAATAAAGTCTGTCTTCCCCTGAGTGGTGTTATGCTTGATAATAACAAAACAAGACATGTCGAAGACACTTGGTATAGAAATATAGATTTCTGAACACACTTGTGTTTTCCAATTTCAATGTTTTCGCTTAAAAGGAATGAAAATGACAAGTAAATAAGCGATCTGAAGGTGTGGACGGGGGCGGGTCCACGATGCTAATTTAGTTTCCTGAGAAAATATCCCTGATAGGACACACGTTCTTCTTTGCACTTTTCTGTAGATTCCTTTTATTAAATCACGTTTGAAAAGCCTACTTTTGACATATTAAAACAATAAGGGTAAATCTACATTTACTACAAAGGTAAATTACCCCCAAATCTAATCTAGAGAAAATGCATTTTTGCTTTCCTAACAACACTAGAAAAAGAACTAGTGATCAGATTTCCTATTAGTGAAAATAACCACTTTAATAAACTGCTTGGTATCTCCCAGGTACTGTAAATGTCAGCTGCTCTTAGCCCTGGTCTCAATAATGTAATAGACAGCCATATAAACCCACATACCTAATGGAGCAGAAATTAAGCACAGTCTTTGGATGACTTTACCATGTAAATGGAGCTTTTTGAAGAATGTTTTAATTTTTTGTTTAATGGTCTTGCCAGTTTTCTACAGTCGAGGATAGTAAACCGCATCCCTCCTGACCCTTGTATGTTACACGGTGATGGTGTTCGGGGAAGGCCCCCCAAAATACGGAACTTTGGCATATCATTCATTTTGAATTAAAATTACATACAAAATAGGCTAAGCAAGAAGGACACTCTCACCATCTTTTGTCCCCCTGATAGCAGGAAATAAATCTGCCAGATGAAAGAAGTTACCTCCCTCATACCACGAGGGAAGGCTCTATCCTTATCACCAGAGATAGGAAATCCAAGGCTGAGAAGTTTGTATAAACAAACCTTGTTACTTCTTTACAATTTACTAGCCCACCAACCCAAACTTCTTTGCCTTGTCAATTCTTCACAGATCTATTGTTTCTTCGTTTAAAAGGTAGAAAAGCTGCCTGCTTTGGTCACTTCTGTGAGCCTCATATTCCTATGAGTTTCCATGTGTACGAATTAAATTTGTTTTTCTTCTGTTACTCTGCCCTATGGCACTTTAATTATTAAACCAGCCAAAAAACCTAGAGGGGAAGGGAGAAAAACTTGACCACCCCTACAACTACAGCCCACGAAACTCTCCACTTTAATTTTATTAATTTTAAGGCAGCCTGGAGCCTGCTTTGGATTCTGGTCTCCCTCTCTTTCTGCCCCTCCCCTGCTAATGCTCTGTCTCTCAAAAAAATAAAAACATTAAAAAAAATTTTTAATGAAACAAATAGAAAAAAAAAACAATTTTAAGGCAAAAACTCTTGGTCCCGCATTCCTTAAAATAGCATCTACAACAGTATGCAAATAAAACATAAATTATAATTTAGGTTGTATAATCTTTTGTTTCTCTCTGTCTTTAGATAAAAATACATTTAGATTTTAAAAAAGCTATATTTGCACTTGTATGTATGTATACATATGTTTGCGTGCTTTTGTGTTCCAACATTAAACTACCTACATTTAAAGTAACCTGATTAAGGCCCAGTTGGTAATGTATTTCAAATGTAAATAAAACAAATCAGAGAATGATCATTAATAATTTGAATGGTGTCTAATTTCCCTGTTCTAATTATTATGCTAATATTTCCATATAGCGCTTATAATTATTTTATTACTAATATCCATTTCTTCTATAAATGATTAGAATATATATGTGCTTATAATTATACTTACCCATAGGAACATCATAATAATTAACTACTCTATAGTTAGATATTTATCAAAAGAAATGTCACAAGCATAGTCGAAAATTATATTCCTGTATGAATAGCATAAAGGCTTTTCAATGAAAACAAATTGTCATGTAACTGTGATTATTAGGGAAGCAAATTTAGATAATCGATCTTTTTAAATCAAACACCCCTGATGTTGACCAACAAAATCTGAAATGTTTGCTTTCAAAACATGGTATGTTTTCTATAGTTGCAATTTACTTATGTCCTCAATTGCTAAATAATCTGGGTGTATGATTAAAACAGCACTAACTCGGAGCTCACTAAACTATTGAATCAGATTAAGGGAAAACACTTTATAACTGGATGCTGCCCTCTCTAAACACCTAAGGAAAATGACATTTCCTAGTGTTACTTTAAAAAGGGAATGTCTGGGGTGCCTGGGTGGCTCAGTCAGTTAAGCATCTGACTTTGGCTCAGGTCATGATCTTGAGGTTTATGAGTTTGAGCCCCGCATGGGGCTCTGTGCTGACAGCTCATATCCTGGAGCCGGCTTTGGATTCTGTGTCTCCTTCTCTCTCTGTCCCTTCTCTGCTTGTGCTCTCTCTCTTTTTCTCTCTCTAAAATAATAAACATTAATTTTTTTTTAAAAGATGGGAATGTCTGAGAAGAGATTTTCCTCTAGGCTACCAGAGTTTGTTGGCTAAAATCTTGACGGGGGTTGTACTTTTGGTTTGGTGTGTTATAATCTAGCTTCTCTAATGCGTTTACAACTATTTTGCTACTGTTAATCTCCTGTTTCTTCCTGCATATGCTGATTCATGCAGACACATCAAGCTAGAGTCTGTTAGTCTTCATGATCAAATATGAATATTATAGTAACAATAATATAAGGATATGCACATTCACAACTAATTCATTAAATAGGAATTATTAAATTCTTTTCCTAATTTGGAAAGCTGGAAATGGAGCATCTTTCCATATTTGTTCTTAATAGTCTGTGGTTATCAAATGTGGTGACCTGATTTGATATATACCGTGCCTGACAGAGTCATGTAGTTCTGTCCCCCCTTCCCTGTGACTTCACTTGTGACCTTCCCGAAACAGTCTACTTGGTTTAAGATAATGATCTTCTCAAAGCAAAAATTTCAACTTTGACCTCATATATTACGTTATTCATGATGACTTTTAATTCAACAAATGTTTAAATTTTAAACAAAAATTTATACTTGTGAACATAAAAAAGAGAGCAGCAGATCAACAGTATCACTGTATTTAATTACAGATTTCCTAAGAGAGAAAGGGAGGGACAAAGAAAGAGGAGAATGCTATACACATACATGAAAATTATCAGATACAACTTTGTTTCCCAACTTACTCTGGAATCTCCCATAGTCACCACTCCGACAGCTGGCTTCCCTTGCCCAGGTCATCTGTCATCCCATGGACCACTCTGTGAACCCAACCAAGTGATAAAGTTTACGAGTCTTGGATTCTTACTCTGAAAAGCCCACATCGCTCCAGGTGGTCCTTTCCAACTCCAAACTCCTATGAGTTGGCTGTAGAACCAACACTAGGAAATCCCAGGGTTATGATATTTCTACCTTGCCAGCAAGTTTTTCAATTCCAGAGGTCACATTATGTTTCAATTCTGCTAAATCTATTAGCTTTATGGGAGTATTGCCTGATGTGGTGCTGAATGTTTGGCCTTTGGCGTTCCAGGAACAGAGAAGGGAAATTAGCTTCTGCTTTAGCTGAATTCCACTTCAGTGCAGCTAGGAAACCATGGCTCACATTAGAGGCAAAATGGATATTTAATTTAGACTATAATATAGTCCTAAATTCCCTGTGATGCTTCCCATTTCCATTCTTTCCCCTTCGGATGATCTGACATAAGTTTCATTTTGAGAATGAAAAGCAAAGAACATATTCAGTTTAGGCTGTCACAGCATAGAGACAAAAATATAATTCAGAATTATCCTCCTTTAAAATAAGCCTTCGAATTGACAGTGTAGTATTGTATGCTACATAATACAAGCTTTTTATGTAGCATTAATATACTACCTTACAACCTTGACAATTTACGCTGACGTTTTGTATTAACATTGCAGTTAACTATTTGATGATACCACACTGCTGGAATAAGAGAGTGTTTTAGTGGTTGATTTTTTCCCCTGCAGTACTAATACACAAAGCAATAATTTGCCCACCATGTCATTTATTATATTTCAGGATCTTTTCCTGAACACCCCAAAGCATGATTGTATTAGAGTCTACATTTGGTGAACAAGTACTGCTATATAGATTCATTTGTCTCTTTGACACCCAAAATGCCACATGGGTACATTTATTAATCAAATATTTAAGCATGCTAAGAGAGCCTTTTTGCGGATTTGTCTAAGCTCTATGCTTTTCTCATTCTTACCTTGAATAAGAAATTGGCTTTTGACTGACAATAAGTGACAGTGAAATTTTATTTTGAATTTGCTATTATGTCTAGAAAGTCATACTTTATGTACACAACATGATACCAAAAAAAAAAAAAAAAAAAAGGCAGGTAAGTCAACCAGCAACTCCAGGCCATCGATGTCATTGACTTGATTTAAGATGATGATTTTTCTCAAAGCAAAAATGCCAGTTTTGATCTCATGTATTCGGTTATTCATGCTGACTGTGTTTCAATAAATCTGGAATTTCACACAAAAAATTATGTTTATAAATATAAAATGTAGCAGTAGATGACTGGTAATATGTATTTAATTATACATTTCCCAAGAGAGAAAGAGGGGGAAAGAGAAAGGAAGGAACTTGATAAACTATCAAAATTCTTTGAGGAAGTAGAAACGTCATAGCAACCAAAAAAAAACCAAAAAAAAAAAATATATATATATATATACACACCAAACTCCATTATTCAGGATTGATTTTCTAAAGCAGCCATGCCTTAACCATGTGTGGGTTTACTTCTTCAAAACAAGAGATACTAATATTTCCACTCTTCTTTCAGTCGCCTCCAGATAATTTTGCAATTGTTTCCAATTAAAAAAAAAAAGTTCATTCTATTTTTATGCCAGAGGATATTGGTCACAGAAGCACTTCCCAATTTTAGCTTTAAAACAACAATTTTTTATTCTTTGTTCAGACAGCTATGGTTCAAAATTGGCGTTTTTTTTTCTATTAAACCCTTACAGGCATTTTGTCTTTTGAAAGTTCTTGAAAAAGCTCATGACAGGTCACCAGGTGGAAATCCAGTAGCTTCCTCAGTGATTAGTAACAAGCCGCTATTGAAGACCTCTGTGCCCTCTCTGTGTGCCTCAACACTTGCTACTGATTTTCGGCAATATTGAGACACTTGAATTAAATTCCTAGACAAACTTCATATATATTGCAGGTGGGCAGTCTGGGAATTGTAATCAAACCAACGTGAGTTTGCTCTTTGATAAATCACTGATAGAAACTATACTAGGTGAGTTACTGCACAAAGGAAACTTTATTTGCAGCAAATAAGGAAATCATGGGGAACAACTTCCAAAGCCATGACTCCTCCAAGCAAAGGCAAATGGATTCCTTTTATTTAGGGATAGGATGAATATTTGGATAGGGAAACCTTGTCATCCTATGTAGAGTTGGGCATAGGGTCGTGCATGTGCCTTTAGGAAACATTTGCCTTTACATATATTGCATGCTATGTATAAGGCTTGTTTTCTCCTTAGGCAGAGATTTTAATATTATAATAAGGGAAAATAATTGTCAGTCATTCCAGAGGTCACTCTATGGTCCATCTGCATAGGCATCAGTCAGGGTTTTAGCTCCAACTTGTCTGCGTGGTCTGAGCCACCAGAGCTCTTCCTCTCGGCAGTAGTATCGCTTGAGGGGTAGTTTTGATTTCCACCATGAGATGGAGATGTTATGTCCATAGGGCTCTTTACCTTATTTAAGAGATGAGCTAGAAAGAAGAACTTCAGGAAAAATGTGAACAAATTTCAGTGGGTGGATGAGCAGTAAAGGTCAGGTTTGGGGGTCTAGCTGATGACAGGATGAAGGGAAAAATTCTCAGAATGTAAAATTATAGACAGATAACCAGCATCATTGGTTATTTTCAGACACAATCATCAGAGAGAGAAAGAGGAGATGGGGGTGGAGAAGAAGAAGAGGAAGAAGAAAGACAACAAGAAGGAGGAGAAGGATGGGAGGAGGAGAGAAAGAAGGAAAGCAGATAGGAGGGAGAAGGGAAGGGAGATTCTGTTCATGAAGTGATGAAGAGCCTCTTACAGTGGTTTTATCCTATTTTTGATTAATTTTTTAAGGTTTATGTATTTTTGAGTGAGAGAGAAACAGAGTGTGAGGAGGGGATGAACAGAGAGAGTGGGAGAAACAGAATCCAAAGAAGGCTCCAGGGTCTGAGCTATCAGCACAGAACCTGACGACTCAGGGCTTGAACTCACAAACCATGAGACCATGACCTGAGCCGAAGTCAGATGCTCAACCGACTGAGCCATCCAGACACCCCCTTACCCTATTTTTGATCCAGAATTTTGTTTATTTGTTTTCATCCTGAAAATAATGCACTCACTTTCCAGAAAATGATTATTGTTTCTTATAAGAACATTGGAAAGCACTTCATTTCCCACAAAGCTTCCAAAGTTGATATACTTCAACTTAGAAAAAATTATTTAAAAATGCTAGACTTTGATTTACATTATCTTCTTGTAAAGGACACAGATCTGCCATTCATAGAAGCTCAAGAAATATTCTACTTAATCAACTAGCTGAAGGGTGTGCACCTGCAGGAGGAGGTGGAGACATAGCAAATTGGTTTGCCCTTAAATTTTGTGGTACTTTTAAATGTTTGGCATATCAGAATAGAACTTCCTCTGTTACCAGAAACCCCCCAAAGTTAACTCTGATTACCAAGTTCACCTTTGTACCCTTTTCCTGTCTTAATGATTTTTCAAAATATTTCAAAATATTTTGCTTTCATTCTTCCTCAAAGAATTGTTTCCAATTACAAATATTTCATCACAAGTATAGAAGTTTATTTTTGGTTAATAGGAGATAAGGATATTAATACTTTGTTAGATGAAATGAGGATTTACTGTAATTGGAATAAATATTTCATACTTTGATAAAATGGGTTTTAAACATCTATCGAATAATACACACCTAGTCTTAAAGAATCATGTACATATTTTTATCCTTGGGTTTTATTTAGTATATCTAGAAAAAATTGGTCACCTTAGACAAAAATTCAGTTAGGTTTTAGAGAATCAGTTTTAGTTACCCTTAATGCATAGACTTTTTTTTTAGGGGAGGAAGGAGAAGATGGGGACAGAGAGAGAGAGAGAGAGAGAGAGAGAGAGAGAATCCTAAGTAGGCTCCAAGCCTAGTGTGGAGCCCCAGGATCTCAGGACTGTGACATCATGACCTGAGTGGAAATTAAGAGTCAGATGCATAACCGACTCAGTCACCCAGGCACCCCAGACCTTCCCAAGACCTTTTGATTTCAGAATGTACAAGGAAAAATAGGAAGACCAATATGTTTAAATCATATCCATGAATCATTAAAGGAGTTTCTGGAAAACCAACAGATTTAATCTCTTTCTTCCACAACTAAGGTTAGAGGTATGCCTTACTTTGCTGAAGTGAGGGAAGGACTAATGGGATCTTATCTAAATCTCTTAGGCAGCTTTACAAATAGACTATGTGGAAATTAAGGACTTAGAATTTGAGGTTCTCAAACTGGATTCCTGCAGAACTGTTCCTGTCAGGTACCAGTGGGAAGGTTTTTATGTACCTATCAATCTTCCTGTCTGAAGTCTGATCATCTCAATGTGAAATTCAAGACATGTGACCTGGCAGACAAGACTTCCCTTGCTCTGGCTCTAGCTAGATCAATCCCCTGTCATTATCAAAACCCCCTCCCCACCCCTGCCAGCCAAAACAAACTTGGAGGTCTTCATATACCATTCTACTTCACAGAGTAATCTCATAGATCTTCTCTTTCACCGAATAGGTAAAATATATCTGTTTATGTACACACCTGCACATTAGATGAACATTAATATGCAGTTCTCATGATTGTAGCATTAAATCTAATTCACAAGATAATTCCTGAAATCCTGTGCATGGTCGAGATAGGTTCACATTTGACTTTATTGTTAACTATCTAGTTTTTGTGGCATCTTTCAATCCCATCCTAAATCCTACAATCATCACCAGCCCCAAACTACTAGACCCCAAAATAATGGGCCCTTGGAAATAGCAAGTGCTGAATCTTCTACCGTCTGAGCATTACTGAAAGTTAGGATTTAAAGGGCAAAAATGTCAACTCTGCCCATGCAGCAGTTAGATGCCACGTCTTAATTGCTATCTCGCAGACTTAAGTGTTAGCGGTACCCTTTTTTTCTGGACTGCACAAGTACATGCCCTACATTATTTTCCTACTGGGGCTGTCTCCAAACACAGGGAAGTGATTGCTATTTCTCTGATAAGACACAAGGGGGAGCTGTTGAGAAACAGGAGGGGTGGAATGCCCTGACCTTTTGAGAGGTATGGGTGGGAGTAGTGGTGCTCGTGGAGGGGCAGGGGGGATGATAGTTTATTTTCTCACTACAGTTTAAACTTTCTTCTCTTCAGTCGTAAACAAGTTCTATTTTTCAGGTAAAATGTTAAATTGCTCAAAATGTTATAGATAAATAAAAGAGTGATAGATGATGTAGTGTATCAGCATCATTGAAAAAATTGTAGGAGGTTGGCTGACTCATATGGCCACTTCACGTGTATCCTTGCATGTGAACATCGAGAAGAATGGAAAAGCATAAGTATTTTTTTTCTCCTGCATGGGTATATCAATTGATCTACAAATGCAATGCACATGTAATCGACGTTATAATGACAGACGAAAGGGATCGGATAAGAAAAATAAATTACGTGGATCACTCAAGATGATCAAATAGTCCTTCTCCTTCAATCCACTATGACTATCAGGTGACAGACTGTTATACCAAATAAAAACATAATAGGCTAAACATCGCTTTGACCACTCCCCCTATACACACCGCCATAATTCCAGTCCTCTCTTAAAGGAAGCACGATCATCATCAGTTTGCTGTATTCCCCTTCAGGTATTTTGTCTACACATTTTCATATATATATACACACACACACACACACACACACACATATATATGTATATGTATACATATATATATATATACACACACACACACATTTATGAAAGAATATCATTGTGTAACTTATTTAAGTAGTTTTTGGGGTATCTGGGTGGCTCAGTTGGTTAAGCTAGAGCTCTTGGTTTCAGCTCAGGTTATGATCTCATGGTTTGTGAGTTCGAATCCTGCATGGAGCTCCACACTGACAGTGTGGAACCTGATTGGGATTCTGTCTCTCACTTTCTCTCTGCCCAACCCCCCCACCCCACTTATGCACAATTTCTCTCGCAAAATAAATAAATAAATTTTTTAAAATGAATAATAAAGTAGTTTTTCACTATATGCCTGAAATCTTTTCCTTACCATATATTACCATATATACAATATAACCATATATATACCAATAGGGTCATCTGAATGAACTACAGTTCACAATCATGGGTATTTAGACTTTTATTTTTCAACTTTCACTATTACAAACTGTGATGAAATTTAGGTTTGTATGTATGTTGTGTGTCTTGTGGGAAAGTAGCTGTTCAAAGTTGAATGGCTGCTTTTAGATTATGAGCATTTTTAGCATTAGTATTCATTTTAAAAGATTCTGAAAAATCTTCCCAAATCACTCCAATTGCTGAATAAGTTTGGTAGAAGGTAAAAATGAAGACCTATCTAAACTTTCCAGTTTGAAATTTTATATTTTGTTTTTGACTTGCAGTTATCTAGATATGACTAAAGGTAATCTGTTGTTCTTAGTTTCTCAGCCATATTTACATCCTTTTTGGTAAATTGTTCATAAAAATCATTCATTTTTCTATTTTCTATTGGCTTGCTTGTATTTTCTTGATTTGGGGGGTGCCTTTTTGTATTCCAGAGAATAGGTTTTAGAGTCATTTATGTTAAGGTATTTTCTAGAAAGCTGCTTACCTTTACCCCAGCTAATTTGTCTTTTGACTCATGGAAGTTAAACATTTTCAGTGTGATGAGTATATGACTCCTTTATGATGTTTGTTTTACGTATGTTATATACAAAGACCTTTTCCCCCAAAGTCATAAATATATACTCTCATATTTTCTTTTAATATATTTACAGTTTTGTTATTTTTGTTTATATTTTTATTCTCTCTGGAATTTGAGTAAAGGGGGTAAGTATGTAATTTTATTTTTTCATATGAATATCAAACTTTCTGGGCAATATTTAATGAATAATCCAGGAATATGTTTACTCGCTAATTTGAGACAAACTTTACCCACTGCCAAATTCCTATACATGTAGTCTATTTCTGTGTTTTTAATGTTTATTTATTTATTTTTGAGAGAGAGAGAGAAGAGAGGGTGGGAGGGGCAGAGAGAGAGAGAGAGAGAGTGGAGAGAGAGAATCCCAAGAAGGCTCTGTGCTTGATCTAATTCTGCACTATGTGTTCTGGTCAATTAATCTCCTTGTCCATTTCTGTACAATACCACACTAACTGAATTTATATTACCAATACTCTGGGATGTGATAATGTGATCTCTCTCTCTTCCTTTGATTCTCTCATATTCTCATAATCATTTGGCTAGTAAAAACAGTGACGACATCAGAAGCATTTTTGAATTATTTTGTCAAGTTTTATGAATAATATTTGGGAATTGATTAATGAGAGCAATGTAATTACTGTTATCCATCTTCCCCTTCATGACCATAGTCTTATCACATTAATTGAGTTTTTAAAAACATTTCCGCCAGTTAAGTTGTAAAAAGTTGTGCCTTTTTAAAATTGTGTTTGTATTAACTTCTAGGTACTTTCTAGTCTTGCTACCTGGTAAAGGGGATTCTTTTTCTGTTACTTTTTGTGACTGGTAGTTTATTTAAGAAATAGTTTTGATTTCTATTATCTAATTTTTATCTAGCCCCCTGACAGATTCCTTGTTGTTGATTCACTTGGATTTCTTAGGTAGACAATTAAAACAAGTGAGATAAACATAACAGTATTGTCTCTTCTTTTAGTCTCTAAAACCATATCAATTTCTTATCTGATTCAATTGGCTGAGAACTCCAGTACTATTCTGAATGGTGAACTGTGGTAAATTCAATTATGTCTTATTTTTTGTATTGATAAAATGATTTTAGGTAATAATAATGCACAGGATGTTTTCTATTAAGGATGTTCCCTTGCTTCATAATTTCTAAGATTTTTTCGGATTTAGTTTTATCAGGACTAACTTTAGCTAAGACTTATTAGGCATGTACTGGGATTATATTTTCCCCTTTGATTTATTAAGATAAAAATTATATTCTTTGGGTGCCTGGGTGGCTCAGTTGGTTGAGCATCCAACTTTTCATTTTGGCTCAGGACATGGTCCCAGGGTCATGGGACTGAGCCCTGCATCAGGCTCCTGTGCTGAACATGGAGCCTGCTTGGAATTTTCTCTCTTCCACTGCCTTTCTCCCCCACCTGCATTCTCTCTCTCTAAAATAAAATAAAATTATATTCTCACACACACACACACACATATATACACATATATATGCAGAATACATATATATATATGTAGGATTCATACCTGTATGTAAAATATATATATGCACACACATATATATACTGTTTGTTATTGAAACATCTTTTTATTACTGGGGCTACATCCTACTTTGCCACTATGAGCTACTCTTTTACTATTTGCTTTATTGTTATTTTATTTAGGAGATATTCTTACTGTTTCCTTTTATTGGGCTACCCTAATTTTGTATGGTTACCAGGGTTTATAGTGTTATATTGAAGGAACTATCTGAGTGGGAGCAGAATTGTAAAAAAAGGTTCAGGGGTAATGGTTGTGTAAAGCCCCTAACTTTCCATATTACTATTATGTAGTAGCAGATAGTCTTATTGTTTGCTTAGTCCGGCCTCCTTTCAAAGCTATCCTCCATTATTGGATGCGAAGGCAGGGCAGAAGTGAAGGTGGCCAGTTTCTCTTGCTCTTCTTCTTGCTCCATCTCCACTTCCTCACTTGGCCTCTCTTTTTGGTCCCTGCAGAGTCAGACCTAAGAGGCAGCAAGGACTAGAGGAAAAGAACAGAGTCTAATGTGACTCATTTGGTCGTTATCATCTGGCACTGGGACCACCTGTGTTATAGATGTCTGCGTTTTGGCTTTTTCTCTTGTGATATGCTTTTGTTGAGTCTGGGAGATGCAGTATTCAGGTTGTCACACAGATGCCATCTGTCATCTGCTGCAGGAGATATCTTCTTCTGGCTGGCTTCTTAGGACCTGAAAGCTCCTGTTTTCCATCAATTCTTCCTACCCAGACTCTTCTTCCACTTGCAATTTCCTCCATCTCCTGCTGGCCTGCTTGAAAGGGATTAATTTCGGCATGGGCAAGTCTTGGCTCTTAGTCTTGGGTGATTCATCTCACAGAGAAACTCGAGTCCTCTTCCCACTAATTTCTAGAACCAGGTTCTGGTGCCTTGAGTGCTGCAGTATGCAGTCTACCCGCATCAGGCTTCTCAAAGTTTATCTGAAGCTCTTTACTGCCAGGAAAGGGGTGGGGATCCACAATGTACTATCACCTCTCTCCAGATAAAATGATTAGTAAGAATTCCTAAGGAACACATCTGATCAGTCTACTCACCTGCATTTTTGAGGCTTCAGTGGGAGATGGGCTAAAACTTCCATGAGTTTTCACAGTATCTCAGCATGTTCTGTGGTGATAGTCTGTGGAGAAAAACTATTGTTCTCCAGCTTCACGGTCTCAGTTGAAGTCCCAAGGCATCAGTGAAGTAGTCTTTATACACACCTCACAAAATGACTTGGAGAGCTTCCCACCTTTTTTCTGTGTTCTAAACAGTTTTTATAAGGTAGGAGTTATTTGTTCCTTGAGAGCTTGGTATCACTTATTCTTGAAACATCTGTGTCTGTTTACTTTTAAGAGGTAGAATTTTTATTACTGTTTTAATGCATCCTATAGTTTTTGTCTACTCAGGTTTTCTATTTTGAGGTGATTTTGTCAATTTAAAGCAGGGGACCATAAATTTTCTATAAATTGTATTTGTCTGCATAAAACATTTTCTTTCTTTTTTTTGTACAGTTGTTATTCCCAATGAATTTCTTCTTCAGATAAAAAAATATTTAGACCTTGGTGTGTATACACTCTCTCTCTCTCTCTCTCTCTCTCTCTCTCTCTCACTCTCACACACACACACACACACACACACAAAGATTTACCTGCTTATGATTATTGATCATTTGGTGTACTGTAATAGCCATTGAGCATGGCCAGTATAAAATCAACTTTGAAGAGGTGTAATACCTAATTTTTGTATCTTTCATCTGCTTTCAAAAAGTGTGCTTACTATGTTTTAACAGGTAGGAAATTTGTTATGTCTTCATTAGAATGGTTTTTGGTAATTAAATCTCCTTCAGTCTTTAATGTTTGCTGTATTGCTCTACATATTCTGAGACTGGTGTACTTAATTATTGTATTGACTGTTCACCATGATTTCTTTTATTTTTTCTTCCCTCCTGGGTTCATATTCTGTCTTGTCAGCAGTAATCACCTAAACATATTTTTCTTATTGTGGTAAAAATATATATAACATAAAATGTGCCATTTTAACTCTGGGATTCAGTGGCATTAATTGCATTCATGATGTTGTGAAACCATAACCACTATGTATCTCCAGTAACATTTTTTGGTAGAATCTGCATAGGTTATATTTCAGAATCCCTGCATGTCTGAAATGTCTTTGTATCACCAAGTCTGTAGTTTCTATAGATAGGTTTGAAGTTACTTTTGTTCAAAAACTTAAATCCGTTGCTCCATTGACTTCATGCTGACAATATTGTGCATGAGAGTTTGTCTTCGCTCAGACTGCTTTAACAAAATACTATAAACAGGGTGGCATAAACAACAGAAATGTATTTCTCACAGTTATGGAGGTGAGTTGTCTGAGATCAGGGTGCCTAAATTGTTGGGTTCTGGTGTGAAATCTCTTCCTGGCTTGTAGATAATCACCTTCTAATGTTTCCTCACATGGTGCTGAGAAACAGAAAGAGCTCTCTGGATGTCAGCGAGCCCTCTTGCTCAACTACAGACCTCAACAGTTATTTCTTATCACATTTCCTTGAAGCATTAACAATGTCTGGAACATTCCAACTGCCAGACCAGAAAAGCCCTAATAGTAACTGGAGGCCTAGACAACCACACCCCGTGCGTTTCCTTCCCTGCCCATGAACAAGGGCTCAACATATAACTACCCAACCCACCGTCACATGCATTGTGACGTCCTGCTTGTTTCCTTGCATGTACCCCTGAACCTCACCCTATAAAACTCTAAGTGCCCATCTTGTGGGCAGAGAGGTCGGTTGTTAAGGCTTGAGCCTGCCATCTCCTCCACTTGCCAACATTTGTAATAAATTTCTCCCTTTTGCTTTTCCAAATCCTTGTTTCTTGAGTTATTGGCTTCTCTTATGACAAGTTTATCCCATTTCCTGGGCAAAAACTCAGCCAGGAGCTATGCTCTTAATTTGTTCAGCCACCTTGGGTTCCCCCAGGTCAGAGCAGTTGGCCATGGCCTCTCACCAGGGCTCACCTGGTCATCACCCAAGTTAGCAGCTGTGATAGTTGCTTGGTAACATGGTGTCTCCTCCTCTGTGCAGGGTTGGTCCCAGCCTGTAGGTAGTGATGCTTTGGGCTAGAAATTCCCAGAAGGCACTCACCTAGGCCTGTTCTAGTTGTATTGAGTACCCACTGACATTTCCCCAGCTGGAGCCCATGTTGTAGTTGATTCAGCCCTTGTGATTGCAAGACACAGCTAAGCAATAACCACCAGGGAATATTGAAAAAATGAGGTTTATTTCTCACAAATCCTGGAGGATACAGGCACACACCTAGAGCCACATAGCAAGGTTGTGGAGGGAAACAGAGAAGTAGTGTGGACCCAGAGTGTTGTGCCTTTATTGGGGTTGAGAGTCCGGTGCCTAGGTTTTTTTGGGTTTACTCTATTGATGAATTTAGAACAAGAGTGGGAATTAAGGGACAGGAAAGAGAAAGCAGGGTCACTCAAAAGATCAGTTATGTAGGCCAAGCAGACTTTCTAAAAGGACAATTTCATGGGTGTGGGGGTCAGTGGGGCTCTGTATGTAGTTGTATAATGGGCAATGTGTTTATTTGAGAGAGAGAGATTTCTTTGATATGGATGGCTCCCCTTAAAAGCTCAATGTCAAGCACTTACATAATAATTTAAAAAAAAACTAGTTGTCAGGCATTTACATGATATCTTCTTTGTGACACTGATCCCATTATTGGGCTCCAGACTGATGATTTTTCTAAATGTAATTACTTCCCAAAAGCCTACCCTCAAATATCATCACATTGGGATTAAGACTTCAATTTGTGGATTTTAGGAGGAAACAGTCTATATCAGCTGTGTAAGAGCTGAATCTCATTCATCTGTAGATTTTTTTCCTCTGACATTCGCTTTCTGGAAATTTTTAGGATTTTCTCTCTCTCTTTGGTAGTTTTACATTTTATTACAATGGATTTAATAGGTGTGTCTGTGTGTGTTTGTTTTATTATTCTTGGCACTAGAGAGTCTCTTTTGGGTAATTCATGTCTTTCATCAGTTGGAGAAAATTTCTTCCATTATTTTGTTGGGTATGTTCTCACTTTAACCTTTTCTTTATTTTCTCCTGGAACATGGTAGATGCATTTGGAATTTCCAGATTAATCCCTCATTCTCTTCCATAATTTTTATTTTACCTATTATGCTATGCTGTATTTTGTGTCTCCCTGTTTGTGAAGATTTCTAACATATCTTTCTGAATTCTTTTTCTTTACATTTCAATTCTCATAATTCAATTTTTTGATCACTAGTTGATTCTTTTGTATGAACCCACTGAATTTTCCTAGACTATTAAATTAATGAAATGTTACGGTGTGCTATATTTTCACTTTTTACTATGTTTCCACACATAAATGTTCTTATATTTATTTTCTTTACTCTTCATGGTGTGAATTTTCTTTAAATGTTTGGCAATTTATGGATTGTATGCTCATCTTTATAGCTGAAGTTCCCTGCCTTACCAAATAGTGAATCTTCTTGCTCAGAGGATATTTGTGAGGAAGACGTAGGGCTGTTCATCTTTTGGTACTTGGTCTTTATAAAGAGTTGGGTAGGAAGAATGTGATAGCTGGCAAATTATTTTACCTGCTCAATCTTTTGGGAATGACCGTTTTCATTTCTTATTTGCAATCATCAGACATTAGGTGCACTGCCCTGTTTACTCTGATCCACAGCTCACAGTGGGAGGTACACACAACTCCGATTGCCTAGAGGCACAAGACCACATCAGTTTGGTGAAGAGGTGTTCCAAGGGTGTAAATTCACCTTATGAAGCCCCAGTTAATCACCTTATAAATTACACATCAGTTACTTTGTAACTGGGATCCATCTGTCAGGAGTGATGAATTTCTTCTTCTTGGTCCTATTTTGCAGCAATATTTTCTTATGTACATTTGAGTTGAGGTTTCCGTATTCAGTTCTGGCCCTGCTTGCCTTCTGCCTCTCAGGATTTTCTAAAGTTTTCTTATCCTCAAGGATTCCTCTTGTCGTTTTCCAAGGTGATTATTGATTTTTTAAACCATCACCTTATTTAGTCTAGGGACTTAGAGAAAATGGAAAAACTATAGCTCATGCTCTGCAGGCATCATATTCAAGCCCTTGTAAGCCATTAAAATTTTGCTGACTTTAGCTATACATCCAAAGCCATATCATATATATATATATATATATATATATATATAATTTTTTCAGTAATCAATGTTTAGTATGTTAGTGTATTAATAAATATCATATATCTTGGTTATATCAGAACTGTGGGAATAAACACTGGACAATAATAATAAGAATTGGATGCTAATGGACTATAAAATTCTACAGATTCTGGTTTGCAATTTTCCTTCTTCCTGGGAGGTAATCCTAAGAAGACTCTAAGCTACGAGTGTATTTTATACCTCTTTAATAAAAATCTGCTGAAAGCTTATTTTAGGAAATTTAACAGAGAAGTGAATAGCATTAATTCCAGACCAACAATATTCATTGCTTTTCCAAGTTAGTGTTAAGGAAAAAATAATAAATAAATAAATAAATAAATAAAATAGAATGAAATGACTTGGAAACATATTATTTTGGGAATCCTTAATCCTTCCCTCTTATAACCCTCTGATGCCCAGAAATAGTTATGCTGGAGATTCATTGCCAAGAAAGTTAAAAAGAAAAAAAATTGCCAACAATCAGGAACTTCTGTAAATTACTAAATAAATAAATAAATGAATACAGCTTGTGACTAAGATAAATTAAAAAAAAAAACAGATAAACAAAAAAACTGAGATAAACATTGGCTTTCCTGAATCACCAGGAATCTGAGATATACAAACAACCAAAAGAACAAAATAAAAGGTTTTTAAAGTATCTCCAAATCTACTGTTCTAAAGGTGGGGAAGGGATATGGATTCACTTAGTGGTAGATAAACGTGTGCAAATTTAGTAAAAAAATCTTCGTGTCTTCACTGGATTTCTGGAGAGTATCACCTATTTTGTTATTTATCATAAATTTCTGCCTTTTCGAGCCCTATAGGGGAAACTACACCCGGTTTACCTAACTGGCAGGGTCTTATAAAATTTACATAAGATGGTATAAGGGAAGGACTTGTAATACATTTATCATTCATTAAAAAATACAGAAAAGTAGCCATAGAAAGATGGAGAAGTTAAATATGAATAGTGCTAGACAAATTTTGGTGTTTCAATCTGATATTAATATAAAAATAAATGTTTTCATGGTACTTTGAAATAATCAGGTAGTTACCCCAACCCTTAGTAATCACTAGATAATGGAATGGATGTTTGACATGGGGTTTTATCTATAATAAAGGACAGCGGTGCCTGGGTGGCTCACTTGGTTAAGCAGCCAACTTAGGCTCAAGTCATGATCTCACAGCTCATGAGTTCGAACCATGTGTCAGGCACTGTGCTCAGAGACTGGAGCCTACTTCAGAATCTGTGTCTCCCTCTCTCTCTGTGCCTCCTCCACTTGTGCTCTCTCTCTCTCTCTCTCTCAAAAAAAATAAATAAACATTAAAAATTTAATTAAAAAAAAGAAAGAAGTGTTTTTAGGGGGGTGGAGGATGTAACTGAGTGGACTAGCCAGTGGTGTACAGCTTTCCCACATGTTATTTGATTAAATCTCTGAACCAAAAGATTTTTCTGGTATTGTGAAATAAAACTGTTTAGTTCTTATAGGCTCTTCCAGCAACAGTCTGCTCCAGGAAATGCGAGTATTTAGGGTTGATATAAAACTTCAGTGATAGGAAAAAACAAAAACAAAGCAAATCAAAAAACAACAAACAAAAAACCTTACATGGAATCAAAGTGTGACTTCATCAAACTTACAGTTAAACTTTCACACTCATCAATTTTTCATGGCTGCTCATAGGTGTAGGATTAGACAGTTCCCAGGAAGGTTTTCAATAGATTTAATTTTGAAAGACAGAAGTTCTGTGTGTGCTCCATGTCACTGATGAGCCTGTGTATCATTGTATGTTAGTGTGCATCAGGATGCATACACGCATATTCCAGCTGTGTGAGACAGGTGATGACACTGATTTTGGTAGGTTTCCCCTCTAATAATTTCAGAAAGTACACAGCAGTGACTTGAATATATCTACAACTTCATGGTAAAGCCACCCAATCCCATACGTCATGTCATGATAAAAACCATTGCAAAGGCATAACTTCATAGGGTGAAGTACAGAAAATAATCTTAGCAAGAATGATAATTTATATATATAATACTAAGCATTTACTCAAGAGGTTAGACCACCTCTTGAGAGGATTTATCCTATATTCCCACAGGCTTTGAAATAGCTAAGGCTTGTAGTACTCTAAAACAGCCCATCTGCTGCATAGCCTTAGCAAGAAAAATTAACCCCTGTATTTGGGGTGAGTTGCCAATATTGTATGTTGATCTCATTCCAGATCTCATGTTCATTTTTACTGGAGTTTGGACACCTGTAACCTTTGTCATGGCTTATTATAATATTTGCTCTAACAGTATCTGTGATATCTACTGATATATTTGACAAAGAATTATAAACCTGTTTTTTTCATTGTCACTACAGTTTCATAACATTGATGTCAAGATATATGAGTGCAACATATTTCCAAAGATATTCATAAATTCAGTGCTGTTTATTGAGGACCTGTAGTACTGTTTTTAGCTGTGTCACTTTATAAGAATAGCAAATCTGTGAATTAATCACTATGGCTAGATAGTAATATTTATAGCTAAAACTTATGTTGTGCTGTTTTCCAGGGATTGAATTTCAAATCTGTTTTTCAGGAATTTAATTGCAAAACCACATGCAGTAGTTTCTATTATTAAACTTCTTCTAAAAAAGCTGACACATTAATAAGTAAACAGAGAGGAAGACTATTCCAATATACCTTATTACAAATACAAAATTCAGAGGAGTACCAATCCATTGGCGTCTATGGTTCTCTGGGATTCAAGGAAGATTTAACATGAAATATATTATTTGAGGTGAAATCTGAAGAAGGAAAAGTAGGCAAGGCACAGCAAAGTGAGAATATTCCAAAGAGTGTTGGAGAATGTGCTGTGAAAAACATGAAGGTGCTATAGCTCCATGGCTAGACATGGGAAGTACAAATATTGGTAACTCTAAGTATAAACAAAAGGGGTGATGGAGTGGATTGTGCAGATAGAAGCCAGTTTTTAAATGACCTGTATCTATGGCAAGTAATTTTAATTTCTGCCATGGAGCTATTAGCCATGTTTTAAGTAGAATTGTCAGGATTGTATTGTCATAGTTGAAGATATATTAGAAAGGGTTGAAATCCCAGAAAATTAGTCCAGAAGAGAGACTACTGTAATGGTTCAAGCAGAAGTTAATGCACATCAGAAGTAGCAAATATATTTTGAGAGTGGAGAAAGAGATAGACTCAGAGGTGTTAAGAAGACATAATCATCAAGGTGCCTGGGTGGCTTAGTCAGTTGAGCATCCAACTCTTGGTTTGGGCTCAGGTCATGATCTCATGGTTCTTGGGATGGAGCCCTGTGCCTGGCTCTGCACTGGCAGTGTGGAGCCTACTTGGGATTCACTCCCCCTCTCTCTGTCCCTTTCTCAATCTCTCTCACTCAAAAGAAATAAACATAAAAAAGACAAAATCATCAGAGAGTCATTCTGGATTTCAAGAATTAGGAAAGAGTATAAAATACATTTTAAGTCTTAGGACACTGAGTTGATTAAATTATCATTTTTGATGACTACACAGGACTGGCATCATGTTTAGGAAATCCATGATGACATTAGCTTTGAACATGCTGAATTAGTAATGTCTATGGGATATACCATATGAAGATGTAACAAGTAAATGGACGTAGTCTGGAAGAAGTAGAATCTCTCCTCCAAGTTAAAGATAGATTTATATCCATTTTATATCCATTATATATCCATTATCCATCCAAATGCCCATTACATACCTTTTGTGCATATACCATGTGTAGTCTTAGTAACAACATAAAAGACTAAGGAAGAACAGTCATTAGAGAGAAGAGAAACAGAGGTTTAAGGGATGTAAAATATGGCCCAAAATTAAATGGAGTTTCGGAATTCAAACTGGGAGTGAAATTTGATAATTAAATGGTTGACAGCGTACATCAGCTAATATGAACTATCAGTTGAGGTCTAAAATGTTGAACCATGCTAAGTTTAGAAACATGGACGTCAGTGATGAAGTTAAGAACAATTTAATAGTAATAGATAAAAAGAAAGCCTATCTTCACTTAGTTGAAAATTCATTAAACATTGAGAAAGTTGAAAGGACAAGTATATATGCTCTTTCTAGGTGCTTATCCTGATTTTAAAAATGTGTCGGGGCATCTGGGTGGCTCAGTCCATTGAGCATCCAACATCAGCTCAAGTCATGAAAAAAAATGTGTGATGTTGGTCAGGCTGACAACACCGTGAACCAGCATAGGCTGTTCACTCCTTTCCATAAAAACTGTCTCGTGGGAGAAAAAAGAAATTAGAGGAAAATATGCAAGTCAGAAAACCTGATATTAAAAGCTGTGTAGAACTCCTATAGGGAGAGATATAACTTGCCAACTGTTGTAGAGAAGAATTGTCAGTCTGACAATTTTTCTCCCTGATAATGAAGGGAACAAACTCCACAGTCTTCAGAGAAGCAAAAATTGACAATCAGCTGAAGTACAAAATCACACTGAAATTAGACTGATTAGTAGTAGCACTGAAGACAAGAGGATGAAAAGACAATGACATAATATATTCAAAGTGTCAAAAGAAAATTATATCAGAAATAGAATTTAAATCTGTCATTTAAATATAAAAGGTACAATAAAAGGTTTTAATTCATAACATCAGAAGCTTCATCACATAAAAATCATATTTTAGAAAGACCTTTGAGGAGCACACCCAGAAAAAGGAAAATTTATAAACAAGACACAATTATGTATATGAAAGAAATGTAAAGAGAATAATTTAGTATATTCTCCTATTTTCTTCAAAAACAAGAGATATAAAAAGTTATGCTCTTTAATACAATAAAGTACAGAAGCAAACACGGAACTATTGACTTTCCAACTTCTTAAAAACTGTACCCGTGATATATATGTACATACATATTTTGTATATTTTTCTATATTCAGGGTTTATATAGCAGATATGAGTGTGTATGTGTGTATGTATATAAATGAATAAATTTTAGTGAATTTTCAATGTGTGTTGCATGCTAAGATATTTTGTTCTAATGTTTCTTTTTTAATGGTGTTACTCACTGAATTGGTTTCTGAAACTAAAATTCAGTATGACAATCAACTTTGGCTACTGGAAAACAGAAGAAATTAATTGTATTATGTCTATATATATATATAAAATCATTCATTATAGAGGCTAAAATACTTAATTATATGTAATTATACATTGGAGATTAATACCATAAAAATTCAAATAGAAGAGAATTGAGAATAAAAGAAGGCACTAAAGGCAAAAAAAATTAGCAATATGTAGGTTGTAAATAATAAACTGAAAAAATATATAAAGCTGAAAATAAAGGACTAAAAAGTCAGTAATATTTCTTCTTTTAATATTGGTGGCCTAAGTGATTTGAATCAAATTTCCCTCTGAAGATATTTTAAAAGGTGAAAAAAAAAAAAGAAGACACAACTTAGTAACATAAACTATTCAATAAAATAATGAGGAATTACTGGTTTAATGGGTTTAATGTCAAGAATAGGGTAATGACCCCAAAACCTGAAACTGATTAGGATCTAGCCCCAAGAAATTTGCTCCCTGCAAAAATATAGCCAGAACTGAAAGAGCTCCATAACCACGTTTGGGGATAGGGATCCGAGCCTTGAGGACACCAGGAGTGGAACCTGAACTACTCCCACTTTCTTTCTGGATTTACCCCCCTAGCGTTAGCTGTGGGACCCAAAATATTCACAGTCATTTTCAAATGACTCTACTACTTGGAGGGACAGGGTGGGACTGCAGGGCCAACCAGAGTGGAAGTCCTGTGTGGTACACCTGTTGTGGGCAGAGCTCCTAAAGAACCAAACTCAAGAGGAGGGCTACAACCTCCATGCTGTTTGGTCATTACAGAGACCAGAAACGCCCAGAGTCATGGCCCGAGAGAGCAAGACACCACCTGCACCTGGCCAAAGAAATCCAAACGCTATCTAGAAGGAAAAACTAGTGTCCTACTGAATAATATGCATAAAATATGTATTTTCTTTCCAGCCACACCAAAGAAAGGAGAGCTTGAGTCTAACCAGGAGAAAACCATCAAATAAATGGATATTGCATTCTTTGAAATAACTGAAACTATTTATGATACTATCGCGAATGCCAAATAGATGGAGTACTGTTCTAGATAAAAGCAGCTGGGAAGTCATGAAAACTAAATACAAGAGGTGATCTTTGTTTTGTTTTGTTTAACCTTTTTTTAACATTTATTTATTTATTTATTTATTTATTGAGAGACAGAGAGCATGAGCAGGGGAGGGACAAAGAGAGAGGGACACACAGAATCAGAAGCAGGCTCCAGGCTCTGAGCTGTCAGCACAGAGACCTACGCGGGGCTCGAACCCACGAACTGTGAGATCACGACCTGAGCTGAAGTCAGATGCTCAACCGACTAAGCCACCCAGGCGCCCCAACAAGAGGTGATCTTTGATTGCAACCTGGATTGTTTCTTAAAGATTGTCAGTAAAGTATTAGGACAATTGGTAGATTTGGTTATAACTATGTATTAGAAAATAGTTCTATGTTCATGTTACATTTTCTGAATATGAGAAATTGTGTGTTTATATTGGAGAATGTATTTGTGTGCTTTTCTTAGGAGATACCAAATGTTTAGAAATAGAGTGTCATGGTATCTGTATGTATTTTTTAAATGTTTCATCAAAAAAGGTATGTGTGTATGTATGTGTAATAGCACAGATATGACAGAATATTAACAAATAATGAATCTAGATGATAATTATATGTGGTTCATTGTACACCCCTTGCATCATTTTTGTAGGTTTAGTGTTTTCAAAATAAATTCTTGGTGAGGAAAATATGGGGGAAATCATCATCATAAATATGTTTAGTGTTTTATATGTATTATTTTATTTAATCCTTATTACAATTCATGCAATTAACCCTAGAGATTTCACAACTACAATATTATGTTGAATTTTTAAATTTATTTTGGATAGACAGAGACAGAGAGAGACACAGAGAGAGAAAGAGAGAGAGAGAGAATGAGCTGGGGAGGGGCAGAGAGAGAGAGAGAGAGAGAGAGAATTCCAAGCAGGCTCCTATGTGGGGCTCAAACTCAGAAACCGTGAGATCATGACCTGCTGAAACCAAGCGCTGATCCCTAACTGACTATGCTACCCAAGAGTCCCTTGAATTTTAACATTTCCAGGTTAAATTTTAGACATGTTGTTTTTATGGGGCAATTGGATCATCCAGTTAAAGATGTACAGCAACAACTCTCTGCAGTGGAAAGGAGAAAACACATCCTTTTTGGATAACACACTGTCTGTGATATAAATAATTCATGATATCAAGGTCTAAAAAATCATAATACATTTCTAATGGCCCTATAAATTTAGAGGTTCCTTTTGTCATTAAGGATAATCTCCTTGTAAACCAAATCCAAGCTTTATTTTTCATAAAGTATATTTTATTTATTTTGAGAGAGAGTATGTGCATGAGTTGGGGAGGGGCAGAGAAAGAGGCAGATAGACAATCCCAAGTAGGCTCTCCACTGACAACATAAAGCCTAAGGTGGGGCTTGATCCCATGACCCTGGGATCGTGGCCTGAGCCAAAAATCAGGAGTCAGCCACTTAACCAACTGAACGACCCAGGCACCCCAATCCAAACCTCATTCTTAAATCCCATTAGTTTATATTAAGCAAAATATACCTGTGGATAAAGGGGAAAATATTGTTATCAAAAAATATTTTAAAATTATATGGAGAAATAAATTCAAATGAAGTAATTGTTGCTAAATTCTTATATATTGCCATGGAGACTAAGTGTTGTCTTTTTTTCTTACTGACCTTTCTCTTTAAAGTTAAAAATCAAACATCCAGTTTTTTGAGGGAAAAACATTTGATTTAAGAACTAATTTAGCATAGAGTTTTGAACTCTTTCTGCATTAACAAATTAAACTAAAAATTAAAACAATACAAAAAAATTCACCATGCTCTACTTGTATGAAAATACGGATATATGTCAAAGCTAATGCAAACATGTTGGTATTAAAACAGCCCGAGCCACAGTAAAATAAACAGGAAATGACAATCCACTAGTCATTAAACAGATTTTTTAAGCTCATTTATTTCATTTTTGAGAGAGAGAGAGAGACAAAGAGAGAGAGAGAGTGAGAGAGAGAGAGCGCATGGGCACAAAAGTGGGGGCGGGGCAGAGACAGAGAGAGCATCCCAGAAGGCTCCACTCCACTCAGCACAGAGCCCAACACGGGGCTCGATCTCACGACCGTGAGATCATAACCTGAAATCAAGAGTCAGATGCTTAACCTACTGAGCCACCCAGGTTCCCCTAAATAGTAGATGTTAAGAATCTTAAGGAAGATCTTCTTTGCTGTTCTTAGTGTTAGTCATCAATTATATTCTGATGTATATAATTGATTAGCGTTAATTGTGTTAAAGAAAAAAAAGTTGATGTTTTTAATCATTTTCTCCAATGATTATCTTTTGAATGACAATGGTGACAAATTCTCAAAAACATAAAGAGAAAAATAAGATCACATTTTAAAGTTAAAACTTTTAAATCAACAAATTAGAGCAATAGAGACAAACATATATAAATATCAACAAGCCAGGTCTGCCAAGACTTGAGTAAAACTCAGTTTAATATATTGAAATGTCTAAATAAGGAATATATTAACACAAATTGGGGCTAGACAACCAAAAGAGCATAGAAAAAATAACTACGGAGGCAGGCAGATGATGATGTCAGAATCCTCAGAGTGGGAGATCTCCTTTATCAATGGACTTTAAGTATTGTGGGTCCAGCCAGGTCAGACTCCATGCTCAACAAGGTATTTGTTTTCTCAGTAGTTTATGAGGCAGGGTTACTGATGTATATTGTTTCTTTAAATAATAAGATGCTAGATTCTAAGAGCCTATTATGTATGGTGCATTGGTTGAGAAAAGGGTATATGTTGTAATGGATAAAATATGATAAATGGGCATAATGAAAGTTCCTTTCCCATTCAGGCAATGACCCAATGTGAAATACAGTGAGTTACACCTATATAAGGATTGGTGATCCTCACCTCCTTTCATCTTGTGCCCTGGAGTAGTTGACATTCAGCTAGCCCATTGGAAGAGAAGTAGAGAAGGCACACATATATACTAATTTCATTGGCAGGAACTAGTCACATGCTACACTTAGTTGCAAGGGGTTCCATCAAATGTGCAATTGGAATTCAAGAGTATCTCTGGCAAATAAATTAATCTATGCTAACAGAACTCAGAGCAGTGATTGCCTGGATGGAGAGGGGTTAAGAGAAAAATAAAAATTGGAAAGGACCCCTTGGTTCCTTAGGGTGGTTTTACAGGTGTATATAATTGTCAAAACTCATCAAACTATGCTCTGAAAATATGTGCAAGTTATGGTATGTAAGTTATTTCTCGATAAATATGTATGGACTTTTTAAAGAAAAAGAACATTCCAGGTCAAAGTGCTCCATAACAATTTACCCAGAACTTAACAGTGTACTTTATTAGTCAAAGCCTACCTTGATTAATGGGATGGAACATAAATTCCAACTCTCAGTGGGATAATTCTCAAAAGTTTTGGGGGCCATGTTTAGAAATCACTACATTTAGTCTTCTGACCGCAAATTATTTGCATAGCTTTTACATTCAAATTTCCTCCCCCCACCCCCGCCCTACTCCTATAGTCTTATTCTATTAGGATATCAGCTTAGTCTGGAAATCTTAACTATTTCAACCTCTGGAAGAAAATTTCTGTAGCAGTTACTTTCACTAGGTAACAGTTACCCTATAACGGTAGATAAAAGCAATCATTTTATTATTCTCACAGAATCTATAGGTTAGGGTAGAGGAGCAGAGGGGTAAAGCAGGTAGTTTTCTCTCTTGGCACTTCAGCTGGGCAGACTCAAAGATTGGGGGTTACTCAATACATGAGCACTATAATAATGCAAAGTCCCTTTTGCTCCTATGTAGGGAAGATGTGGAGGCTGTGCTCAGCTGAAGAAGCTGACAGCAGCACCCACATGTCACATCTCTGTGTGGCTTGCCTTCCTCACAACAAGCTGGTTATAGGGTAGGTGGATATTCTTCATGGAAACCCAGGACTCCACATTTGAATGTTCTGGTGTCACATCACCTTTTATTACCCACCCTCAGAGGACTCATACATGCCCCCTGATCTAAACACCATAATGCCTGCCTCTGAATGAGAACAGCATCAAAGAATTTGCAAGCCATATTGTAAAACAAACTAGAGAAAGGGATTCTGGAGGTGTGAGGGACATTTCTTTTACAGAGAAGTCTGGATTGCTATCTCCCTGAAATGCCTACCACAATATAATGAGACATTAGTGACATGTCTAGATATGGCAAGATTGGCTTTCAGTTTCTTAAATTGGAGACAATGTCATCACCAGAAACAATTAATTTTGAATATTACGAGTCTTTTGCTTTGATGTTCTTATCATAGTCTAGGCATTATTGTGTACCCAGGGAGCAAGTTTCCAGATTGGAGAGAAAGGGAAACCTGCTCAGGTCACCTGAAAGCACGAGGCACTTTCAGAAATGGTTACAAGGAACTATATAGGTTAGTGGAAGAATTTGTCTTAATCCCTTATTTTTTTTTCAAAATAGTCTCATCAAGGAAGTAGGAGAAATATTATTGTCCTCATCTTGCATCGGATGATTGAGGCACTGACAGGTGACAAAATGCAGGACAATGCTCAAGGGGGGGACCTCTGGATTGATGTCCTGTAGCACCTTGGCACCAAGCTTTTGGGAAATTGATAGTTAAAGCCTAAAATACCTTATGTATTTTTTGCTTATATTTATTTACTTGTATTTGTTAATCAATATCATACCATGACACATAGTTATGACAATCACGGGTCATTAGTGACTAAGAGAATTCTTTCTCTTTTCTTGGAATTTCTAGCATCCATGCCTAATACCATTCCTTATTTCTATCTGCCACAAACCTTGGTTCTTAGCACGGGTATGCCCTGAAACACAACTACTCTTTCCTAGTTAGATCACTTTTACTCACTGAACCTGCTTGGTTAACTATATGTTGCTTCTGGTAAATGGGACCTTAGACCATCTTGATCCCTCTAGATGCTCTGAATGAACAAAGAAAAAAGTGACAGATATTGAAGAACTTTCAGAATTGATAAATAAAAAGACACGGTTATTTGTCCAAGGCCCATGAAGGGTAATCTTCTTATGAGATTTATTAGTTTATTTTCAGCATAAAATAGTTACCATAGAAACACATTATGACGATATAGATTCTCATTTTCTGTAGAAATGTAGATTAGAGTAACCTTGAAAAGTGGACCTCAGGCTTTTGTAAGAGCTGTGCACATTTTCCAGACTCTGATACAACATATTTAAAATAAATTTGTATATTTCCCTTCTGTTTTTACATGATTTCAATTAATTAAAATAATAAAATGAGGGGCACCTGGATGGCTCAGTCAACTAAAGTGTCCAACTTTGGATCAGGTCATGATCTCACAGTTGGTGAGTTTGAACCCATGGGTCTCTAAGCTGACAGTTCAGAGCCTGAAGCCTGCTTCAGGTTCTGGATTCTGTGTATTCCTCTCTCTCTGCCCCTCCCCCTCTCATGCTCTGTCTCTCTCTGTCTCTCAAAAATGAATAAACATTAAAAACATTTTTAAAAATAAATAAAATAATAAAAGGAAGTAGGAGATACTATAAATTTATGTAAGCCAGATTATTCGAGGTCAGGAGCATATTATCTGAAAGGAACTCATGGATATCAAACCTTAAGAGTGGGAAAATTTGCAAATCCCACTTTGAGTACATTAACTCTGTTAGGAAACAACTGATTTCCATGTTTTATCACCCCCGGTACTTTATAAATATAGTTATTTCATTGTTTTATACTAAACTTTTATGCTAGTGAATTTCCTTTTTTTACTTCCACAGCTTATGACTAATATTTTAATTGAGAGGTAGCATAATTTCTTCATTGGTCAAGAAAATCACCTTGTGTGTACTCTGAATTACAAAATAATCTTGCTGTGTATTGAAAAATAGTGATAATATGTGTAAGTAATATGTATTTAAATTTTTTTATTTAATTGAACATAATTTAGAAGTAATACTTTTCATAAGTCTCACATTTCAGTACATTTTATTTTGTGAAAACTGCTGTTCTTGCAGTATAAACAGATTGAAAATGAATAAGTTGAAAGGCCCCATACATTAAAATTTGAGAAAAGCCAAGTATCTTTGAAAAGTTTCAGTTTGAACAAATCATTAGAAATTTGATGCTTATTAGAGTTATCTGAATTCTTAATCTTTTTAAGAAATCAAAGCAGCAAACAAATACATACAGACCAGTCTCCTAAGATCATAAATTATGGCTATTCCTCCAAAGGTGATGCCCTTGACCCTTTGATACCATCCAGCTCGTCCTTTTCTGTATTATTCATATGAATGCCTCTCAGACTATATAGTTCCATATACACTAGAGATAACATTGTTCTGGGGGCTTCAATGGAAGAAGTGCCAAGTATTGAGTTCTTGTCCCAGTGCCAAACACTTACTGGTGAAATAGAGTGGACGTCCCACATCTCAGCCATGTGTATGTAGTGACCACAAGCCTGACCTCATATGTGGATGGACCATATTTCTGAAAATCATTTTCAGAGTGGTAAACCTGGCGCACTCCATCTGCACACTACAGGCTTTGTGTTCATTTGTGTAGCAGTTTGTGGCTGATTCCAACTTAGGTATAAATCTCTATGTTCCATTCTTCCTTTAAATTGCCTGCAGAGGGTTTTATTCCTTGTGTCAGGCCCAAATGTATATTTATTTCATCCTCTGTCATTACGCACAGTAACATTTAAAAAGAAAGCTTTGAAACAAACTGATAATGAAAAGTCCAACAGAAGCTAACTGTCATGTTACTGGATATATTTATAATTTTCCTTCTCTCCAAATGTAGAACCTGGGCTTACAGACAAATTCATGATTAACCTTGAGGATTCTCAAAGCATTTATATCCTCAGTTAAACGTTTGGTTTCCATTATCGGCATTTTGCTCTGTATATAAGGCATTAGAAGTAAGTAGAAGGTTAAAAAACAGAAAGAATACACTGCATGGTTTATCTGCTCTTACTGCTCAACCATTTCCTAAAATTCATTCTTCAAATGGCACATTGCTATAAACTTTCACCTCAAACTGTTATTTCATTTTAAACACTTATAATAGAAAATCTGAAGAGCCTACTCATTTAGCGTTATATTTCAGAAAATGGGAAAAAATAATAAACTTCCAAATGTACAGACATGTAACTATGGGTAAAAGAAGCAAATCAGGAAGATAGTGTAGCCCATTTTGATGCACAGACTCTATTGTAAACTGGAAAGAAGATGTATCCAGCCCCCACATCAAGGCAAACATCTTGAGCAATTGAAACCCAATGGTGTGATCAGAAGTAGAGGTACCAGTTGGATGGATTCTGAAAGGGGCCATGGGGACCATGATTTCCGCTCCCCTAATATATTGAGAAGGAAAAGTGCTTCTCAAGAGAAAGGTGACTAGATCAGAACACAAAGTTTGGAGAAAAAGGTGAAAAAAGTCTCCTGCTTCATACAGTATGGAATTATGGCCCAGAGCACTTTCTGACTAAGGGAAGTAAGAAGACAAAAGATAGAGCCTAGAAAATGAAGGGCACCTGGGTGGCTCAGTTGGTTAAGCCTCCGACTTCGGCTCAGGTCATGATCTCGTGGTCCGTGAGTTCAAGCCCCACATCAGGCTCTACGCTGAAAGCTCAGAGACTGGAGCCTGCTTCAGATTCTGTGTCTCCCTCTCTCTCTGCCCCTCACCTGCTCATGCTCTGTCTCTGTCTCTCAAAAATGAATAAACGTTAAAAAAATTAGAAAATGAGATCTTAAGTAAGACACAGTCTCAGTCACGGTTCTCCAGAGATACAAAACCAGTAGGCACTAAGAGAGTTCAAGCATTTGATGTGGGTGATTATAGGGGCTGGCAAGTCCAATGTTAAACAGTCCAGAAGGCTGGAAATCTTGGGCAGGAGTGATGATACAATCATCTTTTCTTTCTTAGGGATACCTAACTTTTGTTATAAGTCCTTTCAATTGATTGGGTGAGATCCACTTACATCACAAATCATCTCCTTTACTCAAAGAGAATTTAACCACATCTATAAAATGCCTCCACAGTGATACCTAGATTGATGTTTAATTGAATAACTGGCTACCATAGCCTAATCAAGTAGATGCATAAAACTAAGTATCACAGACACCCTCTATCTCTTTGCCTAGGTTTGTGCTATTCAAACTATCATCTTGGACAAAGAACCATGGATTGCCAACTAAAAATAGTGACTGAAAGATAGATAAAATAATTTAAAAGTCTTATAACCATCTGTGGAGAGTAAGCTAAGGAATTCCCTGAGCTTGCACTGATGGGTTAACAAGGCATATAGGAATAGGAAACCTCAGAATGAAAGCATCTAAAAATTAGGTAAACAAGATTAGATATTCAGGGCAGAAACATCCCCCAATCTAGTACAAAGCAGAAAGCCACTTTCATAGGAAGGAAGGACCAAAATAGGTAAATAGGTAACCAGGACTATAGGCCTAAGCAGTGCAACATTGCTCAGAGAGAGCTAATTAGCAAAAGAAAGGTGTCTTGTTGACCCTGAGGTAGCATGCTGTCTGTTTTATGACCTAGGCTAGGTAAGATAAACAGATGTGGGGCCTCATGCCTGCCATAAACTACCATCAGCCAGGGGCCAGGATTTTGTTTTGTATTGACCCAAACTCCTAACACAGCATATCTTCGAAACCTCCTTTCCCTCACACACATGAGTTAATGCTCACGGTTTCATTGTCCCTTTGTGCACACCCATCATGCTTGTAAGCCTTCTGATCCTAATAAAAATGTAGCAAGGACCCTTACTCAGGGCTCTTGTCTCTTCCCGGACATTAGCCATCTCTCACATTTTAATCCTGCATCCACTCTCTTGCTGGACAGGAGAGAACTCCAGTCCCAGAGTCTACAACAACCATCAAATAAATTAAATAAATGGTTGAAAATATTTTAAATATAAAAATTCCAGACTCAAATATTTATAAGGTAATTGTTTGCAACATTCAAACATATCATTTCAATCTTATACAAACTCATTCAGAGAATAAAAAAGGAGAGAATATGACCAAACACACATTAAGAAGGTTGACTTGGGGGGCACCTGTGTGGCTCAGTTAATCAAGAGCATCTGACTCTTTATTTCAGCTTAGGTCATGATCCCAGGGTCTTGATATCAAGCCCTGCATCAGGCTCTGTTCTGAGCATGATGCTTGCTAAAGGTTCTCTCTCTTTCCCTCTGTCCCTCTTCCCTATACATCCATGCTCCCTCTCTCTCTCTCTAAAAAAAAAAAGAATAAAAAAGAAGGTTGACACCAGAAATAAGTTTGATACCAGAATTCAAAAGAATTTATAATCAATCCTGGTTTATGCCAGAAGAGCAAAATTTAAAAAAATGATATTTTCAAATTAAAGTTACAAAGCTGTATGATCTTCTAAAAAAGTGAAATAAAAAAGCATTTGATAAATTGTCAACCCATGTTGATAAATTACTTTAGGCACCCAGGAATTCATGGATACTATATTAACATGATAAAAGATAACCAGAAAAATCTCTAGTAAACATCATAATTAATAGTAAAATGTTAGAACAATTCCTTCTAAAATCAAGAACACATATGCTCATTATCACTACCTCTATTTAACACTAAATTGGAATCCCTTAGCTAGTGCTGTTAAGACAAGAAAAACAGCTAAATGTAATGGAAAAAAAACTCACATCTTTCAATTTTTCCTAGATGGTATATTTGACAACATCAAGAACACAAAGCGGCTATAAATATTATTCAAAATAATAAGAGTATATTTTACAATAATTTAGAGATAGCAATTACTTATTTATGTACCATCAAATAAAAAGTATGAAAGCTAATATAAAAAGATGCCATTTATATTACAACAAAAACATAAGGTATCTATGAATAAGTCTGGGAGAAACTGAACAAACATACTTATTGAGGAAATGATGAAATATTATTTTCTGTTTTAAATCAGACATAAACAAACTTGAGCACATACCATGAACAGGAAGATTCAATATGGCAAAGATAGGAATGGTAGCAATTTGATCTGTATAGTTAATGCAATCTTATTCAGAATTCAAGATAATAGATCTTGGTAAGCTATTCTAAAGTCTAAATAGAAAGATAGTTAAAAAGGACAGTTAAGGTAAGAAAAAAAGGAGAAGGAACAAGCCAGGGCAGGGGAGAGAGGAGCTTTCCCAGATAGTTACGAATGCTTACTGTTAATTTCTATAAATTAGGTCAATAAGGGAGTGGCAGAAGGAGAGAAAAGTAAAACAGTACAACAGAATAAAACTCCAGAAACAGAACCACACTTATATGGAGACTTGATATATGACAGAGCACTATAGTTCAAAGGAAAAATAGGTGACCTCTTCAATAATCGGTGCTAGTATAATTGGTTATACAACAGCAAATGAATAAAACTCGATGCTTATATATACCAGACATAAAAATCAATTCCACACAGTCAAAGACCTTAAATTGGAAAAGCAAATCTTAATAAATAAAAAAATAAATAAAATAAAAAGGATAACAGTTATTCAAAATCTTTTCATATATTTAGGGTAGAGTTGAAAGTTTTAAACAAAGGATAACTAAAGTAAACTATACACTATAAAGGAAAAAACTGATTCATTTGATTTCATTAAAACTGAATACTGATCATCAAAAGAAACTAGCAAATTGCAGAGTCATATCTGTAGCTTTATACAGTTACAACATGCAAATCTATTTAATATATTACTTAGGAATAGATTTATAGAATTATAGACTTATATACATGCTAAAATATTTAAAAAGAAAATGAAATATTGATACAGTTCTTTTTGTCTTTTAGGTTTTTACCTATTTTTTGAGAGAGAGCACGAGCAGGGGAGGGGCAGAGAGAGGGGGAGGGACAGAGGATCTGAAGCAGGCTCTGCACTGACAGGCTGACAGCAGCAAGCCTAATGTGGAGCTCCAACTCATGAACTGTGAAATCATAGTATGAGTCAAAGTCAGACGCTCAACTGACTGAGCCACCCAGGCGGCCCTCAACACATTTCTAATGTTCATTTTGGGGTTAAAAGGTAGCTGGCACATTTAAAAACATGTGTAGAACTTCTGAAATGTTATTAATGTTCAAATAAATGTTCATTAAGTTTGGTGGTTATTATTATTATTTTTCTTGGCTATTATTCTAGCATATATTTATATGCTATATATAGAATTTTATTGTTTTATTGAATTATAAAATGTATACAGTGAAAGGCACACATCTTAAGGCTAGAATACAGCGAATTCTGGCAATTGCTTTACCTATAAAGCACACAACTATATTCATATAAAAAACATTTCCATCATTCCAGAAATATTCATTATTACCCTTCCCAGTCCATCACTGTTCTCTCCAGGCAACTGCTATTCTGATTTATTTCCTCATAAATTAGTTATGCCTCTTCTAGAAATTCATATAAATGGAATCATATGTACTCTTTTCTATCCTTGCTTTTTAAACTCAGGATAGGGTTTTTGAAGTTCATTAATGTTGCATGTATCCATAGTTTCTCCCCTTTTATTTTGGAGCAGTATTCCATTGTATGAATATCCAAACTGTTTATCTGGTCTCTTGTTAATGGATATTTGGGTTGTTTCCAGTTTGATCCTAATATGAAAAAATCTGCTATACACATATTTAACTTTAAAAAATTGCCAGAGGAATTTCCAAAGCAGTTACAGATATACACATACGCACTATAAACACCCAGTGTAAGCAAGGCAGAAAAATCAAAAATGACCTCAAGGTTTTAGGTATAACTAAGTGAAAGATGAATTTGCCATTTATTCATTTGTAGAAGATTTGGGGAGGAAAGATTTAGAAGGTTAATTTGAAATTCTTAAAAGTCATTTGAAGAGAGCTCTCAAAGAGGCAGCTGGATATAAGTGTTTGAAGTTCAAAGAAGAGGTCAAGATAGGAGTTCCAGAGTCATCATCATACTGATTTACAGATTCATTCATTTACAAAAATATATTTTACTGAATGAGCACATATATGTGCCAAGCTCTTGTATGTAAACATGAACCATATCAGTAAAAAAAAAAAATCAAAATCCTCCCTTAATGGAATATATATTATGTCATTATTTGTGGCCTAGGAAACTGGCTGAGAAAACTCAAAAAGTGTATAGAGAAAGGAACAGGGGTTCGAAAAAAGTGGAGCCCAATGGCAATCTATTGGTTAGAGATTTAAGTGATGAAAAAGAATAGCCAAGAGTCCGAAGGAAAAAATGTTCTGATATACAATAGAAAATGTGGGAATGCTTTGAAGCCAAGTATGGTCAATTGCATTATTGTCCCGTTTCAACAAATCTCCTTGTATGCATAGCCTTTTCCATGAGACTTTGAAGTTACTCTGACTAAAGGGGTGGGGTGTACCTTTCCATGTCTTGGCTTTGTTTTGGCCAGTAGAATAAAGCAGAAAGTCAGTGGGTCAGTTCCATTCTTAGCCCTCAAGAGGATTTGGATGTTCCTGTTTGTACTCTTACACATCTGCCTTTGCCAGAAGAACATGTTTGGACTGACCGGCTTGTCCCTAAATAAGATGTGAAGTACAGCTTCCCACCCTCCATCTTCACATGGCCTTTTTCTCTCTGTGTGTCTCTCTTTCCTCTCCCCTTCTTAAAAAGACATTGGTTTTTGGATTCAGGACCTACTCTAAATCCAGTGAGATATCATCTTGAGATCATTAAATTAGTTACAATTGCAAAGATCTTATTTCCAAATAAAATCACATACACTAAAACTTGGATATATCTTCTGGGGGGACACAATTCTTTCTACTACCATATGTTAAGCGTACTGTGTTTCTGCCCACTTAAATATAATTTTCTCAAGGAAAAGAACTGGGTTTACCCATGTTTCAGTTCCAAGCGTCCAGCAAAATGCCTGGGAATCAATAAATATTTGCTGAAACACAGTTCTAAAGTGTTTTATTCAAAGACATGGCAATGATTTTCCTCGTGAGTCATAGCTTATATTTTAATAATCAGGAATGTTATTATTATCATGAATTTACTACTTAAATCTATTGTCTTAAAATCTTGGATAGTATCTTCTGCCATTTTGTTCTGAAGTAGCTTTTTCCTCCACTCCTATCCTCAATCTTTTGAAGCACACATAAAAAAAATCTCATCAAAGTCAGATATGGTCTTCAATATGAAAGGAAATAATAAATCAAAATAATTACCTAAAATTTCTGATAATGATTTGGCCTTTTATCCTAACAGTAATCATAAGTCCATTTAACAAAAACCAACCATCATGGTGTCTCTTTCATTAAAGTTCCTTTGTCCTAAAGCATATTGCTTGGTGTGCTCTGTTGATTTATTTCCTCTCTCTTCTGAAAAGTTCTGTTTCTTTTCAGAAAAGATAATAGTGCGTTTTCTGTAACACACTGTTCCTGTTGTTAGGTAATTATTCTGTCTGGAAAAAATATATTATAATAGATTTTTACAAAAGAGCTATTCAACACAATGCATTTTACTATGGAAATCAACCATCTCAGGAAAATGGGAGAACTTAAGGCAGAAAAGAACCCTTCTCTACCTACCTAGTTCTTTCTCTGCTACATTTGGGAAATATAGCCCATAAAACTAGTTCAGAATAAATGTAGCAAAAACATATGAGGGATTTTTTTCAGTCTATCACAAGTGAAGCAAAATGCTTAGTATTTAAATTAATCAATTAAATCTGCTGTTCTAATGCATGCTTATCTTTTGTCTATGATGAATTTATATGGTAAGAGTTAGGTAAAAATGTATTTCATTAGCATAAAGTAGGGCAAATATAAAGTAAAAATTAAAAACAATTGTTTTTCCATTCCATATATAATTTTCTATCATTTCAGTTCAAATACTCACAATATTCCAAACTTAAATGTCCTTCCTAAGATGAAGACATATATATAATTCATAAACCCATGAACTTTAAAGATTGTTTATTGCTTAAGAACTTATTTAAAGAGAGGTGGCTCAGTCAGTTAAGTGTTCAACTCTTGGTTTCAGCTGAGGTTATAATCTCACAGCTTGTGAGTTCGAGCCCTGCATTGGGCGCTGTGCTGACAAGGAGCCTGTTTGGGATTCTCTCTCTCCCTCTCTCTGCTCATCTGCTCTCTATCTCTCTCTCTCTAAAAACATAAATAAACATTAAACAAGAAGTTATTTAAAGATTTTTTCAAAGAGGGGGAAAAAAATGAAACTGGACGACACTGGCCAGGCCCTACCTGTTTCAAAAGCTAGCATTGTAGATAATAGGTGATACTTTGTAATTTGAAATGTGTAATGCATGGGTTAATAGTAAATAAATATTCTGATTACATGTATTAAAATTTTTATTTTAAATTAATTGTTGACTTGCAGAAGTTGCAAAAATAGCATAGTGAGTTTCTGTGTATGCTTTATCAAGTTTCTTCCAATAATATGTCCTATTTCCACAGTATATTCATCCCCAAAACCAGGAGACTGGCATTTGTACAATCCTGTTGACCTATGCTGCAGACCTTGTTTTGATTTTACCAATTTTCAAATGAATGTTCATTTGGGTATATAAATCTCAAATTTTATCATATGTGTGAATTTGTGGAACCACTACTTAATCAGAATATGAACCTCTTCCATCACCACAAAGAAGCACCTTCATGCATCCCTGTATAAACCTATACAAGAGCTCTCTCCCCAACCCAAACCCCTACTAACCAATGATCTATTCTCTATCACTAACATTTTATTTCAAGACTGTTACATAAATGGGATCATGTAGTGTACAACATTCTGCAAGTGGCTTGTTTCACTCAGTGAAATGTCTTGAGATACAACCAAGTCATGGGTCTCAATAGTTTATTCCTTTTATCGCTAAGTTCTGTTCCATTGTATGAATATATGACAGTTTGCTTCACCCATTGAAGGACATTTGGCTTGATTCTAGTTTGGGCTATTACAAATAAAACTGCCAAAAAACCATTCATGTCCAGATTTTGTGTAGACATAAATTTTCGTTTCTCTAGAGTAAATACTCAAGAGTGGGAATGCTGGATTGTAGGTTAGCTTTACAAGAAAGCATTAAGCAATTTTACTATTAAACTGCATGTTTAGCTTTTTAAGAAACTGTGAAATGGGGCACCTGGGTGGTTCAGTCGGTTGAGCATCCAGCTTTGGCTCAGGTCATGATCTCGCAGTTCGTGGGTTTGAGCCCCGCGTGGGGCTCTGTGCTGACAGCTAGCTCAGAGCCTGGAGCCTGTCTTCAGATTCTGTGTCTCCGTCTTTCTCTGACCCTCCCCTGCTCACGCTGTCTCTCTCTCTCTCTCTCTCTCTCAAAAATAAATAAAACATTAAAAAAATTAAAAAAATAAAAGAAACTGTGAAATAACTGTACTATTTTACATTCTCCACAGCAAGGTATGAGAGTCACACATCCACACCAGCATAACCATATAATATACACCTTGTGGTATCTCATTGTGTCTTTAATTTGTATTTCTAGAATGGTCAATGATGTTGAACATATTTTCATGTGCTTAGTTTTCAATTATATATCCTCTTTGGTAAAGAGTCTTTTCAGGTGTTTTCTTTTCTTTCTCCCCCTGCCCTCCCCCCATTTTCTTACTGTTGAATTTCTTTATGCATTCCAGATTGAAGTACTTTGTCAGATATGTGATTTACAAATCTTTCCTCCCACTATGCAGCTTGCATTTTATTCCTCTTAAGAGTTATCTGTAGAGCAAAATGTTGTTAATTCTCAGTTATTTCTAACAAATATATAAAACTCTAACATAGACGCTCAACTTAAAAATGTGTATTTTAGTGACGCCTCGGGTGTTCAGTCAGCTAAGTGTCTGACTTCAGCTCAGGTCATGATCTTATGGTTCATGAGTTCTAGCCCCATATTGGGCTCTGTGCTGACAGGTCAGAGCCTGGAGCCTGCTTCAGATTCTGTCTCCCTCTCTCTGTCCCTCCCCCGCTCACGTTCTGTCTCTCTCCCTCTCTCTCTCAAAAACAAACAAAAAAACATTAAAAAATTTTTAAAGAAAACGTGTATTTTAATTCATTGAATTAGTGTGTTTGTATATTGTGTTTATCATTTTTAGAAAAACAGTAAGGAAATATAGATAACTTTAAAAAAACTAAACATTCTTAGGATTTGCAGAGTTATTGATTTTTTTATACAGCATGCTTTCAAGGGAACTTAAGCATATTTCTGTATACTTTGTAGCAGTATCTCTGACGTATGATTGTGACATTTTGCCCTTTAATTACTGACTTTTTCAGCTAACTGATTTTAAGTATTAAAAACATTTAAACCAATTTTTCTCTAAAAGAAAAGGCAATTTTCTTTTGAGAAATTATTTTAAGATACTGCACCATATAACTAATTATAACATAAATCAGCACTGTTTAATTTATACAGTGTCATCCAACAGAGCAGCGTTTTTGAGGGCTGAATGAGCAATATAAAAAGCTGTCCTTAAAGGGAACATTATCAAATACATTTTACCTTGAGTCAGGCTTCTTTAATACAGAATACTTAAGTAAACTATGCTTTATCTGAAAATCTCAAATTTTCTGTTTTGAGAAATTTATATTTAAGTTATTATATTTAAAAGGGGACAGCTAAAAACTAAAGCCAAAAAAGTTATTGAAGGAAAGATTTTAGAATGTAGTTGATGATGTCATGTCTTAATTACAGAAGCAGGACATTTCAAGAGCAATCAACAGATTCAGAATAATGAAATCATTGTGCCTATCTTCACAGTAACGATTAAATAAGAACAGAATTTCCTCATTTTGTATGCAATCATTTAATTTTTTAAAGTAAAAAAACTGTAAGAACAACGTAAAAATAACACATAATTGCATTGTTGACAGTTAATGGGAATTATTTGAATGTCGTTTACAGCTGATGTTTTCTTCTCCAACACTGTATATTTTGAGACATAGAAAAGACCCCAGAGATCTTCTAAGTCAAGGTAGAAATATTTCATTTACAGGAAGATCGAAGACTTATATTCTATTAAAGTGATTAGTGAATCCATAATAAGGAAGTGGTAAAACATTGGGGTTATCAGCACAGTACCTGGGTAAATCAGTTAATTTCCCTGTGCCTCAGTTTAATCATCTGTAAAAAGGGGAGATAGCAGTATCTATTTTCTTAGGTATGTTGTGAGGATTACATATGTTAGCATATGTAAAACATTTATAAAAGTGTCTGACATAAAGGAGTGCTACATAAGAATTAGTGGCTATACATATGATTTCAAATCATCATATTAATATGTCACATTTGCCACAACATATCATGAACCTCTTAAAAATTGTTTGCAGAGCAAACCTCCCTTCGATGTCATTTCCATCAAGAGGATCATAGCATCATTGGAATCTGTTGCATTAAATTGCTTTCACAGAGAATTATTTTGAGGATTGAAAAAGTATTTTACCAGGGTCATGGTAAAAAAAAAAGAATTTTAGGAGCAGCCCTTTATATATAATTTTGCTTCTAAATCTTACCCAATATTCATGCATTACAGTAGGGTCATGGTAAAAAAAAAAAAAGAATTTTAGGAGCAGCGCTTTATATATAATTTTGCTTCTAAATCTTACCCAATATTCATGCATTACGGTAACAAGGGTTAGAACAGAACAAGGCAAGGTTGGGGACGGAGGACCACAGGACTAGTTGTCAGACTGTGGACTGACTGCTAGCACTTGCCTTCAGGCACTGTGTGATTTTGCTAAGTGACTTACCCAGATTGTGCCTCAGTGTCCACATCTTTACACTTGAAGCAAAGGGAGTGAGGCAGCAAAGAAGATCAGAATAAGAATTGAGGTCCAGCTTTGCTACTAGGAGGTTATAGGTCTCTCTGGAATTAGCAGTTTCTATACCTCTATACTTAATAATAATAATAATAATAATAAATGGATCCAAGTTTATGGGGCAATAAATTTATATAATTGGAGGTTATTTTTATGCATGCAACGGAAAGATCAATAAATGGACTGATGGCCACTGACACACAGGGCAAGGGGAGGGAGACAGCAAGATAAGAAAGGAGCAGCACTAGGTATCCCAACTAAAAGGTGCCTCAAACGTCATTGTCATTTCCTAACAGCAGAGGAAGATTATTGGGCTGCAGAATTACCTAATGTAGTTTGAGTGGCAGACAGTCTTAAAAATAGTTTGAGGAAAGCGTAAAAGCTTGGGGACATAAAGAGAGGGATGTTTACTGTCCTTCCAGGCAGGCTGCGTTACCCGTTTCCATGATCTGTCTCACCTTCCCAGGCGCCACCTGGGCTGCCTACCTACACAGGTCCTTCCTGGGCCTGTGACCTGTGCAGCCACAGGGAAACCCCTGCTTGGAAAGCTTCCATACTTGGTTTAATGCTCTCCTGCCATTGTCTTGAAATTCTTCATAATTTTCAAAAAGAGAAACTACATTTTCATTGTGACTGGTCTCTGCAAATTACATACCTCCTTTAGTCGCTAAGAGTACGAGCTGCTAGACAGGGTTGAAAATTTTCAGCTATTTTGACAGAGATCCATTGCACCAATTGATGCATATAAAGTAATGAAAAAATCCTTTTGTTTTGTTTTGTTCTGTTTTGTTTTTTAGCTGGCCTGCGGTTTTTAATTTGGATACTCTAAGTAAATTTACTGAATTTACGATCAGCATAGTAGCCTTGTGCTAATATTTTATACAACCTCAAATGCAAACATAAAGTATGACAACAAAATAGCTTTGTTTCTTTTTTCTGGCATCTACGCCATTCAAGTTCTCTACCAGTAACGTCAACTGAAATCCCTTAAGTTGCCGCAACTATTAATAACTTACTTGTAACACATGCAGAATTGAGGCTGGGTGGCGCCCCGTTTATTTCCCCAGTGCATGCTGGGCTGCTGGGATTTCTCTCCCAGGTCCCCCATGTGATCTCAAGAAAACACATGTGTACCCTTTAGTTTAATTCAGCCCAGATTGTGGGGGATAAAATGTATCCTTAATGAGACTACATTTTTTTCACAAATAAATCCTTCAGATTTTAAATCCTAGCTACAAAACTTAAAGTCAAAAACAGAAATATGGGACAAATGGAAAAAAAAGCAAAATAAAACATCACACAGGGAACCTGTAGCCTTGCAGAGGCTACTGGGGGTCCCCCTGCATCTAGATTTTGCCATCTGTACATTGGAAATGTTTGTAATCTTTGACAGGATTGTCATAACAAATTAAGGAAAAATCAATAAAATGTTTGGTCCTTGGTGGTAGATCAATAACAAATTTATTTGTTTTACTTTTTACTGTCATATCAAAATCAGCTGAATATGGTGTTCACTAATCCAATTTATTTAGTGATCCCAAATCATTCTACTCCCCCAAATGCCTAGTAGATAAGACAGAAAATTTGTTGAGAAAATCGTTAACACAACTAGGTATAGAAAGTTTCACAAAAATGACACTTTTTAGTACAGACAGGAAAATACCACACATTAGAAAAGCATGACAAACATACTTTTGAAAGGTACTCTTCAAAGTAGGAAAGATATTTTTCAAATACTTTTTTTGATTTATCCCTACATAAAATACTCATTTTATCCTCAAAATAGATTATTACCCTTAGTTCCAAATTATTTTGTTTTTAAATAATTTTCCATTTTCCATGTTTTTTTCTAGTATCATTTAATGACAAAACAACCCAGTCTCATTACATTTCCCTTCCTTTGTGACTAAATTGTGTTAATGTTTTTCTTAAGTACTTCACTCTATGTAGCCTCACTTTATAGAACTCTACGTGTAGATTCGTTTGCATTCATTCCATTTGTTCTTCATTTGGTCCTTTGGCTCTGAATACATTTTACCTGACTTCAGGTCTGTAGAATTTTATTTTATTGATTCCTTGATTATTTTCTTTCTCTTATTTTTGTTTTCCTTACTTTTTTGGAACTTCCATGACTAGGGTTTTAACTACTCTATGGCTTCCTTTAATTTTTTAGAGAGTTCTTCAACTTCATTTTCAGCATATCTATCTTTTTCCTGTATTTTTGCCCATAGAAGACTTTTAAAAAAATTAATGTTATTTTATTTTTGAGACAGAGACAGACAGAACATGAGCAGAGGAGTGGCAGAGAGAGAGGGAGACACAGAATCCGAAGCAGGCTCCAGGCTCTGAGCTGTCAACACAGAGCCTGACATGGGGCTTGAACCCACAAATGGTGAGATCAGATGCTTAACCAACTAAACTACCCAGGCACCCCCAGAAGACATTTTAATCTCTAATTGCTTCTTTTTCTTGTCGACTCTTGTCTTATGGCTTGAATATATTCCTCTGAAGATATTGATCAGATCATGTGTAGATTTTCTAACTTTTATTTGCTGTTGCCCTCTGTGCTAGTCTCCAATGTTTCCTTTGGGCTCTGGATTTTCTTCAAATGGGTATTTCTCTTTAGATGTCTTTTTGTATTTACCTGTGGAAGCCTTGGCTGATTAGACCAGTGCTGGGGATTCTCTGCTCTATATAGTCCAGACCATTTCCACAGCTGGCCTCTCTCTCATGGGAGGGCCAGATACAAGCAGAATGGGTCCTGGGCAAGCAGCTGGTGGCTGTCTAGGGTCACTACAGATCATAAGGTCCAAGAAGAGCTAAGTCCTCTTCGAAATGCTAGGAGGAGGCAAAGCAACTGGTTAAGTCTGAGCTAGTTCTGGAAAGATCAAGTATTTTGATATTTTTATTGTTGTTCAGTCCCTTTCCCAGGCCCCAGGGGTTAAATGCCAGGTGATCAGGCCTTTCAGTGTGGAGCAAAGGCATAGTAAGTGTGAAGAATGGTATCAGAACAGAGAGCCATTCGCAGCTCCTCAGGCAGTGTCCCTTCTCTGACACTGACCCACCCCACCTCTTCCCAGCAGCCAGCATTGCTGCCTGGGACTCTAAATCAGTGCTACAAAAACACTCCCAACTCAGGGCACAGGGATCTTTCCCCTACTGCAGGCTTCCTCAGCTCTATTTTCTAGATGAATATTCTCCCTCACACTTCTTATTTTGCAGAAACCTAGGAAATGCCTCTGACCACCACTGAGCCCATCAATCCTAAATGTGCTCAACGCAAGCAAGGTCTTCTCACTGTTCCAAGTTAGTACATAGTCAGGCATCTCAGTGCAAACTAGTGATTGGAGTGTGACAATACATGGGCTTATTTTCCCTGTTTAACCAGAAGCCTGTAAATGTTTTTTTTTTTCCTGATATTCATTACATCCAAACCCTATAAACAGACACTATCTCACTATTATTTGACATTTACTGACCAACTATAAAATACACGCACAACTGAAAAATTAAGTGTGATGTATAGGATGATAGTGGTTGAGAGGTTGAGAAAATAATGTTCAAGGTAGATTTCTTGAAAAGAGGAGAGGTTTTAATGGCATCTGGAAGGATAGGCTTATCAGACAGATGAGCTAATGTTGAGGTAAGGAAGGGAAAGAAAATGATATTTGCCAAAGTGGTGAGGTATGAAGTATAAAATATTACGGAAGTGGTAATAATATACCAAAATGTTAAGCTTCATCTTTAGTATTTGGGAAAAATCTGCCGTACAATGTTGGCTTCAAGCTTTGGACAAAGAGACTGTCAAATATCCACATCAATGTCAATTCTCTCATACCTAAATTTGCACATGATCAACAATGCTTGGATTGCATTTTTAAACTCATAATTATCAGTCCAAATACATCAGTAATAACATTCAGGCAACACTTTGAGGTGTAGACATAATATCCAGAGTCATACTCAAAAATTTATTAGCATTCTAGATATAATTAGGAGTACAATCTCTTCAAAAATATTTTGAACAAAATGATATCAGTTGAAATAAAAATGTGTGCTTATCATTGCAAAAATTAATGTTCCAACAATGAAGACTGTTGATTTACTACAAATGTAAACAGATACACAGATTGGTGAATACTATAAATACCAGAAGTCATTCCCAAGGCAATATATTTTGGAAGAAACATGTATCTTTTTCAAGTTAAATATATTTCAATAATTTTAAATTAAAGCAAAGATTGATGGATATTACACTGTATCAAAATTCCAGTCTCTATACAAGTGTTTATTATTCTAACATTTATAACATTAAACATAACCTTTAAATGTTTGGTCATTTAATATCGTTGACTCCAAGAATTTTTAAGAAAAAAATTCTATTTGAGAATTGAGGATTCTTTCTATTTTGAGAGGATGAATCAACACTGTATCAACATTGTCACCTAAAAATTTCACAAGAACTCCAATGCGATGTGTAATATCCAAGAGAAATCATATTTTATCCAGTCATAAAGCATGCAGAACATGTAAAGGCTTTGAGAAAACATTAGAAAATGGATATATTAATTAGAGAGTGAGAAAGAAAAAGAAAGAAGTAGTTAGCATAAGAGTATGTTACAAAATAATCCAAAATGTGTGGTAACACTCCAATTGCAATTAAAGTTTATTTCTTGCTCCTGTACTGATTCACAGAGGGTGTTCATAGCAGATGGCTCTCCTCCATATGGTGGTTCAGCTGCCCAGATTTTCCATATTTTGGCTTCCCTGTTCCCCTAGAGACATGTCATTACCTGCCTCCAGCCAGGGAAATGAGAGGGAAAGCATGGTTAGGGGTGAGGAGATACACTTCTTTCTTTCTTTTTTAATTTTTTAATGTTTTTTTATTTATTTTTGAGAGATAGAGAGAGACAGCGGGAGCAGGGTAGGGTCAGAGAGAGAGAGAGATACAGAATCTGAAGACAGGCTCCAGGCTCTGAGCTAGCTGTCAGCACAGAGCCCAACGCGGGGCTCGAACCCACAAACCGTGAGATCATGACCTGAGCCAAAGCCGGACACTTAACTGACTGAGCCACCCAGGTGCCCCTACACTTCTTTCTTAAATGCTTGACTTGGAACTGATATATATCACTTCTGATACATTTTCCCTGTTGTGCAGAAAATAGTGATATTTTAAAATACAGTACCTCTTTATAGCATATGTCAAATATTAGTACATGTATAGAAAAGAAGACGTTTTTTTTTAGCTTCACAACTTGGTGGTCTTGGACTATTTGTTCGTGTCCTTCCCAAAATTAATATGCTGAAATCCTAACCCCCAGTGAGATGATATTAAGAAGTGGGGCTTTGGAAGGTAATTAGGTTTTTAGATGAGGCCATGAGGTAGAGCTCCATGATGTAATTAGTATTCTTTTAGGAAGAGAAATAGACTAGAAATTTCTATCTCCATCATGTGAGGATACAATGAAAAGACAGCAGTCTGCAAACCAGGAACCAGGGCTCTCACCAGGAACATGATTGGCTAGTACCCTGATTTTGCACTTTCTAGACTCCAGAACTGTGAGAAATACTTTTCTGTTGTTTAAACGACCTAGCCTGTAGTATTTTGTTACAGCAGCCTGAGCTAAGGCCGAAACTGGTATTAAGAGACGAGTTGCTGCTGTAACAATGTGAAAGCAGCCTTGTAACTGGATCATGGGTAGAAGCTTGTAAGAGTTTTGAAGAGCATGCTAGAAATCACTGACACTGATGTAAAGGGAGTTTAAAAGGGATTTCTGATGAGGACTCAGAAAAAAGAGAGAGAGAAGAGCTGTTAAAAGAAAGTTTCTACCTTCTTAGGGAATACATAATATAAATAATCACATACAGAATATTGGTAGAAATAAGAATGGTAAAGGTCATTCTGATGAGGTCTCAGATGGAATTGAAGAAAATAGAGGACAATGGAATAAAGATGATCTTTGTTCTAAAGTAGCAAGAACTTGGCTGAATTGTGTTTTTGTTGTAGAGTTTGGTGAAAGGCAGAACTTGTGAGCTAAGGAATTAGATACATTTTTGTTTGTTTTATTGCACTTGGCTTTTTTGCATTTTATACAAAGTGAAGGTTTCTGCCAACCCTGTGTTGAGCAAATATATGGGCACCGCTTTTCTAACAGCATTTTCTCACTTTGTGTCTCTGTTCACATTTTGGTAATTCTCACAATTATTTCAAACTTTGTCATTATTATTATGGTTGTTATGGTGATCCATGATCAGTGATCTTTTATATTACTCTTGTTAATTGTTTTGGGTCATCATGATCTATGCCCATGTAAGATGGTGAACTTAACAAATAAATGTTGTGTGTATTCTGACTGCTCTACTGACCAGCAATTTCCCCATTTCTCTCCTTCTCCTCAGGCCTCCCTCCTCTCTGAGACACACAATATTGATTAGGCCAATTAATAACTCTACCATGGCCTATAAGTATACAAGTGATAGGAAGAGTCGTACATTTTTACTTTAAATCAAAAGCCAGAAATGATTAGTCTTAGTGAGGAAGGCATGTTGAAAGTTGAGATAGCCCAAAGCTAGGCTTCTTGAGCCAAACAATTAGACAAGTTGCAAATGCAAAGGAAAAGTTCTTGTAGGAAATTATAAATGCTGCTCTAGTAAATAAACGCATGAATGATAATAAAGCAAAACAGTCTTATTGCTGATCTGTAGAAAGTTTGAGTGTTTTGAATAGATGGTCAGAAGAGCCACAACATTCCCTTAAGCCAAAACCTAATCCAGGGCAAGGCCCTAACTCTTTAATTCTTTGACTCTGAGAGAAGTGAGGGAGCTGCAGAAGAAAAGTTTGAAACTAGCAGAGTTTGATTCATGAGGTTTAAGGAAAGAAGCCCTCTCCATAACAGAAAGGTGGACCGTGAAACAGCAAGTGCTGATGTAGAAGCTGCAGCAAGTTTTCCAGAATATCCAGCTAAGATCATTACTGAAGGTGGCTCCACTTAATGACAGATTTTCAGTGTAGATGAAACAATCGTATACTGGAAAAAGATGCCATCTAAATTTTTATAGTTAGAGAGGAGAAATCAATGTGTGGCTTCAAAGCTTCAAAGGACAGACAGACTCTCCCATTAGGGGCTAAAACAGCTGGTGACTTTAAATTGAAGCCAATGCTTATTGACCATTCTGAAAATCCTAGGGCCTTTTAGAATTATGCTAAATCTACTCTGCCTGTGCTCTATAAATGGAATAACAAGGCTTGGATGATTTCACATCTGTTTACAACATGGTTTACCAAATATTTTAGGCCCACTGTTGAGGCCTACTACTCAGAAAAGAAGACTTCTTTCATATTATTGCTCATTGACAATACACATGGTCACCCAAGAGCTCTCATGGAGATGCACAATGAAATTAGTATTATTTTCATGCCAGCTAACTTGATATTCATTCTGCAGCCCCTAAATTAAGGAGTGATTTCAACTTTCAAGTCTTATTATTGAAGAAAAACATTTCATAAAGCTATAGCTGGGGCCTTTGGAGGTAATTAGGTTTAGATGTGGTCAAGAAAATGAAGCTTCCATGATAGAATCCATGTCCTTATGAGAAGAGAAAGGACCTGTAGTCTGCCATGTGAGAATAAAATGAGAAGATGCCATGTGGGAACCAGGAAGAGGTTCTCATCAGGGACTGAACCAGCAGCCACCTTGATCTGAGACTTCCATTCTCCAGAACTGTGAGAAATACATTTCTGTATTTAAGCCACTCCATCTATGTCATTTGTTATAACAATCCAGATTGACTGAGGCAAATGCTGAACTTTATTTACTTGCTGAGAGATAAGTACCTATTGGATCTCCTAGAGCTAATAGGAAGGTGAAACAGATGGAATGAGTATTTCTATAATAGAAAATCTGTACAAAAAATGTCTTGGGAATGGCTGGGTGGCTCAGTTGTTTAAGCATCCAACTCTTGGTTTCAGTTCAGGTCATGTTCTCACTATTCATGAGTTTGAGCCTGCATCGGGCTCCACACTGACAGTGCAGAGACTTCTTAGGATTCTCTCTCTCTCTCCCTCTCTCTCTGCTCCTCCCCTGCTCATGCTCTCTCTTTCTCTCAAAATAAATAAATATAAAATATGCATATATATAATGTTATTATTATTGGTTATAAATGATTTAGTGATCACTAGTGTGCAAAGTTATATGTAGATCTTTCAGTTGCTTTTTTAACGAAATAATTACAGAACAGCTTTTATATAACAGAATTAATGACCATGACTATAAAGATGGGTGATTACTTTCCACCTTTTTTTTTTTTTTTTTCCCTATAGCTGAAGAAGAACTTTGTGGCATTCTGGAAAGATTAGATCACACCTTTCTATTCTAATATAAATGTTTTTAAAAGAAAGAAGGACAATTTTTGTTTTTGTTTTTTGTTGAAGAGGATTCTTGAACAAAAGAAAGAATTAAAATGATACATTGCAAATCTATTTCCCACTCTTGATATTGTCCAATACTAATGGTTAATTGAATATAAAGAAATTCCTTTCAAGTAACCAGAACTGATGTGATCCATCGTGTAAGTATGTCTCCCTTGACTTCTCTCTGAAGTTGCTGCTATCAATCTGCTGCAAAGACCTTGTAGTAAGTGTACGTAATTAGAATGCTGAGGCAAGTGAATATGTATACATTGTTTTGTTGCCTTAAAACCAACTAGTTTTGAGCCCATATATCAGGACAGTTTTTCCTACAACTTTGTATGAATCAGTGAAATTCATAAAAAACATTATAAATTAAAACAAGACAAACATATTGGTTTGAATGGAGACAATCATATTAGGTATGTACTTGAAAAATATTTAAAAGCTTTTTGTCACCTAGTACGCAAAGCTTCATTTTGGGGATCACATCAATAAAAGACTGAATATCATGAATCATATTTTCCAGTCTAGCAGATGAGTGAATGATACATCCATATCCCTGTTAGTCATCTCAGAGAGAAAGATAAATTAATGAGTTGGCCACAACCATAAGTACTACCCCAAGGCAGGGAAGTCAAAACAAACATTTCACTCTTGCTCCAACCTCAAAGGAAAACAATTGTCTTTTAAACATTGCATACGTGTTGTCTAGTACCTACAGTAATAATCCAGCAGCTGAAATTGTGTTAAGAAATTATTGTTCTTGTAGGATAATGTGAAATTTAAGCAATTTGTCTACTAACTTTTGGATAAAACTGCTATAATTAATTTTGATACAATTTCAGTTTTATTTTGGTAAAGTAGAAATTAATTCCATCCATTATGGTAGGATTTGGTTTCTTCTGAAAGTCTGACTATGGATGTTAGCACCTTGGTTTTCATATTTAGTGAAAATGCATATTGGTTGCACCTCTCTATACTAAGGATGGCCTGGATACAGGAAGAAAGAAAAAGGAAATATTGAAAAAGCAGTCTGAAATCAAAATATAGAGGACATCGTGGATCATGCAAAACTTTGGAATTCATCTTCTGCATAATAATGAAAACAAATAGAGTTTAAATGTAGAAGAATAGACACACATTTGGAAAATTCTCTATATATAGTCATCCTTTCAATAGTAAGAAACATTGGGTTTTTGTTGTGTTGCTTAGAATATGAGTACTCTTAAAAAGACATATCAGATTCTAGGGTTTTAGTCAAAATTCCATGAAACATGTTACATTCGGGCTCAAAATTATTTTGTGCTATTGCATTCTAAATTTATGACTTACTCTAGATCTTTCTGTATTTTTCTAATCAATACCATTGAACAGGTACAGTTGAACTAGATAAGGAAAGCATGAATGGATTCAGGAAAGTGTTTCCCTTACAAGGTTTATGTTTTAAAATCCATATATTTAGATGTATGTAAATGGGTTTTAGCTGAAAGAGAAATATGTCACATACAGTAGTCTGCTCACATGCTCATCAAAAACACTTTTTATTTTATTAAATGAGAATATCAATTTTGAGGAGTTTAGAATTATACAGTTGACAAGATAACTTTATTACTCTGAATTCAAGGATTTCTGTAATGTAAACACGTATGGTATTAGAAGCAGAAAAGGAAGACAGGAAAAAAATAAAAAGGTGGAGGGGTAGAAGAAAGCGGCATCCTGTGGTCAAGATGAAAAGAAGCAATTTGGTGCTAATCATTTTCGCAAGAACTTATTTTTTAAGTTTATTAATTTTTATTTTGAGAGAGAGAAAGACAAAGTGAGTGGGGGAGTGGCAGAGAGTGAAGGAGAAAGAGAATTCCAAGTAGGCTCCCTGCTGCCAGCACAGAGCCTAACAAGGGGCTTGAACTCATAAAGCCAGGTGATTATGACCTGAGCTGAAACCAAGAATTCAACTTAATCGACTGAGCCACCCAGGCCCCCCCTCAAGAACTTATTTTAATTCCCTAATACTTTATCTAACATGTCTCCAAGTCTCCCCACAGCCTCACAAAATTTACTGACATCACCCTTTTTTCATGAAGGTGTGCTCCTGGGTCTGTATCCCCGAACTGTCATTTGCCAAGCCCTTCAGCATTCACACCTCCGTCCATTTCCTTGGTTGTGGAGTATCTCAGTGAATGATGGGCACTCCCACTGCCTCTAACTGGGTGGATTTGCCACCTACGATGCCAATAGTTAGAAATTAAATTATCTTCTGTCAGGATTTTCTGCATCTTTAAAATAATTACTTGTCTGCTCTTTTCTTGTAATTTTGGTGTATATACAGGCAAAATGGGGAATATTCTCCTCAAATCTGGTATTTCCTCAAATATAAGCATAAAGCATCTGTCTCAAAAGTATCAGGGCTAAATGGTAGTCATGAATAGAACTGTTTAAACAAAATGCAGTGACTAGTAGAACCACTTTATGCTTTTTAATTAGTCTACCTTGGCGCCAGTTGGAATTTAAAGGTATGGCCTCAGATATGATGGAAAACACTAATAATAATATCCCCAAACTTAACATACTTTACCATCCAAAAATATATGACACTCACATGTAACTTATAAAATAGTTTTCATAATATTAAATAAAGTTTAATATGATCTAATATGCTCTATTTGCCAATCTGATAAGAGCTAAAAATAGAATAATAGAACTAGTGATTATTCATGTTGGACTCCAAGTAAAAGTTTAAATAGTCTTTGTAATTTTGAGATTTAGATGAACTATTTATAATACAATCCTGCAGAAAATAGTCCATGTCTCTGAATCGAGATACCAGAGCAGATTTATGGCTGCCAAAAAATGACAGTTTTGGACATTCCACATGTCTGAATGACGGCTTCATCCGACTTCACAACATCTGCTTTTGGTAAAGGTCTTGTAGTCTTATAGCACATTGCAGATATTTCAGGGAAGAGAGAGAATTCTTGTCAAAACAGAATCATCTGTAATTTTGTTGTAAATTATGTTTAGAAGCCCAACCCTTTTGTGTATATAATTATTAAGAGATTAATTATTAACTCAAAAATAATATTATTCTATGTGCTAGCTTCCAAAAGCCTTGATCTCAGTGAACTCATAGGTTAATCGTGGCATTTCACAAGTAAACAAATAATTGGAATACTATGCTGCAAAAGATATAAGAGAGCTATACACAAGGTTTCATGGAAACAGAGAAAAGGAGTTTCCAGTCTAGATTTGGAGGCTTTATACGTAGTTAAAAAATAATCTAAAATCAAGAAGCATAAACAAAAATGGACTCATAGAAACCAAGCAAGGGGCCTTTGGCAGCATCCAGCTCAGCCACATTTTGTAGACAAGAACACTGATGTGTAGGAAGATAACACATAATGTAATCTAATATAGAGATTGATGAAACTCAGAATTTAATACCAACTTAGTTTTTCCTGTACCTCAATGTACTTAGCAGTCAGTTACCTGAAGGTGTTCTGCCCAGGCCTAATTTCTGGACAGGTGACTCCATATTGTGTTGATGACTGGTCCAATCATCATGAATCAGGTGACTGTGGACTCATGTCATAGAAAAACAGCTAGAGCCCATTTTGCAGTTTGTAGATGTACTTGGAAAGAGAATCTAATGAACACATAGCATTGTCCCAGCCACAGAAATGATTTTATTACCTAATTTGCCTTGAGAACTTTTAATTACCGAGTCAGAAATTTCTCTATCATATACCAAGAGGGCAGAAATCAGGAGGACTTTCAAGCAGAATTGTAGGACTTGACCAAAAAGGCATAGAAACTGTTGATGGCAGACTTTACCACAGGGCAAAACACTGTGTTCAGGGCAGTAAATTACTCCATGGGTTTCAGCGAAGGAAGGTTTTGCAGAAGCACATGGTGATGTGTCAGAGGAAAATTCAGGTCTCACTTTATGAAGTTTGCCTCATATTTCTTGGCCGAGGGGACTACGAACAGGGGGGAAAGAAAGAAAAAGAGGGAGAGAAGGAAGGACGGAGGAGGAAGGAAGGAAGGAAGGAAAGAAATACCAGAATGGCACTGTAAGACTATAATATAATATAATATAATATAATATAATATAATATAATAATATAATAAGGCTCTGAAGTGGCAGAGATAGATGGTTAAAGCAAGTGAAAGCTTATCAGAAACAAGGTCGGTGGGAAACAGTATCAGCAATTAACCCCTGTAGCTAGGGACTCCAATTTTTCTACGGACCTCAGAGAAAGCACCTGAAATAATTTATTATCCAGACTTCTGAGATTACTATGTACCATACTGAGAGCATATTCTGGCTGAATGAAGGTTATATTAGAATTAATGAAGTGCTATTTCATTTGTAAATAAAATACTGATGAGTATATATAACAAAAAAGTAGACGCCATGTCTTGTAACAATTACCAGGAAAAACAAGCAACATGAATACCTTTGTATATTTTGCTGTTCTTTGCATGGGAAGATAATGCTGTAGACTTAACGCAAGATTCATGCTTGGGGCAATTTTTCTGAAAAAACGGAATGAAATAAAGGTACTCAAACAAAATTAGTAAGTAATCCACAAAACCTGTTTCTTCTTGACTTTATTAGCATGTCATGCTCTCAGCTACTGAGTGGTATATCTAAAGAGTATATATGTCAGGTTGTAAATTTTACTATTTATTCTGGGTAACATTATGTAAACCTGATAACGAATTCAGGACTGATTATAGGACTCCATTTGCAAACTTGACTAGCTCTGTCATTTTATTAAGAACATCACTATTCCTTCATGTGATTACTTATGTTATGTTATGTTATGTTATGTTATTATACTATATTATATTGTCAGTGTTACAAAATAAAGATGGACAATTGTATAATAAATAAAAACAAACTATGGAGAAATGACCATGTTTTGGAGGTCTCATGAAAATGAAGATCACTTGGAGTATTAAAGTTTCCATAATCGTGGGAAAATTGGACAGCTAAATGCAAAAGAATAAAACTAGACTACTTTCTTACACCATACACAAACAATAAAATCAAAATGGAATAAAGACCCAAATATGAGACCTGAAACCATAACCTCCCTAGAAGAAAACAAGGTAGTAATTTCTTTGACATCAGCCATAGAAAAGTTTTTTCTAGATATGTCTCACCAGGCAAAGGAAACAAAGCAACATGAAACTATCGGGACTACACCAAAATAAAAAAGCTTTTGCACAGTGAAGGAGACCATCAACAAAATGACAAGGCAAACTACTGAATGGTAGATGATACTTGAAAATGATGTCTTTGATGAGGAGTTAATATCCAAAATATATACAGAATATATATGACACAATGTCAAAGAAATAACCCAATTAAAAAATGGGCAGAGGACCTAAATAGAAATTTTCCAAAGAGGATATAGAGATGCCCAACAGACACATGAAAAGATGCTCAACATCACTCATTATTAGGGATAAGCAAATCAAAACTACAATGAAATATCACCTCATACCTGTCAGAATGGCTAAAATAAAAAAGACAAGAAATAACAAGTGTTGGCAAGCATGTGGAGAAAAAGGAGCCTTCGTGCACTGTTGGTGGAAATGCAAATTGGTGTGGCCACTATGCAAAACAGTATGGAGGTTCCTCAAAAATTTAAAAATATAATTATCATTTTATACAGTAATTCTGCTACTGGGTATTTTCTGAAAGAAAGTGAAAACCCTAATTTGAAAAGATATGCATCCCAATGTTTACTGCAACATTATTTACAATACCCAAAATACAGAAGTAACCCAAGTGTTATCCATAGTTGAATAGAAAAGAAATGTATAATGGATATATATAATGGATATATAATGTAATATATCTATATATCTATATATGATGTGAGGTATATATATAGATATATAATGTGAAATATATATACAATGTGATTATAATGTGATATATATACTCAGCCAAAAAAAAAAAAAAAAGAATGAGGTCTTGAGGCACCTAGGTGCTCAGTTGGTTGAACATCTGACTTTGGCTCAGGTCATGATCTCACAGTTCGTGAGTTTGAGCCCCGCATCAGGCTCTGTGCTGACAGCTCAGAGCCTGGAGCCTGCATTGGATTCTGTGTCTCCTTCTCTCTCTGTCCCTCCCCTGCGTACACTCTGTCTCTCTTTCAAAATTAAATAAATATAAAAAAAAAAAAGGATGAGGTCTTGCCGTTTGCAACAACATGAATGGAACTAAAATGTATGATGCCAAATGAAATAAGCCAGACAGAGAAAGACAAATACCATATGATTTTACTCATATGTGGACTTTAAGAAACAAAACAAAAGAAGAAAAAAGGCAAACAAAATAACCAGACTCTTAAATAGAGAACAAATTAATGGTTGCCAGAGGGGAGGTGGGTAGGGGTGATGGGTGAAGTAGAGAAAGAGAATTAAGAGTACACTTATCCTGATGAGCACAGAGTGTGTATGGAACTGCTGAATCAGTACAGCGTACCCCTGAAACTAATAAAACACCATGTTAATTATACTTCAGTAAAGTGACCATAATTGATCACGATGGTTTAGTGCTTATGAACTCTGAAGTCAGCTTCCCTTTGTGCAAAACCCATGGCATCTCTTCATAGTTCTGAGATTTAGGCAGAAATTTCATCATATATTCTTCAGTTTATTCTTCTATAGACAGGGCAGAATACAATGACCTACTTTGTGTGCTGGTTAAATGAGATATTCCTTTAAAAGTATCTAGCAAAATACCTGCTCATAGAAAAAAACAAGAGATCTTGGCTATCACTATTCTACGATTAAATGTTAGGACATAAGAGTTTCTAAATCCTAGCTTAATATTTACTAAACAGAAAATTCCACACATAGCAACATTACTTTGAGTTTTAAAGGTAATCTATAAATTGTTCGATGAATTGTAGTTGCTTTAAAATAATTCCGGGTTCACTGATTGTAAGAAATACACTTTTAAGTAATGTCACCTGAATACCCAAATTAAAGAGATAAAATACCATACAAGAGTTGTTTCACTGACATATTGCGATTGGGGAAAATATGGTTAATTGAATATATGGATAATTCAAATTTATCACGAATATACTCTATTTTTCTTCCATTCGTATTGTGGGGAAAAATTTTAGTCTTTGGTTATATCAATAAAAACAGCCACCTAAGTGCTACCGAAAGACTCTTGAGTGATTTGTGGTCTTATAGGGCACCTATAGGTTTCCCCCGAAACTTACACAAAAAAGATAATACCATTGTAACTAGGCATCTGTTATTAAATTGATGCACGACTGAGATATAGGCAAATACATTTGAAGTAACAGAATTGTTAAGAATACCGAAGAGATCTCACTGAGTGCATTAATATATTCAGAGAAAATAACTTGTCAATCAGAAAATCAAAGAGATTGGTCAGGAAAGGGAGCCTTCAAGCATGATTTGCAGAGGCAAATATCTGTAACATCCATTCAAGCACAATTCACCAACTACACAAATGTCCTGTCTCTCCTGTATTCTTCCCCATTAAGATAAGGGGCACCATTTCATTTAACTGTTCAAGCCTACCCTTGCTTTCTTCCTCATCCCTAAACAAACTACCATAGCAATTCCTGTCAACTCTTCATGTCAAAATTGAGTTGAATCCATTCACCTCACTACCACCCCGATCAGCCCTCACTGTTATCCTCATAGTCTATGAACTAGTCTAATAGTCTTCCACCTTCCCTTTCTCTCATAGATGGGATGTTTGTACCCCTCCCACGCCACATTTAATGCTGAAATTCTAACCCCCGGTGAGATGGATGTTGGGAGGTGGAAAGTTTGGTAGGTAAATGGATCATGAGGATGGAGGCTTCGTGAATAGAATTTGTGCCCTTATAAAAAATTAGGGAGTTCTCTTTTTCTCTACCTGAGGAGGCAGCAAAAACAGGGCCATGTAGAAATCAGAAAGAGGGCTCTCACCATAACTCAATTTGGCTGGCGTACTGATCTCAGATTTTACAGTCTACAGAATGGTGAAAAGTACATTTTTTTGTTTGTTTAAACCACCCAGTTTATAGTATTCTCTCTTAGCGGCCCAATCTAAGACTTTTTCCCAATGATTTTTACACCCAGCCATCAGGGTGAATTTTTAAAATTATGAATCCCTTCATGCCATTATCAGATATCTAAGATTAAAATCCACACACTGAGGTGCGCCAGGGTGGCTCACTGAGTTAAGGGTCCAACTGCGGCTCAGGTCATGATCTCACACTTTGTGGGTTCGAGCCCCACATTGGGCTCTGTGCTGACAGCTCAGAGCCTGGAGCCTGCTTCAGATTCCTTGTCTCCCCCTCTCTCTGTCCTTCCCCTGCTCATGCTATGTCTCTTTCTCTCTCTCAAAAAAAAATTTAAAAAAATAAAATAAAATCGACATACTGAACGCTGATTTTATGAGGCAGTCCAAGATCTACCCTCTGATGGCTTTTGCACCCCCAATATCTCCTCTTGCCTACCAATTTCCAGACACACTATGGTGTTTTCTCTTTCCTTAAAAAATATTCTTTTAATGTTTGTTTATTTTTGAGAGACAGGGAGACAGAGCACAAATGGGGGAGGGGCAGAAAGCGAGGGAGACACAGAATCTGAACCAGGCTTCAGGCTCTGAGCTGTCAGCACAGAGCCTGATGCGGGACGCGAACTAACAAACCGTGAGATCATGACCTGAGCTGAAGTCGGACGCATAACCTACTGAGCCACCCAAGTGCCCTTCTATTTCCTTTTTAATTCTCACTTCTTGAAATTTTTGTTAGGCTGTATGCCCATCATGGGGCTCAAACTCGCCACCCCAAGATCAAGTGTCACACACTCTACTAACTGAGCCAGTCAGACGCCCCTAGTTCTTGCAGTTCTTAATTCTCTGCCTGAATTTCTTTCTCCCTAGGTCTTTCCCATGGTTTAGTTCTAACTGTTAATTATCATCTCTCAGATGGTCTTTCCTAGGGTAACTGCACGGACATTCTTTTGCAAAGCACCACACTTTGTTTCCTTCATAAATACATGCCATTTCCTAATAGAATCTCATTTGTTTCCATCTATGAAAACAGGCAAGCTATGGGACAGGTTCTTGGTTGTTTTCCCCACACCAAGAACAGGTCCTCCTAATGGTTTATTAAAGGAATAGATTGCACAAGGAACATAGATCAGAGGATACTGGGAGAAAATATATTTTGGGGATGACATAGTCCAGTTTCTTTTTATTTTATTTTTTTCTAGGTACAGAATTGTGTCAGTGATTAAATTTGCGTGGGGGCTTTTAACTGGTTAACAATGAAAACACAACTCAAACAAAAGTTTTCTGACTTCCAGTTCATGGTACATTAACATATCACACTTCCTGTTCAATAGCCCTATTCCTCTAGGTATACACATAGAAGTTATAGAACTTTCACTAACTTTACTTTGCCTTTATAGCCTGTCTATTCGTATATACAATAGGGCTTTGAGATAGTGGACAAAATTTAAGCATAAATAAAACAGCACTGTGTTGAGACATATACATACCTTTTCTGTGTAATTAAGGGGCCATAATATAGTGTGTCATTTATTCAAGAATAGAATAATAATTGTTCTAAACAGTGTTTCTCCAATAGACTAATTAATACTGTTTAAATCAGCATTTCCGACTCACACACAAATTGTATCCTGATTTCTTTAATGTGGTACTTTTATTCTGTCTTCAATGGATTACAATATATTTGAGGGGAAAAACCCTACATTTCATTCATTTTCTCACAAATCACTTGGCATCATTGTTAATAAAATGCTCATAATACGGTGGAATCCAACTGTCATGTTCCAGAGTTGGTTTTATTTTTGAAGATGTAAACTCTGAGAACAGAAATAGTTTCTCAGGAGACCTGAGAAGGGTCTGTAAAGGGATATCATTTATGCCCAGATCGCATCAGTGCATTCCACCCAAATAGTCAAACATGAGAACAGGATTTGGCCAGAAGATTAAAACATAGCAAAAACAGCATTCTTGTTCCTCTGTGTCTGTGATATAAATTAAGAGGAACTATAAAACCAACATCCACTCTAGACATTCTCAATTCTAATTTTGCTATTTTTCTCTTTAGGGGTCCAAACTATGGTTCATCCTTAAGTGATAATGTTTCCTTTGCAATCCACTTTTATTTTCTACTTTTAAGAACTCCTTGTCAGAGCCTGGATTAATTAAGCTATGGAGCCCATTTTGTAAATCTGGCCATAGAAAAACACTGAGTCCTAGCTCCAGCAAAATGACCATCTCTCAGACATAGTCTACATTCACTGGCAGATCCCAGGCTTCTGCAAATACTCTGTATAGTTTTTGGTTTGAATACGGTTATTTTGACCAAAAGATTAGACCGTTGTCTATATTTCCACTGTTTTGTGGTTAATCAAATGTCTTCAGTTTAAGAGTCCATGAGGCTATGAATTACTCAGCTTTTAAAGACTCCCTTGTTCACCAAGCTGAATTCAATACAGCAGAGTTGGTACAAGGCAGAGCAAAAAAGGAGGTTAACCGAACTTGACTATATCAAGTGTACATGTTTTGTCTGCATAATGCCAAAAGTACTGGTGCAAAGGAGAGGCAAGAAGAACTTTTATTTGTTTCCCTCTCTTGTTGTGCTAACTAAAGTTATTACCTCCTTGCCCCCTCTCCAAACACACCCCTATTTATCGGGGCCTCATAAAGTTGTAAATGGTAATTCATTATAGCAGAAATAATATAGGCATTTCTGTAAATGATGTACTTTACCCTCTCCCTCTGTTGTTTTTGAAAGAAATCATGGGAAATTAATTGCAGCCTCGGTAAATGTCCAGATAATAAATGTTTATCTTTATATAAGTACATGGTATTCCTTGTAGAAAAATAACAACACATATTTGCAGATCATCTGTTAAGTTTGTTCAGGTTATATTTTCCTCTTTATTAATAGAGAGTTCAGAGTGGTAAGAATATAAACACCAAATCATCTTGAGAGAAGGCTTCTGAATGTTACCTCTGTCATAATAAATTTTGTTTAAATTCTTTAAAAACTAAAAATAAGTTCATTTGGAAAGTTATATACATATATTTATACATATATATGTATATGTGTATTTATACATATATATGTATATATATAGTATTTTTCTTCCATATTTATGCAAGTGTATTTGGAGAATCTGGACGACATTTTATTGTGTCCATCAATGTGCCCACTTCTCATTATCATTGCTAACTGGAAAAAACAATCTGTTCTGATAATGCATAACTTTCAACTGTCCCTGCTTTCTGAAATCTTATAGCACCTTGAACTGTGCACAGGATAATATTACCCTGTTAATTTTGGGGACAGGTCAAATCTCACATCTTAAGGTATTAGATCATAAAGGATGTTTAATGCATGTTTAATTCATCTTTGTACCAAATCCCAACCATATTGCACTGCTTAAGAAATATTTTCTTAACACATAAATACGTGAAATCAATGCACACAGGAGAGCTGCATAGTTGAAAAGGGCAGGTGAACAAGCAGTGCACGTGAACTCATTCTATCTGCATCTTTTTGTTCACTCCATTTGCTATACAGCTTTTGGGCTTCAGAACATATTTTGAGATTTCCCATCTTCCAAGCTATCAGCAATTTTCTGAATGAAATTTTCAGCTTTTTTAGGGACAGACAATGCAACCAAAAAATGAGTTCCATGGGGGAAGATAATGGTGGGTACTTATTCAGAGCCATGTCTGCACAGCTCCCTTTTTTTGTGGGCGAAAGAATTTCAATGATTCATTTCTTTTGAGCCATGTTTATGCAAGTGTATTTCCTGGGATGGATTCAATTGACTGAAAACTAATGTAAGCAGAGTGAAAAATTAACAGGGTTTTAAAATCATTTTCTTTATTGGTAGTGGGTAGTAAATTCAGAAGTCAATTTTCTATCCATAAATCAGGACATAAGTTATTTTTTTCTGAATTTTATGAGTATATAGCATGAGATGCATGTATCAATATATTCAGTAAAGATGTAGTTACATTAAATAACTGTCAGATTATCACTGATGATAATTTATTCCTTTGACATCAACTAATGGTCATCCCAAACTATGTAACGCCATGAAAGTAGCTTTTAGTAAATAACTTTAACTGATAACAGTAGGCAGAAAGGACATAGTTTAAATATACATATACAAACATTCACACATATATGCACACACATATAACATATATGTTTTATATAACATATGGGACGCAGAATATGAGATACAGAACTATAAGTACTTATAGTTGATAAATAGGGAACAACGGTCGTATTCACTTAATGCAGGAAAATATTCTTTAATCATTGATCTGGGGGTTAAGGAGGAAGAAAGATACCCTACAATTAAAGAGATGGTGTTTTGTCTGAGATGATCCATACCAAAAGTGGGTTGGGGGTGACTACAAAGATCCAACATATTTTGATATGTATTCAGTATACAATTATTGAGGTAGTTACATTGCTTTTCATATCAGTCTTACAAATCTGGTATGTAATTTATAGTGGGACTACATTTCAATTTTGACTAGACAGTTTCAATTTCAGTAGACACATGGGGTTAATAGCTTTCCAAATGGGACTGCTCAGGTTAGACAGAACTTCCTATAGTTAGCAAGAACTCAAAGGAAGGAAAGCTGACGCCACTCATTCACTAAAAAAATAACATGATGTTTGTGGAAACATATTGAGTTAGATAATTCTGGGAATAGTCTCATATTCATGCCAGCTTCTTCTCATTTGGGGAGGAAGATTTCAAATTGAAGAGAAGATAGGGAGAGAGGTAAGCATATATCCCTGAAAATGCAAGCTGAATTGAGGTAAGGGATATGTATGGAACCCGAAAACAAAGAGATATTTAATGTTTATTTATTTTTGAGACAGCATGTGAGCAGGGGAGGGACAGAGAGAGAGACACACACAGAATCTGAAGCAGGTCCAGGCTCCGAGCTGTCAGCATGGAGCCCAGTGGAGCCCAAACTGGGGCCCGAACTTGCAAACTGGGAGATCATGACCACAAAATCATGACCTAAGCCAAAGTTAGAGGCTTAAATGACTGAGCCACCCAGGGGTCCCAAGGAGGAGATATTTAAAGAATCTGTCGGTGTGCTCTACTGAATTGCTACCGAGTCCAGTGTCTTCTATAGACTTCATATTTTTGTGACCACCTGACTGATTTCCTGGGATTCAGATGATTTTCTAAGTAAAGACCACCCCCCCCCCCAAACCTATGCCTCACACTCATGCTCTGGTACTGGAAATCAAGCAACTATGTTATACAAGGCAATGGTCTATGCTCCTGGATAGAAGGTTCATGGAGCGGGGGGTGGGGGGGGGCGGTAAGCAGATGTTCCAATTTTCCCAGGGCTGTGCCTCATCATGCTTATTATCCCAGTGCAATTATTCAAAGTTCTTTCTGTCACTCTCAAGTGTCTTTGGATTTAGAGGATGAATTATATGTTCACTCCATGAAGCGGACCCAGAAGTAAGAGCTCAAGGAATTCCATACCCAATAATGGTTTGAAGATCATAGATGAATTCCCAAAGTTCCCACATATAGGGAAAGTTGGAGGTAAGGTCCTAATCCATTAAAAACAATTTGATGAGAAGAAGGAACTAAGCTGATTTCTTTGTACTTAAGTCGATTTATTTCAAATGAGAATATATTTTCTCTCTCCATGGCTCTCCTTTTCTATGTAATTTTGGGTCCATTTGAATCCCAAAGTTGCTGTCACCATTCATAAAACTGAGTAGTTTAAAGCCACATATTTATTAAGCACCTAGCTGTTTCTTGCTCTATCTAGACATTTCCTTAAATTATTAGACTTGTTTATTCTGAACTTACAGTTTTAAAATATATTTGTAATAAAACAGCTCTAAATAAAGTGGTTTATGAAGACCCTCAGCTTGTGTCCTATTTTTTAAAAATAATTATTATTACCTCTTTACTGACCTTTATATGGTATGAGTTTTAGGGGAAATTTCAAGTTTCCAATTAACTTTGAATGTGAATAGAGTTTTATAAATGAGGGATGATTTAGGTGCAAATTTATGGCATGTAAAAGATTATAGTTAACTATGTGCTAAAGTAAAAACCTAGCTATCTGGAAATAATTTGTTTATAGAGGAACATAAACAACTTGCATTAGAGAAATTTACAAGAATCTGAGGAATGATCAGAATGTATCTAATGCATTTATATGTGGATATAAAATATGCAATTTATTATATTGATTTTCAGCTATCAAAGATGCAGCAATCAGAGTAACTTTACCTTCTTTTCCAAAATATCTTATCAAAATGATTTTATTTTGCTGTGTATCCATAATGACTACATGAGTCAGGATGCCTTGACTTTTATATTTTCTTCTACCTTTTCTGTTCAAGCCATTAACAGACAAAGGACAAAATCCTCACTATCTAGAGTAAGAAAATGCAATAGTTAATGAAAAGGGCACCTAGAATGCTTTAATAAGAGGCAGATATCAATTTATAGTTTTGTTTTCTTTATTTTTTAAAATAATTTCTTAATTTTGGATATTTATTAAAGTCATTCTTTAACTGTTCAAAATTGTTAGGAATTTGAGTGAATTAGATTAGATGGGATTATAAAAATCATACCTTTTTACAACTTTCAAAAATGCACATACACTCATCAACCTGAAAACTTACCAAAATATTTCCTAGCACATATACTGCAAAATTAGTTCAAATAAATATGCAGTAACTTTTAATACACATTAATCACCTGGATGCTACTGATGGTAAATCCAATGCTAAGTCATTTTATTAGTATTATTACTTTCATAGCAAAGCTTTGTTACGTTTTTCAAATATCCATAAATATAGGTAGAATAACATAATAGAACCCCAACGTGAGATTAAAGAATTATCAATGTTTTGCCATATTTGCTTTATCTATTTTTTGCTCAAGTGTTATTTAAGAGTAATTCCTAGATAATCCAATCCTAAATACTTCAGAATACATCTCTGAAAAATAACATTTTCTTAAATGACCACACTATTGTGATCATTATCTAATGAATATTACATATTAGAAAATTACATGTAAAATATATTCTTACATGATCCAAATACTATCAACACATCTATCAAAATTAATTTGGCTTTTAAAAACATCATCATAGAATGCATATTTAATCATATTAGGAAGAATGCATTACCTAGTTACCAACTTTCTTATTATTTTATTATTATTAAAGGAAATACAGAAAATTATAAACATAGTAAAAATATAAATGATATACATGTGTATTATTTAAGTATATATTTATATATGTGTACATGCATATATGAACTATATATATAATTGCAATTTGGCCTCTAAAGAGTATTATGTATTTCAGTGAATCTCTTTTGAGCCTCTCTAAATATAAACGTTATACTTTAACTTTTCTTTTGCTTTTTCCTTTTGGTTGATAAAGCTTGGTTGTTTTTCCTGAAGAGTTACCCAATCTGAATACTGCTAATTGCATACATTTGATATCTCTTATCATCATTATCTGTTCCATGTATTTTCTATAAATTGGAATCTAGATCTAGAGTCTTGGTCAGATTAAAGTCCAAATTTATTTTGGTAAAACTATTTCACATGTAGACATCATGAGATATATAAGGTGGGTGTTACTACTATATTTTGTGTGAATTTGTCTGTGTGGTAACTTGATGTTAGTTGATGTCACCCACTCATGAACTTTGGATAGACACACAAATCCATTAAAGGGTTGGAAAATGTCAATATACTAATTCTCTTGTGACTTTTATTAGCTAGAAAGCTTCTTTCAAGATGAATTTCCTCTCTTCAATTATTTGTTTACTTGAGGTATAGTTCATATAGAAAAGTTCAAATGTTTTATCCCTGTTTCATTTCTTTTTTTAGTGTCAACCTACGTATTTCTTTTTTTCCCATTGTTTTTATTTAAATTCCAGTTAGTTAAGATACAATGTAATATTAGTTTCACGTGTACAATATAGTGATTCAACACCTCTATACACTCCTTAATTCTCATCACCTATTTAACCTACCCCCCCACCCACCTCCCCTCTGTTTGTTCTCTATAGTTAAGAGTCTGCTGCTTGATTTGCCTCCCTCTCTCTCTCTTTTTTCCTGTTGGTTATTTGCTTTGTTTCTTAAATTCCACGTATGAGTGAAATCATGGTATCTGTCTTTCTCTGACTGACTTATTTCGCTTAGCATTATATTCTTTAGCTCCATTCATGTCATTTGCAAATGGCAAAATTTCATTTTTTTATATGGCTGAGTAATATTCCCTTGTATATATACCACATCTTCTTTATCCATTCATCAGTCAATGGACACTGGGCTGTTTCCATAATTTAGCTATTGTTAGTAATGCTGCTCTAAACATTGGGGTGCATGTAGTTCATTGAATTAGTATTTTTGTATTCTTTGTATTCTTTCGGTACAACCTATTTCATTTTTAAAAAGAATACTGATTGTTCCAAAATTATAATAGAATTTCCTATCTACAAAATCTATCAATGATTTTTTGAACTCACATATAAGGGGTTTTAATCCATTACAATCATTATGCTCTTTGGTGTTCAAAGTGTCCCATTTCAGACTCAGTCCTGAGTATTTTCAAACTATATCAGAATATGAAAAAGAAATATTCCCAATTCTTTTTATGAAGTTACAATAACCTTTATGTCAAAATCTTACAAGGAAATTTTGAGAAAGTAAAATAACAAATTACTACCCCTCGTGTACATAGATGCAAAATCCTTCATTAGGCATTAACAAATCAAATCTACCAATATATAAGTAGCTAATACCTCATAATTTATCCCAAGAATGCAAAGATGGTTTAACATAAAAATTGGGAAACTACATGATCATCTATATAGCTGCAGAAAAGTCACTGGATCAAATTTAACACACATTCATGAAAAAAAAAACTTTCAGCAAGGTAGGAATAGAAAGACATTTTTGTCTGTCTGTTGAAGGGCATCCACAAAGAGCCTACAACTAACAACATTCATATTGGGAAAACTTTGAATATACTTCCCCTAAGTTTGAGTAGAAGGCAAGAATCTCTTTCCTCACCACTTTTATTCATCTTTTACAGGAGATCCTATCTGATATCTTAAAGCACAAATGAAAAAAACAAGTAAATAAACAAAAAATCAAAACAACAGCAACAAAAGTATAAACATTGGAAAGGAAAAGTCCAAGCTCTTCATGCACATTTGGCATGATTATTTACATGAAAATCCAATGACATATGCAGAAATGTATTATAACTTATATATGCTTTTTAACAAGTTTACAGATATATAAATTAAATATATAATAATTATCTTTCTAGGGAAATTTTTTGAAGATACCATTCCCAATTAACATCAAAACTACAAAATATTTGGGGATAATTTTATTAAAGGGATGCAAGACTACCATAGCTAAAATTTTACAAAAACAGTGTAGAGAAAACTTAAAATAAGACCTAAATGCAAATTGAAAGACTCCAATTGTTAAGATGATAATTTCCCCAAATTTGATTTATAGATTAAACACAACCTCATTTAAAATCCTAAGAAGCCCTTTTTATATGTTTAAGTTGATAAGTGAATTCTCTACTGGAAATAAAAGTAAACTAGAATAGCGAAAACAATCACTGAAAGAATACCAAGACATGAATTCAGTTAATTTTAAACTACAATAATTAAAACCGTGTATCATCGGCATTGTATCAGTGAAACAGAATAGAGTCCAGAAATTGATGCACACTTATCTGATAACTTGATCTTTAGTAAGGTATAAAAAAATCAAATGGAGTAAAGAAATTATTTTAACAAAGAGTTTTGAAAAAACTCGGTAATAATTTTAAAATAGAAAAGAATCTCATACTTTATACCACACATAAATGTCAAACTGAGTTGAACATAAACTTAAGTGTAAGACTAAATAATAGATTCTAAACAGCCTAAATAGATTCTAAAATATCTAGAAGAAATCATAAGATAATATATTTACTGTCTTCTATTAATGCAAATTCATCTTATGACTCAACAAATGGAAACCATAAAAAATTGATGTTAGTTTATTAAATTTATAATTTTCTGTTCATTAAAAGACAAACCTAAGTAGTAAAAAAGATGAGGCCTACTCTGGAAAAAAAATGTCTTCAATACACATTCTGAGGAAGAATTTATATTCAAATTATATAAAGAAGAACTAAAACTCAACTTTGAAAAAGACCATGGAAGGATGCCTGGGTGGCTCACTCGGTAGACCATCTGACTTTGGCTCAGACCAGATCTCACAGTCAATGAGGTCAAGCCCTGTGTCAGGCTCTGTACTGACAGCTCAGAGCCTGAAGCTTGCTTCAGGTTCTATGTCGCCCTTTCTCTCTGTCCCTTCCCCACTCATACTGTGTCTCTCTTTCAAAAATAAATAAATCTTAAAAATTGTTTTAAAAGACCATGGAATAAAAATAAATGAACAAAATTTTGAAACGACACCTCACAAATATGTCTTATGTACAAATTAAGATAACTTTGAGCACTTTGAAAGATGCTCAGCATCAGTAGCCATAGGAAAATGTAATTAAAACAATAATGGAATACTATTTTCCACACACTGGAATGGATAAATTAAAAAGATTAATGCCAAGTTTGATGAAAATATGGAAAAATGGAGATCTCATTAATCACTGGGAAAAGTAGATTATGCAAAAAGTTGCAATAAAACTTTGGCAATTTTTTACAAAAAAAAATGTCACACATACACCTTTCCTATGACCCAGAAATTCTACTTCCAGGTACTTATACAGGAGAAACTAAACAAATATTCACAAAAATATTGTACAAGAATGCTCATAGAAGCTTCGTTTATAATAGTCCCAATCTGAAAGTAACCCAAATGTTCATAAACATAAAAGTGGATAGGTAAATTGTAATATGCTGATTAAATGGAATATAACAATAAAAAAGGAATGTACTACTTCTAAACTGACAACATGGGTGAAACTTGTTAATGTAATATTCATGAAAGAAGCCAACTCAAAAGAATATGGGCTGTATTTCTTCATTTATATGAATTTCTAAAATATGAATAACTAAGTCATGGTGATATTAACCAGAACAGTTGCCCTTAAGGAGGGTAGGGGATTGATTTAAAAAAGTTCCTAAAGAAACTGTCTTAGATTATGGACATTTCTAAATCACATTTGGATATGTATTTCAATGTATAAAATTTATTCTCAATAAAAAATGATAAAAACTCATGCAATAGTAACTAAAAATATGTATTAATTCAACGACCATAAAAGTCTTTTTTTCAACCATTTTAGATGTTTATTTCTCACACAGGTACTTTAATTTATATCCTGTATAGAGAACATGACTGTCTGTGGGTGCATGTCTACAGGCAGCTTCTTCAAAATGTGATCCAGGGATTCAAGTTTCTCCCATCTTAAGTTTCCCAGGCCCATTTTATCTATGCTTCAGTTATCATTTTTAAATTTCTTTTTAAACATTTATGTAGTTTTGAGAGAAAAAGACAGAGTGCGAGCAGTGGAAGGACAGAGAGAGAGACGGAGACACAGAAACCTAGGCAGGCTCCAGGCTCTCAGCTGTCAGCACAGAACCTGACATGGGGCTGGAACCCAGGAGCATGAGATCATGAGCCAAAGTCGAACGCTTAACTGACTGAGCCACCCAGGCACCCTTATGATTCAATTATCTTTAACTTGTTGCTTTCATGTTTCTTATACTCATCTACAGTAAACCAACAACAGAGGTATGAGAAGGAATACTGTACATTTCATCTAGTTTGAGAAGTGGTACCCATTAGTGCCACCTATGTTCCATTATTGAGAACTCAGACAACGTAGTCAAAGAAAGAGCAAGTGTTGCTGGGAAATATGATCTCTCTGTGGCACAGGAAGAAGAGATCAACTTGGTATCCAGCTAGCATCTGCTACATAAAAAGCCAAGTGTTCCCTGAAAAAAATCATTATGATATATTTTTTTCTCTGCTGATGCACAGTAATATTAAATTCTAGGTTTGCTTCATAATTGGACTGAAGTCTTAACAAGTTTGAGGTCTTTTAAATGATGACATAAAAAACCAAAATAGTAGCACAATGTCATATTAAAAAAATTAAATTGTTTTGTGTTTTTACTTTGAAATCATGTTGTCAATATTTTCCCAGTTAACATTTTTCTAATTTTAAAAAAAATACTAGCATGGTTTAGGTCTTTTAATGTAGACCTTAAAAGAAGTCTAAATAGATTGAAGGTATTAATAAAAGTTTCCTTGAACAACTTATTTTGGTTATTCCATCAGAGGATAAGCCTTAGCTATGACTTCCAGACTGACTAAAGGTTCTGGCAGCTTCTTTGATCAGAGATCCATGTAAGCCATTTATTTCCACCCATTTGCATATGTAGCCATTAATTTACCTAATACTTATCCAGCTGCCTTTATTTAGGCATATGCATGCTTTTAATTCTAATTAACCATCATTTTCCTTATCTTACAGCTTTATCCAGAAGGATACAGCACCATGCTTCCTTGTCTTAAAAATGACCTGAACTTTAAATGCTAATTTTTCCTTCTTATGCCATCTATCAGGACATAGCCACCTTGACATTTGCATAGAGTAATTTTGTCTTGCTCCTTAAGAACTCACTGCATCTTAGAGGCGTATGCAGAGCTACCAGCATGAGTTACACTGATATGTTCTGGGTTGGGACTTGGGCAAGAATTCTGTGCATGAGATTTTGTAGTGAATTGCTTTCATTTAAATATATAAATTCAAAGCTTGATTATTAATTTATTACTGTATGGAAGGCACGGCATGTTTTAAAATATTTTCAAAATATTTTTAATCTTCCCTGTGAATCTCATTTCCAGTGTGGAAGGCACTTTATCTTCTAAAAAGTTATGAACTAAGTTTGGGATGGAAGAATGTTCTCAATGATGATTATCAAACCAGTAAGTTAAATATGATGGCTGACATATATTTTATAGATAAATAAGCTGTGTAAGCATAGTAGGTTCAGGAATTTGTCTTGGTAAATAAAAAATGCTGAGGACAGGATTTGAACCCAATGTTTCCTGTGTCCAAAGCTCCTGATCTTAATATCACACTAATATATTTCCCACACCAAGTGGTGTATTGTCGTGACTTTCAAGAAATTAATAAAATGACACTTCACATAAATTATCAAGATGTTCTTATTTCATACTTTTTTACATTTGATTTCTATCCTTTTTATTTTGTTTAAAAGGGACTTAAACAATTAAAATGGCACCTGACTGCTCATCAAAATTCTAACTGAACAAATAGTACCTTCAATTTGATATTTTCATTGCCTACAAAGTATTTATAAAACTAAACACTCCTGCAATTTTACTGAGCATTTGAAAACAGCGCCGATTGCTAATAACTCTATTCAGTATATACCAGACAAGGGCGAATTTCAACTCTTAAGCTTCAGCTATTTTTGAATTGCCTTTGTGCCAGAGAACTCCACCTTAAATTGCTTTTAAAGTAGAAAATATACACTGCTTCCTCTCACATAATTCAAAAGTAGTTTAAAGTTATATATCTCAAAAAGGGAAAAATGACAAGGGAACTGTGATCAGGTCTTTATCTAAAGGAACATGATTTGAAAAAAAAAATTTTTTTTTTTTTCTGGAGGGGTAGGATCTATGCTACAAGTGTTTGGGGAAAGTTAGCTACTGTCTCTGCTGTCATAAATATAATGTTTGTGTGGTATCTGGAGATCCTGTAAAGGGCAACACTAAATTATAGTGTAAGGTGAAATGTAATAGCCAGAGAAGAGCTCGATCTTGAGTGGCTGGGATCCAAGTTTCCAAGGTTACTATTACCCGCAAAATGTTACCCATTCAAGCTGTCTTCTGTGAGTTCAGGAGGCAAATTAGATCATCATTTCATGAACTTCATGCATTCACACCTTATTCATGGAAATATTGTTATTGTAGTGACTTAGTACTGTCTCAGTGACGTCTCAGTGACTGTCTCAGTGACGTCCTTGTCATTAGTTCAATTTCAGCAGAGGCCACTTAGTTTGACTGTGTCTTCTGGTCTAAGATTTAACCCATGATTCAGACACCCAAAGCACAGGATATAATTTGGGGGCAGTGGGGAAGATGCAAACTTTTCAATCCTTTGCGGTGGGGTGGGGAGCAGCTACTTGTATTTCCATCAAGTAGAATACAAACTAGCACATGACATGTGTCCACAAAAATTTGTTTCATGAACAGAAAACACACATCAAACAATAGAAATTTGTACACTGAGCATGTGTCTGTTGAACACCTCTAATTTGCAGAGATAGATGAGATACAATGATGGTTGTTTAATGTCTTCATATTGTGGGCTTGTTAAATAATCTTTGGAGCTCAGAATCTTGGGGCTAAAATATATGCAAAATGTACTATAAATCTTTTTGAAAAATAAATATTTTGGAAATGTAGGTAAGGAGCAATGAATTCTACCTGCAGAGAGCCACCAGGAAGCCTTCCCAGGAAAGGTAATATCACCTGTGATAGGGGAGCCGCACACGTGACATTGCATAATTAGAAGGGAGTTGCTGGATGGCGAGAAGAGTGCAGGGGCATTCCAGATAGGAGACAGAAAACATTCAAAGGAAGATGTGAGAAAGCAGGTTTCTGCAGGGCCTTTGGAGAAATTCAAAGTTAAAGTTGTGAATTGTGTTTAGAGAGGAGCGAGGAGGGGAGTAAATGAAAAAGGAACAGCGATTTAAGCTTTTGTTTTAGGTTAGAACAAAATTAGTGAATTGGAGGACTGTCAATACTTTTTAAGATAAAGTTTGGCATGATCATATTTCTGTTTTAAAGAGAATCCTGGGAGCAAGTGAGAGATGGGATAGAAAAATCCTGAAGGCAGCAGGGTCAGAGAGGAGGCATCATCTATTATCAAATGGATTCTATATAGTGGGTTCCATATAACGTTTCTTCAAATGGGAGTCCTAAGTTTTATACAGTATGCCACAAGTGATACATGGAAGATTAATGCATAAAACCTGGGTTCAAATGTGCAGACCTTTTCCTACATCTCTTTCCAGAGTAGGACTGCTAGAATAGACAAATTAAGGCAATTTAATTTTAGACTGTATCATTTTCTAGATGTGTTGGAGGAAAAAAAAACACGAAGTTACAAGTGAACATTTAAATTATGGAAAAAAGTATACAAAAAGGTCTGCACAAAGGCCTGAGCTGTGCTGATAGGTACAAGAGTAACAAAATTCAGGGAAATGTGTGCAAGAAGTTGAAAGTTTCTAAATGAATTAGATTAGAAATTTCTATTCTACTATGTAGTTTAACATTAGATAATGGATATATTAAGTAACTGAGTTGTCTACATTTTCTGGCTAAAGGCATTGACTTGGGATATTCAGAAAGATACAAATGAATCCAGAATATAAAGCATGTTATTCATGTCTTTTCTGAATGCTATAAATGATATCCCTTGTATCAGCCTTACAAACTGATGTTGGTCATAAGCTCAATGACAGAGAATGGCACACCCTCTTAAGCAAAACACTTCCCACTGCTTGGAATGAAACAGCTTCAAGGTGAATCTGTCTTAAAGAATTTGCCTTATGGAAGAAACTCTGAGGATCAGATTCAAGCTTTCAAAATGCTTTCAGTTTTGTAAGATTATTTTATTGTAAATGACCATGTGCTCCTTCCCACCCAATAAAACCTGATGAAATATTCTGAGTGGCTTAAGTTTTTATCTTAGGGAAAAAAAAGTCCATGCTTTGAGTTAGGTAACAACAAAGATATACAAACCCTACCACCAAAACAATTTAATTCCAAGTAAACACCCTAGAAGAATGTTCACCATTAATTGCATGTTTGCACCAATGAACAGTTGTAAATTACATAAATCTGCATTATTTGGAAAATAAATAAATTACGGCATAGTCATATAATGAAATTCTAAAATGCTAACTGCATCGATGTGTACTATACATATTCATAAAATCAGAACTTTTAGTGAAAAAAGTAACAGCCAAAATGATATATACACTAAAGTCAATTACGAGTATATTAAACGCATCAAAGCAAAAGTTGTTGGAGATGCCTACCTATAAAAATACGAATCATAAGGACATTCAACAACTTGAGAATAATAGTTACCTCCTGGGAGAAAGAGACACAATTGGGACAAGTTGAATGGGTATTAAACAATGTTTATCCAGGTGCCTGCGTTGCTCAGTCAGTTAAGCCTCGACTCTCAGTTTCCTATCAGGTCATGATTTCATAGTTCATGAGCTTGAGCCCCGTTTTGGGCTCCATGTTGACAATGTAGAGCCTGCTTGGGATTCTCTCTCTTTGCTTCTCCCTCCCTCTCTCCTTTTCTCCCTCTCTTTCTTAAAATAAACATTAAACATTCAAAACTATGTTTACATGTTAAAGTAAAAATGATCTGACACAAATATTGCAACATGATGAAATATATTAAATATATGTGGTAGTAGGTGTCAGTATAGTACTTTCATGTTTTTTCCATGTTTTAAGTATTTTCTAATAGCATGATTCAACCCACACTAATGAATTACTATGGGTATTTCAACTGATAAATCACAAATTCCCCTCATTAATTTTTAATGTGTTCAAAATGATCAAATGGATACTCTGTTATCAAAACCACCAGAGTAATTTCTATTTTAGCATATTTGTCCAACACATACATGGTAATTGTTCCAGTGTTTACTGATTCTCTCCTTTACTTTACAGAAGAGCCATGGGAATTCCAAGAGTCCAATTAAATCCCAAGGGTAAATAAATGCATATACATGAAAAGAAACACAGCAGACATTTCTGGCTCTAATTTTAATGTGCTAACTTGGCTACTTACAAATTCAGAGGGGAAAAAAGGGGCGGTTCAAAAAGCTGACAAACAACTTGCAAACAGCTAATATTAAACATCCACAAATACACAAAATTCCACCACATTTAGACTGCTCTGTTTATGCTTTTATATTTTGATTTTGTGTTTGTTTGTTTGTTTTTCTCCAAAAAGCAAAATCTAGTCTGCTTCAAATTAGTCAACTTCTTTTTTCTGACAAAGAACTTCAGCTACAAAGAATGCTAATGCATGATATTCAAATAATTCCTCTAGTTTTCTAAGCATACAGCCAATCCCATTTCTTATGCAAAAATGACTGGTGTTTAAGTAGATAGACAAAAGAATATTGCACTGCACTTACCTTTGCTAAAAAAATTAGCTTACCAATAGAAAGGTTGAGCCATGCGGGAGAGACCCAGAGATCTAAATAATTGCTTTTTGTAGCAGTTAATAAGAATGCAAACATCTATTGATTTACTGATAATTAGATATTAATAACTATTCCACCTATGGGAAAGCAGTAAACAAAAAGCCCAGGTTGCTTAGAAAGTCCATGATCTATATTTTATCAGAATAAATCAGCTGCAGTGTTTTAAATTACCTTATGTTCTAAAATACAGTATGCAGTGGCAGAAAGAACAGGCCTTCTTTGTCCCTTTTTACTATCAATGTAAAAAACCTTTTTCAAAAAATAATAAAATGCAAAATATAAATTTCCTATGAGCAGTGGGAGAAATTAATAAATAAGTACTGGCTAAAAATAAGAATGGGGCCAAGATCACATTCTAGAAAAAGAATGTTCAATGAAAATTTATAGCCAGAAATTGAAATTATCAATGAGAATTACACAAGTATGTTAGTTCAGTTGAGTAGGGTAGCATGGGAAATAGCATTGGTTTCTATACATGCAACAGTAGCAACTTTTGTGCATTTCAAAAAAGGGATATAGGGGCGCCCAGGTGGCTCAGTTAGGTAAGCATCCAACTTTGGTTCAGGTCATGATCTCACAGTCTGTGAGTTCAAGCCTGGCATTGGGCTCCATGTTGACAGCTCAGAACCTGGAGCCTGCTTCGGATTCTGTGTCTCCCTCTCTCTCTGCCACTCCTCCGTTCTCTCTCTCTCTCTCTCTCTCTCTCTCTCTCTCTCAAATATAAATAAACATTTCGAAAATTAAAAACAAAACAAAACAAACCTAAGGCAGTCATTTAAAAAAATACAATATATATAAACACCTACAGGCGTATACTAAGTAGGCAGACAAAAATTAGCAAATATTGGAATTTTTTATTTTCAAAAGATCAGTTCAATTATGAAATTAAATTTAAGGGCATAAACCCAAACATTAAAAAAACTATCAAAAAGGTTTAACTTTATGTAAATTAAAAAAATTAACACACGTAAAATAAACACATATTATTCAATTGTATTGAATGTATGACGTGTTCATGTATTGACGTGAACATGTTTGAAGAGGTAAAAAAGACAACTTTATAGTAATTCAGTGATTTTCTTCCACTTGAACTAGTCTTATGAAAGTTATATAAAAAAGTTTCTTTTATTGTGGTTAATACAAGAGGAATTAGTGTGTGGCTTCATGTCGTAAAAATAAACCAGCACATTTTGGAAAAGAGGTAAGAAGAATTTGGAGTTAGTTGGGTGCACTTACATTAACAAATACATGCTAACCCTCACAAATGTTTTTATTTTACATCAATTAATTTTATGGCCCAGAAAACATGTCATATTATTTTATAGATTATGCAATTACTAGTATTGGATTGATAATGTTCACCCATAAATATCAGAGTAACTAATTAAACTGAGTAGAGAAGGAGTGGGTAGAAAGATATATGTATGTATATAATATGTAATAAACTACGTACTGAAACATTCAGCATTGATTTATAACAAGTAGAGTTTTGATAAAGCACTATAAAATATAATGTTACTTTGCAATCAGGAACACTTTTCATTTCTTGTAATTTGGCTCTTCACATTAACTTTTCCCTGAGGCTTAAATATTTCTACATTTCTTATTTATGTGCAAAAATCAAATTCACAGTTCACAGAGGTATTTCATTTTAAGTGAAAATGTTTACATAAATAGAAAAGGTACAAAGTTTATAAAATAAACATCATGTTGGGTGATTGAGATTGAAGCGATTCAGTAAGAATCACAGAGGAAAAAAATAAGTTGTAATCCCCAAATTATTACAACAAATGCTATTTCTAAGATAAGCTGATCTGGTCCTCTGTCCTATCTGAAAGGCAATACAGTGTTACTTGGGCAAGGCTGCTGTCCACGGGGATTGAAACAGAGAAAATATCAAAGCTTGTCCAAAGCTTGTCCTAATCTTGGGAAGGATTCAGAATGAATGTACTCAGTAACATTTTCTAGGAAGCATCCCATTCTATTTATCCAGATTTTTTTTTCATTTGTTTGCAGCTGAAGAAATTAACATGTAGTGTCCTGAAAAAGACAGCTGGCCTGAGTCACTGAACTAGCTCTAGCATCAGCTCTGAGTTTACCATGTGGCTTCAAACAGGTTACAAAGTTCTCTTTGAGCTGTTTCCTCATTTTTCAAGAAGTGAGTAGTGGGCTTCCTTCTGCTCAAATATTCCCTTATTCTAAGTCTGTAGAAAAGCTGTTATCTAATTGCATGTATGAAACACTCCTTACGGTGTTAATCTCTGATGGAGTGTCATGGTACACACCAGAGGTGAAAACATATCAAAGATAGATTATTGGGTTTTTTATTTCAATAGATGTATGCATTTCACAGCCCCCTTACATTATGCTCAATTCCATGACATCAGAGTTTCAGGAGAGGCAAGTCAATAATTTAATTAAGATGGGCTCTCATCTGCATGTAACCGACTATGACCTTGGTGAGGCCACTTAACCACATTTCATCCATCCCTCCTTAACACAAGCAAACAAATAATCAAGTTCTGTTTAATTGAAAAGGGTTTTATATAGAGCAGATAAAACAGCGCCTGTGAAAGTATTCTGAAAAAGCATAAGGTACAATAAAAATTCAAGTTATTCTGATGAAATCATAATGTTACCATTTCTTGGTCAGTGTTCCCAAGGAATAATGATCAGGATTAATCCATCAGTGTCACCAGTTGTACATGATGCCAAATCATGAGGTTGTTCCTACATCTATTTACAAATATCCAGATGTTTAGAGTTATTCAAGCACGTTATTGATTTTTTAAACAAAATAATCTGGATATGTTGGCAATATTGGCAATTTTATTCCATGCTGAGCCTGTACTTTATCCCTTAATGTGGTTCAGATGTTCCCAAGTGTTAACACATTCACTGAATTACACACACATAGTTAATGAAAATATTATGATCCCATAAATATAGCAAGTCAAACTAGCACCTTCTTCTCCTAGGCCCTTTTTTTTTCCAAATCAAGAGTGGCGAAGCACAACCAGTTAATCTAACATGTGTATGACTGTGGTGTGGTAGAGTCTGGCATTAGCTGATTCATGGCATAGCGAGCAGCTCTTGGTTTAATGGCCCCCAGCCTGAATAGATTTCTTGATTTGGATCACTACAGATAGCATGAAAAGTCCCTTTGTTGAGTTTTAGTTTTTCTTGGCTTTCAGTAGCACAGCATGAGAGGGGTAAGATTTGGCACTCGGTATCTAAGCTGTCATTTGGAAATTTCAGATTTGGATTCTCTTCCCAGCATTTAGACTTCTTAATTCAAACCATTCTATACTTCCCGAGCACTGATGCTGTATCCTCCTGCAGAGAAGGAAAAAGTGACTCCAATATGTCACCTGGTTCTCCACGTCACCCCAATATTCTTGATGCTATTAGTGGGGTTTCCAATAACAGTATTATGGAGTTTTCCAAAGTACCAATGAATCTTATCAATATTCTATGACTAAAAATTGTACTGGTGTCTCTTATTTAAAATGAAACAAAATTAATCATGAAAGTATTTCAGACATACCAAGCCCTCTCTGGCCACTAATTCTGTAATATGTAGGGCTATTTACCAGAAAATCATTATATATATGATATATGAATATATATATATATATATATATATATATACACGAATATATTCCTGACACTTCTGTTAGTGACATCTATCAAGAAAGTATGTAGTTTATTAAAATAACAACAAACAAATTCTGAAACAAAAACAAAAACAAAAATACCAAAAAAACCCAAACCCTCATAATTTTAGTCAAGGGACTGTCTCTACCTCTAAAATTTTCTTCTGCCAATGACAACCTCTTCTTTTTCAGTATTATATCTTAGTGGTGTTACATGTTTGCACTCTCCACATTTGGTTTATTTTACTTTAAGTAATATATAAGATATGTACAGAAAAATGTACAAATCATAAGTGTATGGCTTGAAGAGTTTCTTAAAATAAGCATCTTCATAAAGCCAGCACTGAGATTAAAAAAGAAATGGAACACTGCAGAGCTTTAGAGACCCCTTTATGCCCCGTCCAGGATGTTACCTAGCCACATATGTAACTATTATCTTCATTCCTATCATAGATTAGTTTCAACTATTTTTGACCTTGACAGAATGTACGCTTTTGCGAGTGTTTTTTTTTTCCAGCTCAATATTATGTTTGTGACATTTCTGCATGTTTATGAGTATAGTTCAGTTTCACTATTACAGAGTAGTCCCACTATGGACATACCATGAATGACTTAGTCATTTAACTGCTGATGGGTATTTGAGTGGTTTCCAGTTTGTGAGTATGATAAAGGGCGCTGCTGCTGCTATGATCATTCGTGCGTGCATCTCTGGTGAATATGGATACACATATAAACATGACTATATACTAGATGCAGAATTGGGAAGGGTTAGGACAGGAACATATTCGGCTTTCGTGGGTAATGCCAAGACAAATGGTTTTCCAAAGTGGTTATACCAAGTTGTACCCATACCAGCAGAATACAAGAGTTGCAGGTGATCTGGTTGATTCTATATTCAGTTTATCTATGTGGTTCAATTTGCTTTTCTCTAATAACTAGTAACTGTGGTCACATTTCCATGTATTTGTTGTCTTCTTGGTCACCTTCTTTTAAGAAGTCCCTGTTTAAGTCCTTTTCCCCCTATTTTTTTAATATTTTTGAACACAATAGGATATGTTTTATCCAAAGATAACCATTTAAGCTCATGTACAGCTCAAATGACTTTAAATTTTTTAATGTTTATTTATTTTCAAGAGAGAGAGATGAGACAGAGACAGAGAGAGAGAGAGAGAGAGAGAGAGAGAGAGAGAGAGAGAATGAGGGGATAGGGACAGAGGGAGAATCCAAAGCAGGCTCAGGCTCCAGGCTCTGAGTTGTCAGCACAGTATCCGAAGTGCGGCTTGAACTCACAAACTGTGAGACCATGACCTGAGCCAAAGTCAGATGTTTAACCAGCTGAACCACCCAGGCGTCCCTTAAATAAGTTTTAAAGATAAGTTTAGCTTATTTATTCAATCATCACCAGGTTATGAGTCAAGAAGAAGAATATGATCAGCACCTCTTTCATCATCTTCTGGTTTACCAACACCCAACAATAACTGCTATTCTGACAGCTAGTCGAAATTATTTCTGTCTTTAAAGAATTTATATAAGTAAAATGACATTGTATATATTCTTTTGTGTCTGCCTTCTTTGAATAACATTATATTTCATGGCTTTATAAATAAATCCATGAATTCTTCGTTATTCCTCCCTTGAGAAGGTGAAGCATAATTTCCCTACCCTTGAGTGTGAGAGATGAATTCAATAACTGACTGTTAATAATAGAATAGAGAATTACAGTCTTAGCAGTCAGAAAAGCATGATATGTTTACTTACATAATTAACATTTTTAAATCTGTTTATTTGTAAATAACTCCATGTCAGCTACAATTCTCAAATATATGTTCATTGACATTTACTTTCTTTTATTTTGTTAAAGACCTAATTTTCCTTTTCTGGATTCCATCATTTCTACTAAAGGATGAGCTATCATCACTTCTGATTCCATTACGGTGGAGAAGACTTATTCTCCCATTTTCCCCACAATGACAATTAAAACCCAATTTTATTGCATATGAAACAAACATAAGAATATTCTGAAGCATTGAGAGAAGAAGGCCCAATGGTTACAAGCTTTGGGACCCAAGGAATGGCATAGTGAATTCTCTGGGGTTTCTTTATATCTTATAGACCTTAGACTTAGCCTTCTTTTCCTAGACAAACTTCCAGAAAAGGGACAACCTAACAACACATAAAACATTCAGATAATAGTCACTCTACTCTAAAAACACCATGGAAAAAGGCTGTTGCCTCATCTCCACCCACACCAGCAAAAGTTTAATGGGAAAGCTATATTTCTTCCCTTGTAGGCTGTAACATGATCCCCAAACACCACCAGTGGGGCGGTTTCAGAGAAGCCAAGGACATTCACCATGGTGCAATGTTAACAAGGCAAAACACCTTCTTCCAATGTGCTGTCAAACAAACCACTTGGGGAACAGTATCAAGGCACTCCTCCCTATTCCAAAAGGAAGGTATCACTGAAGGTTTAGTGAGAAGCCATAACATTTATCCCCAATGAGCAATAACAAGGAGCCACTTTCCTTAGATGTCAGTGGAGGCCAAATGGGGAACATGGACTTCTCACCAACGTGATGGTAACAAGGTGGTACCTTCCTTTTGCCCTGCCAAGTAGTGTCATAAAAGGCCAGCTTAAATAAACGTTGCAATAAAATTCAAAGTCTTCCAATATACTATCTAAAATTTCCAAGTTTTGATTAAAAAGTCTCTCATTATACTAAGAAATAGTAAGACCTCAAACTGAAAGAAAAAAGACAATGTGTGTCAACATGGAGGTGACACAAATATCTGAACTATCTGACAAAGATTTTAAACCAACATCATAAAATCATGGTAATGTGCAATTACACACTTGAAAATTTGAAAAATAGAAAGGAACAACAAATAAATAGAGAGTCTCACCTAAGAAATAATAGATATAAAAAAGTGCCAAATGGAAACGTTATAATTAAAAAACACAATGGAAATAAACCTAAAAAAACCCTCCAGAAATGGCTCAACAGGAGCACTCAGGTGACAGAGGAAATGATCAGTGAACTTGAAGATAAAACAATCGAAGTTACTCAATAAGAATACCAGCGGGAACATAGCTTGTAAAAACAATGAACAGAGCCTCGGGTACCTGTCAGACTATAACAAAAGATCCAACATGTGTGCCATCAGAGAGCCGGAAGACAAAAAATAATGATGGAAAACTTCTCAAACTTGGCAAAAGACATAAACCTACAGATTCAAGAAGTTAAGGAAACACAAACAGGATAAACCACCAAAATTCACATCAAGACATATTATATATACTTCAGCTTGTGAAACTAAAGAAAAAAAAAAAAAAACCCTGAAGGCAGTGAGAAATACATTTTATCTATAGGGAAAAAATAAATTCAAAATGACAGTGGATTTCTCATAAGAAATCATGGGAGCCAGGAAAAATAAATGACACGAAGTTTTTAAGCTGTTGAAAGAAAAAAACCTATCAACTCATAATCCTGTATCCCACAAAAATATGCTCACAAATGGAGAGGAAATCATAATATTCTGAGAAAAAGGAAAAATAAGAAATTTGTTACAAGTAGATGAACCTATAAGGAATGGCTAAAGAAAATTCTTTAAACACAAAGGAAATAATAAAAGAAAGTCTTAGAATATCAGAAAGGAAAGAAGAACATATTAAGGAAACATGTAGGTAAATACAGGAGACTTTCATATTCTTCCCAGTTTTTCTAAATTATCATTGAGGATGGAAGTAAAAATCGTAACTACTAAGGTTCTAAATGTATATAGAAGAAGTGGTTAAGACAATTATATTATTAATGGAGAAAGGTGAAGGTGTATCTACACTTTACTTGAAATGCTAAAATAATGACACCCATAAACTGTTACGTGTTATGAATATTGTATATATGTAACATAGATATAAATATGCAAATATGCTATATATGTAATACTCAGAGGAATCACTACAAAATCAATATAGAGTGATTATTATGGGTAGAGTTGGTATTATAACCTGCAATACTTCAAACTGTGATCTATTTAAAGACAGAGTGTTTACAGAGATAATCAATTTAAAATAGGACCATTAGTGTGAGCCCTAATTCAATATGACTGGTGTCCTTGTAAAAGGGGGAAATTTGGCTAGAGACATCCATAGAGGGGAGATAATGGAAGGAAAACAGGGAGAAGATGATTATTTACAAGCCAAGGAGAGAGGCCTAGATCAAATTCTTCCCACTCTGCCCTTAGGAGACACGAACCCTGTCTACGTGTCGAATTTGGACTTCAAGCCTTCAGAGCAGTGACAGAACACATTTCTGTTTTTTAAGTTTCCCAGCTTTTAGTCATTTTGTGGGGCACCCCAGCACAAAATTTGGTGATATATTAAAAAACACTAAAGACATAAAAAGGGAATTCTAAAAAAAAAGTTGATTTAGTGTAATCCAAGTTAAAGAAGAAAATTCACAAGAGCCTATAAATTTTATAGGAAAAAGATTTCACAAAATTTGGCACCCATTCATGAAAAAATTATTTTCTGCTGATTGTTTTCTCTATTCAATATAGTACTGAAAGCCTCAGTTAAAGGAAATGATTAGGCACCAAAAAAAAAAAAAAAAAAAAAGAATCCAAATGGGAAAGAACAATGTGAAATTCTCTGTGTTTGCAGATGACATGATCTTGTATGTCAAGAATACTAAAGACTCCACAAAAATCCCTGTTAGAACTAGTAAACAAATTCAGTAAAATTTCAGGATACAAAATCAACATATAAAATCCAGTTGCATTAATAGGTATTAACAACAACCTATCTGCAAAGAGAACTAAGGAAATGATCTAATTTATCATAGTATCAAAAAAAAATACCACTAAAATATTTAAGGATAAAGTTCATCAAGGAGGTGAAAGAATAGTACACTAAAAACTACATAACATAGATGAAAGAAATTAAAGAAGATACAAATAGAAACATCCGGTGTTCATGGATTAGAAGAATTAATACTATCAAAATGTCCATACTATCCAATGCAGTCTGCAGATTCAATGCAATCCCCATTAAAATCCTAATGTCATTTTTTATTTATAGAAATAGAAAAAAAAGACTCTCCTAAAATGCATGAGGAACCACAAAAGACCCCAAATAGTCACACACACACACACACACACACACACACACACACACACACACAATCTTGAAAAAGAACAAAGCTGGAGGCATCGCACTTCTTGATTTCAAACTACATTGGAAAGTTATAATAATCAAGACAGTATGATACTTGCATAAAGACAGACACCTAGACCAATGGAACATAATAGCCCAGAAATAAATACAGGCATATACAGCTAACTGATCTTTCAGGAAGGATGCCAACACATCATGGAGGAAAGAATAGTGTCTTCAAAAAATGGTGCTGGGAAAAGTGGATATCTACTTGCAAAAGAATGAAATTGGACCCATATCTTATATTATATACAAAAATCAACAGAATATATATTAAAAATTTTAATATAAGACCTGAATCTATATCCTATAAAAAAACATAAGAGAAAATCTTCATGACACTGGTCTAGGCAATGATTCTTGGCTTTTACATCAACAGCACAAGCAACAAAAGCAAAGAAAAAAAAAGTAGACGGTGGGACTACATCAAACTACGAAGTTTATGCACAGGAAGCAATCAACAGAGATTAAAGACAGCCATTTTTTTCTAATGAAATTATTATTATTATTAATTTTTAATATTTGGGAGGTCTGTGTGAATAGCTTAATTATAGAGTATATTTTCATAGAAAATGTCATTTACCTAAGTTCTAATGTCATTTAAAAAATATATTTTTTTGTCATATAAGAAGGGAATTCTCAAAGACTGCAGAGTAATATATCTATGTGTCTTCAGTCAGAAATCCCAGAAGCAGTTTTTGAGGCTGGGATTTCTGTCTATATGATTTATTCAGGGGGTGCTCATAGACTCAACCTTGACAGGAGCAAAAGGAGCTGGGCAGGATACAGAAAGAATTCACACATGAATGTGGTTTCAGCTGAAGTCAGCCTTGAGTCTGATCCTGCAGGGAGCTTTGGAGCAAAAATTTTATATCAGAGTTTGTCCCATTTTGAGGAAGGTGAAGAAATTTTGTGTCCCAGGTAAGATACCTTTAATAATGCAAAAGAACTCCTTTGGGAAAGGTTCTATATGTCAATTAATGAGTCATTAGCCAAAGCACTTACAGCTGCCAGAGGATGAGAGCTATATCTAAGTAATAAAAGGGATCTCAGAGAGTCTGGGCAGACATCAACCACATTTACCAAAACGAAATAATCTATGACACAGATGAGCCTATCATAGATTGGCATAATCTCTTCATATCTAAGCCATATATGAGGGGCAAGAAAACCATTTTTACTAGCTTATTTGCATATTGATTTAGGTGATTATGGGGATTATGGAGCTCTATTATAGTTTCTGGCCTCATTCTCTCCAATCTTCTTCCATCATTATTTATAGAAGTAAATTTATTGGAAATAAATAGGCAGTAACCCACCATTTTGACGTTACCCATCCCATCCCTTTCACCTGACATCACACCCACTGTGAAACCACTCCCAGTCCACCTTCAACTGTACTCTCTAGCCTTTACAGAATTGGTATTTGTCCTCTGTCACAAATTCAGTTTTGATATTTCCGTTTATAGTTTTTGTTACCATTATTCTCCATTGAGTTAAACCGCTATTTGGTAATTTCTGTCCCCCTCCCTCTCTAAACCGTAAATGCCATGAAAGCAAAACATTTAGATTTGTGTAGCTCATTGAGACAAAAAACTGAACAGAGTTCTTTGAATCCTAAAACACAGAAGGTACTACAGAAGCATTTACTGACTATGTGAATGGAGAAAGAGAGAGAGAGAGAGAGAGAGAGAGACTGAAAAAAATAAGACTCATACACTATCCGACTTGCCCAAAGATTGAGAAACTGGGAACAAATCCAGATTTTTCTCACTCCATATTCATCAAACTTTGATGAATCAAAGTTTTCACGCTAAACTGAAACATGCCTCTCTTCATTTCTTACCTCCAGAGCAACTGAGGATAAAATGACTACATATTATTTTCTTTTTCTTAAGAATAACTACCCCTAGTTCTTTCAACTATTTCTGATGAAATACTAAAACCTTTACTTCATTTTTACTTCATTCACTTATTAGTGCTTTTGTTCTCTTCATATGTTATGTGATGTAATTCCAATTATAATTAAATCTGTGGCAGTAACATTTTAAAGATGTTTGTGTGAATTTTTGCTCTCTTTGTTTTCCCAATTTGCTTTTCATTCAATTAGGGCCATGTTTTTATGCTTTCTTTCCCCAGGGAAGATTTGTAGCAGTGCAGAAGGCAGAAGTTGTTCTAAGACAATTCCCTTTAACGCACCTTTGTTTCTCAGAACCTCAAGGCATTGAGGAGATTAAGCTGAATGTCCTGTAAGGAGCTAAGAAGTAGAAAAATTGTGAAGGGAAAGAAGTTTCCTAATCAAAAAATGCCTGGGATACTCCTTGCCCCATTATTTCTCTGCCTTTGCCCTGGGAGAAGTAATATCAGGAGGGATATTTACTTGCGTCCAGGCTTTTCCATGATTCCTGGGTTCTATGTAAGGCACAGAAGCAGTAAAGCCAGCACCCGAGGGAACACTGGGTCAGTCAGGTCTCTGTGTTAACTGAGAAAGAAAGATGACTAAGGACAGAAGTAAACTCCTGGGTACCTCCACCCTGTCAGGTCATTGAGGATTTGCACTATCCTGGGGTGGAAAGGGAACTTCAGGATGAATAGAGTTGCCTTTCATGGCTCCAAGGCAGGTTAGGAACGTAGAGTCAAAATTTAAGCTAATTTAAGACCAGAAAGTAATATGTGATACTCTGTATTACTGGGTTTATCGACTGGAATTCATTTGTCATATAGCCTATTCCACACAGAAAGATGACCTGAGGACAACTTGCTTTTCTTGTTCACAAATGTTGTATTAAGTTCTTCTGAAGATGCTTTCAAATGAGTAGAAACATGACAGAGGCATCAGTGAATAGGTTGGTTAGACTCTGATGGTTAGGGTCAAAAAGGCTGGTGATGACACAAAATAATGTAATAAGGCTTTGATGGTGACAGTCTTTGCAGAAACTAAAGTTCAGTTTTTCTTAAATAATAATATTTTGGTCTTTCTGAAAACTAGGAAGCAAAACAGTATTTGGCATATTCTTGATCAGATATTACTATCATCATCATTTATATGTAATATTTACAGAACACTTTATGTAAGTTTTGGAGTTAGAAATCAGAAACAATCTTCATCAACATTAATAAAGAGGAAAGCCTGGCCTATAGAAAACACTAAAATCTCTAGAATATCTATAACAATACCTCAAATCTCAAGAATTCACATATTTTATCATTGCCGCCTAGGAATACAAACTTTTCTTTCTTCTAGATTATAAAAAGAAAAAAAATTGTTTTCCCTATAAAACTCAGATTCTAGTGGATGTATATGTTGTGAGGATGAGGAGAGATGAGATATAAAATAAATAAATCATTAAAATGTAAATTATTTCCCCCAAGTGCATTGGAAGAAAGCAAAACAAGAAAGGGAGTAAAGCATGGGAGTTAGGGATTGGTCTGTTATCTTGTATTTGGAGGTCACAGATAGCCTCAATAAGAAGGAGACATTTGAGTAAAGGTCAAAAGAATGTTAGGGAATAATTCATGAGAATGCCTGGGGAAGGAACATTCCAGGACAGAAGGAATTTCAAGTGAAATGTCTTCGGGATAGAAATATACCTAATATGGTAGAAGAAAAGCCACTGAGGCCTGTGTGGCAAAAGGAGAGTGAGTAAATGGTGTAGTCACATAAGAATAAGTCAAAGAGGTAAGTGGTGGCATGGGGGAAATTGTTGGGAACCAAACCACTTAATGACTCATGAGCTGTTTTATTGCTGGTTTTTACCCTGAGTGAGATAGAAAGCTACTGGATATCTTTGGGTTGAAGAGTCACATCATCTGATTTCATTTTTAATGTTGATTACTCTGTCTATTGCACCATGGAAAGACTATAGAGGGTTAGAAGTAGAACAGAGGTGGAGTTTCAAATGAGGGATGGATAGCAGGCATTTACAATTCCAGAAATGGAAGTTGGTTGATTGCAGTGTAGTGGTTGTAGAGGAAGTAATGAGAAGTGTGGGTCAGAATCAGGATATATTCTGAAGGAAGGGCCAAGAGTTTGCAAATGGATTGCAATTCTACTGAGTTGAGAAGCATCTGTCTGAAAGCACTGGAAGGATGGGGTTGCCAAGACTGTATTTTAGAGGATTGGTCCAGGCTAGAACTAAAAACATGATCATCATCTCATGACTTTAAATAATGAGACAAGATGAAATAACCAAACGAGTGAGTGTTATGGACAGAACTGTATTCCTGCAAAATCCATATGTTGAAGTCCTAAACTCCAATACGGTACTCAGAATGTGATTGTATTTGGAGATAAGCGTTTTAAAGAGGTGATTAATTTAAAATTAGGCCTTTAGGGAGCCTGAATGGCTCAGTCTTTATACATTTGACTTAGGCTCAGGTCATGATCTCATGGTTTGTGAATTTGAGTCCCACATTGGGTGAGCTTGAACCCCGCATTTGACAAGCTCAAGCCCTGCTTTGGGTGAGCCTCTCTTCTCTCTCTCTCTCTCCCTCTCTCTCTTTCTTCCCCTCCTGGGATTCTCTCTCTCTGCCCCTTGCTCACCTCTGCTCGCTCTCTCTCTCAGAAAAAAAGAAAAGAAAAATAAAGAAAATTTTAAAAATGAAGCCTTTAGCTTATGCCCTAATCCAATTTGGCTGATGTCCTTAGAGGAAGATGTTAGAAGACAAGGAATCATTAAATGTATGCATGCACCCAGGGACAACTGTGTGAAGAAGCAACAAGATGGTGGCCATCTGAAAATCAAGGAAAGAGGCCTCAGAAGAACTAATCCTGCTGGTAACTTGATCTTGGACTTGTGGTCATCAGAACTGTAAGAAATGCATTTTTGTTGTTTAAGCTACCCAGCCTATGGTATTTTGTTACAGTAACTCAAGTAAACTAATATAGTAAGTGATGATAAAAAGAAGGAGGAGGATGAGGAGGGGAAGGAAAAGAAGAAAATTAAGAAGGAAGGCCCTATTTCAATTATTCCAATAAGACCAAAATCTAAGGTTTATGGCAGAAAAATCTTCATTTACTTTATTTAATAACATTTTATAACCTCAACAAGGGGAAAACACTTTGAAGAAACAAGAGTTATAATATAAGTTATGGTTCTTCTCTCAAAGCTAGGCTAGTTTAATAAGAGGACTAAACTGATGATGATGATGATGATGATAATGTTGATATGTACTTGGATAGTTGTATAAAGTTTGCTTAAAAGATGGAAATGTATTATTATTAACATAGTTTATTGGTTTTATTGTTTTAAAAGCTATTGTGTGCCCAGCATTAAAAGAGATTCCTGAAATATAAATATAATAATATCGAATGATTGATAATGATGATGATGATGACGGGTAACAATAGTCAACCTTTAGTTTTACTGAAAGACAGCAGCAACACCGGTGAGACCAGGTAGAGAAATGGTGAATTTGAGTATGTTGAATTTAAAGTATTTGTGGAACATAAATAAGGGAAGAAGGCAAAACAGTTATGGGATAAAAAAGTCAGATTTCAAGGGGACCATCAGGGCTCAATCTACAGATAAATTCTTCCAATTCTTTCAGTGAAAGAACCATGGGTAAGAGCTACCTTTAGGAATTTGGTAAAGAAGGCCAGAAAGGAATAGTTGAAAAGTAAAAAGAACATAAGTGAATCTTAATGATGGCCAAGTAGTAAAAAAAAAGCTTTAGAGAACCAGCCCATATGTCCATTAAGATAAGGAATGAAATTTATCATTTGAATTTGGCAGTAAGGACATTATAGGCAATATCTGCCAAAACAATTTCAATGAAGTAGAGGCAAAAACTATAATGCAATGAGCCTAAAAAGGAACTGGGAAGAAAAAAATCGGGGAATGTTAGTGAAGACTTAACTTAAAAAAATTAATGTTTATTTTTGAGAGAGAGAGAGAGACAGAGAATGAGTGGGAGAGGGGCAAAGAGAAGAGTGAGACACAGAATCCGAAGCAGGCTCCAGGTTCTGAGCTGTCAGCACAGCTCGAACCCACAGACTGCAAGATCATGACCTGAGCCAAAATCAGACCCTTAACCAACTGAGCCACCCAGGAGCCTCAAGACTTAACTTTTTGAAAGCCCATCTGAGCAAGGAAGGAAGGCAATGAAGCAGTATCATAACACTGGGAAGCATGTGTGGTGACTCTTCAAGAACATATCTAAGGTGAAGGAAAGAAATCACTGGCAAGCACGCACATATTATGGGTAACAACTGCAAAAAATGGAATAAAAACAATAACGATAATTAAAAATAGAATAACAACAATAGAATACAACTCAACCTCTTACACTAGAAGAAAGGAAAGGAGAATACATTTAGAAAACTTCAAAGTTGGTTTGGTCAGAAATAAAAAGAATACTTTATAAGGTCTTACATTAATCTAAGTTGGTTGCATTCATTTCCTGAGAATAAAGAAGATAGAATACAAATTTGTAAATATGTATCAGCCAGGAGCTTACAGACCTAGAACAGTCAGGATGTATGGATAAAAGAGAGGAGACAATATTTTGATGAGATAATTTACCAACTGATCTGAGCCATGTTCAAACCCAGTTGAACACCTAAATTCTGTCATTTAGAGTCAATACATTTATGTACTTTGTAGTCTAGGATTGACAAACTTTTGCTTGAATAATTTGAGTTTGGTTTCTCTTCTTACAAATAAAGTGTCACTACTTGTTTAAGGCTGAGTAAGAAAATATGTTAGGGCAGGAAAGGGATGATAGATTAAAGAACAAAGGATGAAAGAGTGGAATTCTATGAAAGCTCGGGCAGGTGAGGTAAGGGTAAGAGTGTGATAGTATTGGATGGGGCGCCTGGGTGGCTCAGTCGGTTAAGGATCTGACTTCAGCTCAGATCATGATCTTGCGGTTTGTGGGCTCTGACAGCTCAGACCCTGGAGCCTGCTTCGAATTCTGTGTCTCCCTCTCTTTCTGCCCCTTCCTGGCTCATGCTCTCTCTCTCTCTCTCTCTCTCTCTCTCTCAAAAATAAATAAACATCAAAAAAATTTAAAAAAAAAGAGTGTGATAGTATTGGAATGATAAAACACTATGGAAGAGATACAGTACTGGAATTCCACTGTGAAGGATTTCTAAGAGATAATGCCCAGTTCTGGAGTGGAATACTGGCATGGGGAAGTTCAAGGAATTATTTAGTGTTGAGTGGATTATTCTCATGTAAAATAAACTTCCCCAGAATATGACTATATTAAAAAGTTATAAGATCTCATATCTGAGTTTAAATCTTGTCTCTTTTATCAGAGATGTTACGTAATTTATCTGATACTTAGTTTCCACATACATAAAATGAGGATAAACAGAACCCACTTCATAATGTTCTCTAAAGATTAACAAAACTTAATCTAAAACACAGAATATCATGGTTATGCATAGTTTATCATTCCACATTTAAAATGCTGGCTTAGAGAATACAAAGTCAGGGAACTATATGTTTAATGGATATGGGCAAATCCATTAAAATATGCTTTTGGAAGTTTGAAATGATACTAATATTAATAGTAATCAAAATAATAAGAAAAACAAAAATGACTTCTGCATTTAGAGTAGCTGTTCAGGGGTCCCACTCAAAATGGTAAAATACATCCATTCATTTATTAATTAATTTATTCATTCATTTGCCAAATGTTACTTAAATTCTACCAAGTATCAGTGATTGTTCTGGAACCCCTTACAAAAGAGTTAAGCCAGATAGGAAAGTTGGAGAAAATAAGAAAAACAGAGAGATGAAGATGTAGTTTTAGAGAAAAGTGACATTCCAGATTTTGGAAATGATTAAATTCTTTCCATGTCGGCAAAGAGGTCATTGCTGGTAAAGGAAAATGTATTCATTCATTCAGAAAACATTTTGAACATTTTGATTACAAAGAACTGCACACAGCACCTAAAATACAAAAATGGATAAAGTAAAGTTGGATGGCAGTCTGTCCTCGCATCGTTGTGTGGTCTGAGGTTCAAAGTCCTCTGCACGGACTCTCCTGTAGCCTGCTCATTCATGTTCTCCAGCAAAAGGCCCTTTGGTGTATATAAAGATAGAGTACTTGGTCCTTCAATAGGTTCCTTTTACATCCAGGTCAAAGCCTGACTCTGTCAAGGAATTTAATTATTGAATGTATAGGAGACAAATTAGTATGCAAAAATGCAGCGTGGTTTGTTCCTTATTTCTACAATCTCCAAGTGTCCTTGAAGTATCCTTCTAGTATCTTGTTTAGAAATAAACAGTAAGAGAATATTGTTGGGTCACATTATTTTGTGGATATGTTTCTTTTCTTCTGTCTTCTTTTTCTCCAATTGGCTGTTTGTGCTGCTGAATATTATGCAGCTAAGGGCAGAAAATTTGAATACTTATTTATTTTTTTAAAAAAATTTAATGTTTATTTTTGAGAGAGAAACACAGAGTACAAGTGGGGGAGGAGCAGAGGGAGGGAGACAAAGAATGTGCAGTAGGCTCCAGGCTCTGAGCTGTCAGCACAGAGCCCGACATGGGGCTCGAACTCACGAACCATCAGATCATGACCTGAGCTATAGTCGAACACTTAACCAACAGAATTACCCAGGCGCCCCTGAATACTTATTTTAAAAAATGATCTTGCTTTTGTTTTTCTTTGTAATTGTGAAGTTGGTTTTGTTATAATCATTTCATGACTTGCCCTTGCTTTTCTTTAAATGTTGACATATGCGAAATTATTTTGACATCTCCAGAAAACTAATAGAATCTGACACGTATTAAAAAATAACCTAAAATGTCTAGTATAGAACAAAATAACTGATACTGTTAGTTGTTTGATAATAAAACACCATCCTGCAAAAAGATTCTTTCTAGAGAAACACTGACAAATCAAATCACTGATAGTTATATTTGTGGCTCTCTCTATATAAGTTTTTAAGTAATTAGTATTTTCCCACATGTATGAGGATGACTTCAAAAATTCATTACTCCACTCTACAACTCTCTACTGAACTGCAGGCTTATACTGCAGGCTTATAATTGTAATGATCTGCTCATCACCTCTACCTGAAGGCCACATGGATCATTCAATCAAAACTTGAAATATGTAAAAATATAAATACAGTTGTAATTTCCAAACTAAAACTGTTTATCTTCCTGACTCCACTTTCTAAGTTACTCAGACTAGAAACCTAAATGGTAGACATCTTGATTTCTGTTCTCTCTACCCTTCTCCATGAAACCATTCACTAAAATATGATGTTATCTGATACATATTTTTTTCATGTTGAGTCTTTATTCTCCAAACATTGATCTAAGTGATCATTATTATGTGACTTCTAGTGTCCTTCAACAATCCCCTGAGATCTCTCATACCTGAGTTTCTCTAACCTACAATTTCTTCACCCTACTGTCACTAAAGATATTTTGTGAAAGCAGGTTTTATGACAGGTTCTTGCTAAAAAGTCTGGATGCTTCCCAGTTGCAACAGAACAAAGCAAATTTGTTTCATCACTTGAATTAATTCAACTTCATTTTCTGTAGCTGATCCTGGAGACAAGCTCAAAAAGATGGGAAAATAGAATGGAATGTTATCTGTGAAAATGTGAATATATACATCCAAGTGAAGTCTTATCATACTAGAAGCATTGCAGAATTTTTTTTGTCACCTCAAAACAGTCACACAATAGGAGTAGAAAATGGTAGGATTGTAAGGAAGTAAAAGAAATGATGTGTACGGAGCAAACAATAAAGTATTGACAAGCCAATAATGGTGAGGAGAGAAAAATGAGGTGGCCCAAAGGCCAACTCACATCATCAAGTTTGAGAACAGGACAGTGAAAGTGAAAGCCTCCAGAGACAGAAGAGTCATTGACTAGAGAGAACAAATTGAATGATTCTAAGAACATATGAGTCATCATAAGACCAAGCCAAAATAAGACAGGCATTGACAGAGAGGTCAAGCAAAAGAATGGGAGGCTGGTAAGGATTTGAGACACCAATATTTTTAACCATGATGGGTATCTCTTTGGTTACCATCTTCCAAGCTAGTGATGCCAAAGATATTGAGGGGCAGGTGAGTGGAGGATGGATATAAATAGTCATTAGTATACATTTGTATCCAAATAATGCAAAAATGTAAAAGTCATAGAAAGTCATATTTCATATTAATGGGAGCAATAAACTTCCTATGATCATGATTAAAACAGATTTCAAATATATATAATTTTTCTACCAAAAAAATGTAGTTAGTAATGCTGGCAATTATAAGAAACCCACATAGAGAGCCAAAAATGAACCTGTGCATATATGGTCAACGGATCTTTGACAAAATGCTAAGAACACACAATGGGGAATGGATAGTCTCTTCCACAAATGGTATTGGATAAACTTCTGAATACAAAAAAAAAACAATACAACTGGACTCCTATCTTACACAAAACTCAACGCTAAATGGATTAAAGATTTAAAAAATGTAAGACCTGCAACGGTATAACTCCTGGAAGAAAAATAAGGAACATTTTTCTTGACATTGGTGTTGGCAATGACTTCTTGGTTCTGACACCAAAAGGTTAGGGAACAAAAGCAAAATTGACAGGTGGGAATATTAGTCAAACTAATTTTCTTTTCACAGTAAAGGAAACAATCAACAGAATGAAAAGAAAACTACAAAATGGAGAAAATATTTCTGAACCATGTTCCAGAAAAGAAATATTTCCAAAATACATAAAAATCTTCTACAACTCAATAGAAATATAATATTAATAATAGTAAGCCAATTTAAAAATGGGAAAAGGAACTGAATAGATACTTCTCCAAAAAGGCATACGAATGGCTCACAGGTATAAGAAATTATGTTCAACATCATTTATTATTGGGGTAATACAAATCAAAACTATAATGAATATTGCCTCACATTACACAACTTAGGATGGCTATTATTAAAACATAATAATATTAACACTAATAATAGAAACAACAAGAACAAATGTTGGTGAGATTATGGGGAAACTGCAACCCTTATACACTACTGCTCAGAATGTAAAATGTTGCAGCTGCAATGGAAAGAAATACGGAGAGTTCTCAAAAATTTAAAAATAGAATTGATATAATCTGACAATACAAAAGTAGTGAAATCAAGATATTAAAGAGATATAGGCACTCCCATGTTCATTGCAGAATTATTTATAAGAGCCAAGACATGGGAACAAACTAAATATCCATTGATGGGTGAATGGATAAAGAAAATGTCATATATCCATACAACAGAATATCATTATGCTTCATGAAAGAAGAAAATCCTTTAGTTTGTGAACGTGTGGATGAACCTGAAGGACATATGCTAAGTAAAGTAAGCCACTCACAAAGGACAAATACTGACTTGAAAAGAATATTTGAAATGTTTAGGGGTAAAAGAATTACTAAACCACACCTATAAGGTATCTCTACACATAAAGAAATAGGTTAAAATGTCAATAAAAATGTAAAGAATTTGAACAGCTAAATAGAAATGAAAACATTGAAGTTCCATAACTGTATTAACATATGCTCAATTTTTCTAATACTAGGTAAATTAAAATTAATACAATATACTAAATAAATTGATAGACAATCTAATTCTAGAAAAAAACAAGACTATATTGCTATCATATATACTAGAGTTCAATTTTTAATATCTAGTAATACTGAAAATGTTCAAAACCCATCAATTCCTATTATAACATTTCTGCATTTGTTAAATTTTAGTAGTAGGTACATAGGTTTTCTTTGTGTTTGAAATTTTTTATAATGGGATATTTATTTATTTATTTATTTATTATGTATTTATCTATCTATTTAGAGCACAAGTAGGAAGAAGGGCAGAGGGGGAGAGAGAGACAAAATTTTAAGTAGGCTCCATGCTCAGTGTGGAATCCGGTGTGGGGCTCAATCATCCCTCAATTATGGGGTCTGGGATCAGGACCTGAGCCTAAATTAAGAGTCAAATACTCAACTGACTGAGCCACCCAGGTGCCCCCATACTGGTACTTAAAAAAACAAAAACAAAAACAAAAAAACAACCACCTTTTTTAAAAAATTTATTTATTTAAATTCAAGTTAGTTAACATACAGTGTATTATTGGGAAAAAAAAATGTTTAAAGCTCATGAGCCGTTAAATTGAGGAAATGGAGTAATCTCGTCACTGAATAAGGTATAACATCAGAGGAAGGGCTTATCTCAGGTCTCCTGACTATCCAGTAAGAATCTTATTCCCTGAATCTTAATCCGTCTTTAGAGACATACCAAGATTCTCATGGAAATGACTCAAAATGACTCCAGGCTTATCAAACACTCTTTAGTGTGTAAGAAATAGGTATGTGATTAACATTTGCCCAAACAGCCATTTATAACTTGATGTTTGTTCAAATTGTTTACCATCTTTCTACTAATATAATGTTTACACCCTTACTAACAGCATCCTCTCATAGTATGAAAATATCTCTATTTTTTAGACAAACATAGTATAATTGGAATGACTTTATATTTTGTATTTTCAAAAGAAACTAATATTAAAAACAGATTTTTTTTTTTTAGCCCAATCTTTGCCACGCTTCCTGTGACTCCCAGTTTGTGACAATGCATTTACAAGGAGCAATATTTGGTCACAGATTTGTTACTACCGTGGAATGATTAGAAATGCTATCCTCATAATATGTATAGTAACTGACATTCAGCTCCACGCCTTAGCCTAAATATAAGACTATTAAGGTGATCAGTGATGGTACACTGACTTTACCAGGACAATCTGGGTATATTTCTATTGGCCTGGGATGCCCTTCAGTTTAGCATCTGTTCTGGATTTTTATCAGTTTTAAATAAAGCATTATTATTACACTATTACATTTTGCTAATTATTACACTATAATAAATTAAGATGGGTTTGGTAATACTCCCAGTTTCTCACATGGTCCCCATAATAATTTAGGAGAATCACATGCACTTAATAGAGTTCTCACTTTAAAAGTTGTTTATATCTAAAGGATGATTACCTATATCCATCCCTTTTCTCTCTGTCCTTTCCCCAAAGCACTCAAATCCTCTTTAAGGACACCTGTGAAACACTTGAAAAACTGCTCTAAGACCATAGCAGAAAGGGAGAGTTAACTCTTGCGCTCTCTCTCTCAGGAGAAAGGGGGCTGAAATCAGTTCTTCACTCTGGCTGGCCACTTGCACCAGTTAGTCACATCGCTGTCCATGCTTCAGCCTGCAGTACACACCCAAGTTTGCCTGGTCACCACTTGGTGGCTCAGGGGTAACTATGAATAATTGCAGATTTGGTTTCTCTGTGATATGTGTGGGAATTCGGGCTTAGCTGTTGAGCTGTCAAACAGAGATAGCTGTTGGAGCACAGTTGCGCTGGAGTTTTTTTGGTCATTGTTTACATGACATCATTCTAAAGCTATTTATTTCATTGTGTGGCAACACATTTTATTTTTAAAAGAACTCTTTTTTATCGCAATGAATTCATGCAAACAAAAATAAACATTTGAGAAAACAATTAGGCACTGCATTTTCCGTTTCTCTCGAAAGGTGACAATAAGTGTGTTTTTGTGCAAATGTCAGTTACCCTTTCCCATACTCCATAAGGGGTGTGGTGATAAAATCTACAATTTTCACATTTTCATCTACTTGAAAAGTTAGTGGGCTAAGCAAAATTAGTCAGTCAGAGAAAGACAAATATCATATGATTTCACTCCTATGTGGAATTTAAGAAACAAAACAGATGAACATAGGGGAAGGGAAGCAAGAAAAGATAAAAATAGAGAGGGAGGCAAACCATAAGAGACTCTTAAATACAGAGAACAAACTGAGGGTTGCTGGTGAGGTGGTGGTGGGGGAAGGGCTAAATAAATGGGTGATGGACATTAAGGAGGGCACTTGTTGGAATGGCCACTGGGTGTTATATGTAAATGAAGAATCATTAAATTCTATTACTGAAATCATTATAACACTATGTTAACTAACTTGGATTTAAATAATACAAAAAAATAAATTAAAAAAGTTAGTAGTTGTGTTTTCAAGTTGGCCTAGGCTCCCGAAGGTGACCAGTGACCTCTGCCTCCTGGTATTCCTACCCGAGTACAGTCATCCCCACATCGAAGGTTGGTCAGTATAACAAATAGCAGAAGTAATGGCATGTCACATTCAACATAAGGTTAGAAAAGACTATGATTTTCATCTTGAGCACCTACTCATTCTCTCTCTTCCTCTCTCTCTTTCTCTCTTTCTTCTTCCTCTGGGGAAAACAGCTGCTGTGACAAGGCTCACATGGGGAGAGACTAAAGCCTCTGGCCAATAGCCAGAGAGAAACTCTGGCCTGCCAGCTACTATGGACGTGAGCATGGTAACAAATTCTCCAGCCCTAGGCGAGTCTTGAAATAATCGCAGACCCTGCTAACAGCTTGATTGCAACCTTGTGAGAGATCCAGAGTCAGAACCACCCAGTTAATCTGTTCCTAGATTTTCAATGCTCAAAAACACTTGTTTCGATTTAAATTTTGAGAAAATGTATTATGCAGCAAGAAATAACTAATACACTGCTGAGAGAAGACCATGACAATCACAACTATTGAACACATATAGCTATGGAAAGTGCATTTACATACCATCTTGTGAAGCTTGACATTTCATTTACATCGAGCAACTGTTCCAAATTAACTTCTCTTATTTTCTACTTCAGGTTTTCCTGTGAATACACAAAGAAAGAAAACAATATCTCTTAATATGTTCGATTGTTAATAGGACTTTGCAGAGTTAGATATACCAGATTAATGTCACCCTATGAGATGATTTAAGTAGGAAATGGATTAAATGGTTAAATGTTTTTAATTCTATTAATAGAATTAGATTCTTTGAAATGCATTTTGCTAAAGACAAAATATTGTGATGCTGTTGTAATTCAATTAAAAAGTTCAATACATGATAAAATTATTTGGTTTTGAGGTGACAATATGCATATCAAATTCAGTTTAAATAAAAAAAAATCAGAAACTTAGTTTGATAATGATGGAATATATGGAATATAAGAAATTTTGGAGCAGAAATGTACTTAAGGATTATTTTGTGTGTAGACGTAACTTATAACTGTCTCCATAATAGGTCCTATAGTTGTCCATATTTATAATTATTTGATATATATAAGTTTAGGATAACTAAATCAGAAAAGTTTGGTATGAAGCTGACCTTGAATGCCAAAATGTCCTTCAAAAATACATACATATTTTTCTCATTCTTTTGCTTGTCTTTTTTTTTTTTTTTTTTGGTTGTCAAATGATCCTTTTTTGAAATATTATTTTCATCTGTAATTCTTAACTAGCTGGGCATTCCACTGCACCACTATTGATGTCTCCTTTCATATCACGAGGGCGATGGCCATCAACATTGTGGCCACAGATTGGGGAATCTCCAGGATCTCTTAACATTTTCAGAGAGTTCTCTTGCTAAAGAATGGTGCTGCCTCTGTCAGGCAATGTTGACAATTTCATCAAAAGTGGTATTTCCATTGTGCTTAATGTTTTTCTGCTTCTTTCTGTCTCTTGGAGGTTCTTTGAGGGCTTTGATAATCAGGGCAGAGGCAGAAGGTAGCTCTTCAATTTGGGCCCGTCTGTTCTGAACTGTCAGTTTCATTGTCATCCTCAAATCCTTCCAGTCACCATTTGCCATGGAGATGTCATCACCCAGACCCAGCGGCCTGATCTTGGGGCCAGGGCAGACATGGCATTGACTTTCCCATCAGTGTACCTCACTTAATATGACTTTGATCCTGCTACGGTCAAATTTAGGCAGCATGGTGTTGATTCCAGAAAACCAAAGAGATTTGCACATTGGCTTCCTCCCAGGCAAAAACCAAAAGCTCTGTTGTTGCCTTTAGACTGAAATTAAGAAAGCCTTTGATATTGCAATATCTATATTTGGCAAAATATTCAAAAGAATAAATAACAATAATTAATTTGGCAAGCTTTCCTTATAAAATTAATTATTGGATTAATAATCTCTAAATTGAAGCAAAATAGTAACTGTAAAAACATTTCAGCTGGAATAGTTTTATATTTGAATAAAATTAAAAAAGAGAATAGTCTCCTGTTAGCAAAATGTACTGTGAGTTTGGTAAGTATCTTAACATCTACTGAGTTAAAAATATTATGATCTACAGAAAATAATCAATTGAAGATTTATTTATTTGATAGTTTACTCATTTATGTATGTACATATGTATATATACATATGTCAATATTTATTTAGTAGCCATAAAGTTCATCTTTGAAGAAAACTGCAAATAATATTGCAAAAATATTAAAATAATAAAATCATGCCAACATATATTAATTAGAAAAAATGTCATTCAGATATTTTAGAATGACTAAGAAACTAAAATATAACTTAAGACACTTTAAATTATAGAAAAAAGGACTCAAAGCAATTAATCAACTTATTTTTAAATATTGAAAAAATCAATATTAAAACATAAATACAAAATATTAATATAACATATAATATGCAAGTATATAATATATGACATATTATATGTACATATTAATATATATATGTAATGTAATATGATATAATATGAATATGGATATCAATATAATGAACTTTCTTGTTTTCCTTTATAATAATTATGTTATGGGTATTCTTATTTCTGAAATTAAAATATTATTAGGACTAATTTATAGATATACCAATATATAAAAATAATTTTGGGGTCACTAAATGTTCAAAAATTATTTGATTTTATTTTTTATGCATTATCATTTTTTTAATTTTTTAAATGTTTACTTGTGAGAGAGAGAGAAAGAGACAGCATCAGAGACAGAGACAGAGACAGAGACAGAGAGACAGTGTGAGTAGGCAAGAGGCAGAGGGAGAGACACACAGAATCTGAAGCAGGCTGCATGCTCTGAGCTGTCAGCACAGGGCCCAATGCAGGGCTCAAACTCATGAACCGTGAGATCATGACCTGAGCTGAAGTTGATACTTAATGAACTGAGCCACCCAGTTGCCCCCAAAATTATTTGATTTTAAATATTTTTAGTGATCCCATTTATTTTAAAACTGTTTTGTTTTAGAGAAAAAAATAAAGGATCACCCCATTATATTAGACACATTTGACAAGGTAGAGTGTACTCCAGTTCTGTTGACCAAAGATAAACATCTCCTCATTCAATTATAAGAATTGAATGGTAAGTAGTAATTGGTATAAAATTAGGAGTGTATACATTCTTATTTCCAAATATTGTCTATTTTTATAAAATGTGACTTAAGTTCCTGTAGCAGAAAACAATTTAAAATTATTTATATAAGTATAGAAACTAGTCAAAACTTGGGTTGAAGTCAATTTAGGTATAAACATAACCAATATAATAAGCTGAGATCTAGCTTTATTTTTCCATTTCATGGAGTGAGGTTGAATTTATCCAGGATTCATCTTAGATTTCACACAATTATTATAGGAAATGTCCTGATTTCTCAAGAAGATTCACATCCAAGTATGAACCCCAACTGTTTTTGGAAGTATTGTGGAACGGAAAAGGCAAAGCGAGTTAAGCATTCAAGAGGAATTTATAATCCTGAAAACAATTCAGAAGAGAAGTAAATAAACATGGAAGAAAAGAATAGAGACACCCTTATAAATCTGGGACTTGATTGTTTGCCCTTCCAGGGAGCTTTTTTCTTAACAGTAAAGTGTGGATGCCTTAGATAATATTTTAAAATATGAATCTTTCCATGGCCTGTGAGTTTCCCGGATTATGTCCAGAGAACTGACAAACTCCACAGACAATTTATAATCATGGATCCAGAAGGGAAGGCTTACTTTTATTTATCAGTAATTGGCATTTCTTTTTCAACCAGTGAAAGGCAGTGCAATCATTGCCTCGGGTCCTCCCTTGTTTGGTAATAGAAGAACTGTAGCTGGGAGCCCACAATTTTCCCTAGTCATCCTCCTCTCTCCTCTTCACCAATAAGAAAGTTTTCACATTATTCTTAAAATCATGTCAAGGGGATAAATCCAACATCAACAATATATCTCAATTTGCCATCCTCTGTTCTTGAGGTCTCTGGAAGGCTCACATTAGGGCAACATAGCTTGTGGCTAATACATACTTCGTTTGCGCTGTATTTCCTGATCATGAGAATGAATTATTGCAAGACAAAATGAAGCAAATTTTTCCCAAATCCTGACATTCTGTAGGGGAGTATTAAGAAGAATAAATAAGAGAGATCTTTCCTTTGCATCTGGTGAAATTGATTTCAAGGATGTAAGAAAAGGCAGGGTCCTTTCAGAGGTCACCAATACAGATTTCACCTGAACCGTCTTGGCTGCCCTTTCCGTCCCTTTCCAAATCAAACCTGGGGCAGCCAAATGCATCTTTGTGAGTGGGAAAGGAGTAGAATAGCAAGGTGAGAAATAAGGCAAAATCGGACCATAAGAGCCTCTTGCACAGCAGAGTTTTGAGTCTGAGTTAGACCTGAGGAAGTTTGGAGTCACGCGATTTCTAGGCTGTTCATTTAGGCTGACTAACCATCCCAGTTAGTTATTCCCGGCTTTAGCACTGAGAGGCCCACATCTCAGGAAACTCCTCAGTTTTGGGCAAATCTGCATGTTGGTTACCCTCGCAATATTGACATTTTGTTAAATGAAATTAAGAAAAGATATGAGAATTCATATTTCAACCAATGAGGTGAGAGTGGGGAGAGTATATGGGGTCTAAAGGGTAATGAAGAGGATGGGGTTAAGCCCATTTTTCTTTCTTTCTTTTCTTTCTAATTAAGTCATAAGAAAAATAAATTTGCTTTCTGTCTGCACCAGAACATTTAATAACCCATTCCACTTGTCTTGTATATCCATTTACCAAACCTCAGTTATCAACCATGCTGGGAAGAGTATAAGGAAAGTTTAAAACAAGAAGAACGTTTTGTATCATAATGACTATACATATAAACAAATGTGACACTATTCTCTGTCTTTTTAATCATGTTTTTGCCTACAGTAACATTAGGATATGATTTGAGCATTATAGTATTTATTCTGCTTAATTTGATGCCACAGACGTAAAATCAAGACTGCTTTAAAATAAAATAAACTCAACATATCGTAGGAAGAGAACAAGGTTTCAAAAGACAAGGTTTAATTAGAGATTATATAATGAGTATCCATATAGAAATCAGTGTTTGTATACCTCTATAACATCTCTGTGTTTTTACTACAACTAAAAGACAAATAGTAATCAATAAAATCATTCTGATGTATAAATACTCTGTTTCATATTCTAAAACAAACATCAGAGGAAAAGCCCTATTTTTCCCAGAGTTTTGTGCCTGACAAGGTCAGCCTCTAGGAAATGATGGAGTATGAAATCAGGTATCAATAAAAATATTTATGATAGAAGGATACATACATCCTCAAAGAAGTTCGGATATGAAAGGAATCATGCGCTTATGTTTTCCCTATCACATTATTTAAAAAAGTCATTTGTGTAAAAAAAAACAAATCATTTAAAATTGATTTAAAGCAAATCAATTTAAAAAATCATTTAAAATAGTGATTATTGGGGGGGGGAGGACAAGATGGCGGAAGAGCAGGGAGCTCTGTAATCCGCGCACGCCCGTATGGATTGAACTGAGAAGGACTGAAGGGATAAAACTTGGATTTGCAAGTGGGGGAAAGAAGAAACAGACGCCAGAAAGAAGACAACCTCAAAGATGCCTGAGTGAGTGACTATGATCTGGAAATTAGGGGACGGGCGGGTCCCAGTGGTAAAGGGGAAAGGAGCCCCCAAGCCCAACACAGGGAGAGCGCGCTGTGCCCCGGAGAGACCAGGGGAAGAGAAAGAGAGATGGAAAACGCACCTAGAACCATCTCTAAGGGAGGAAAAACTCGCCCGTCTCCCCATATATAACTGCCGGGTGCCGGGAGAGAAATCCGTCCCATCTGGCCGGCGAGTTCTTCCTTGGGTGCAAGGGCAGCGGGAGCCTTGAAAAGCGGCGGCGGCGGCAGCGGCAGCGGCAGCGGCAGCTCCGCGAAAAGGGCGGCGCAAGCCGGGCCGGGAGGCCAGCTGCCAACGGGAACGCATCTCATCCCCGGTGACGGTGTTGAACTGCACGGACTGGGATTTGGAAGTGAGGCCGAGCTTGGAGAATACAGTTTGGCTC